>CM043323.1:36051595-36526595 GCA_023736055.1 Quercus glauca
ACCTATACCAAAAGATTGATTAAACACAGAATTTATTGTTTAGCAGCACTTAGAGACCACAATGGATCACCTTTTGTGAAATTTCCCCACCATCAACTTCAACATTAGGAGCTTCTCGTGTTAAAGCCGAAAGTAACTGGTCCTCAATAATTTCTTTTGCAAGCATCTTACATATCACAACAGAAACAACAGGAAGTCCTGCCCATTGTCAAAGTGATACTCCAAACAAGAAAATATCAAAGTAATCAAACTAAAAATATAGATACATATGCATTATCGGTTCATCTTAACTTACCCAATAGTCATGATAGGATACATTCTTTAAATTGAAAGTTGGACGTATATAAGTAATCTAACAAGAACACCTACCTTTGGATTTCCTCCTAGTATTATATCAGTGCCTCTACCAGCCATATTTGTGGAAATGGTTATGGCATTTTTTTGCCCTGCCTGGGCAACAATCTCAGCCTCCTTACCAGCATACTGATTTAATTAATTTAATTAAAAAAAAAACAAAAAACAAAAGGCCATCCAATGAGCAAGAGACAAATTGTGCATTCAACTGTAAGGTCAAAATGAGTAAAATATTAACAAACCTTGGGCCGTGCATTCAGGACATTGTGGGGTATATTCCATTCCCTCAGCAGATCAGACAAATGTTCAGAATTCTCCACACTGCACCAAGAAAATAAGAGCTCTTAGTCACAAATCAGCTGCCTCTGAAACCTTCAAAAGATAACATTACTACTAGGACGCATATAAGGTAAGATATTTCAGTATTCAAACCAAACCAAGGTGATTGACATCAAACAGCGCCAACGTAAAAATAAATAAATTGCTAACTTAACTTGATGGGCCTACAGGAAATAACTAATGGCATTAAATTACAATAAATGACAAAGTCATGTTCATCCCTTTGTAAATCATAATCTGAATGGCATGCATTCATATTCCAAAACAAGTTACCACATCAAAATAGGCCATGGAATGCTTTGCTTTTCCTTCCTCCATATATTACTATCAAGGAAGGATCTGCTCGTGCAATTTTCTTTCTAATGATTAATTTATTATTCAAAACAAGCCATTTCAAGATTAAATTTCATAGAACCATAGGAATATTAACCTTAGCCTACTTGGTACCAGTGGAATGGCTTCATGAGGATATGGATACTCTTATTGCTCTGACAATTTTTTTTATCATCAATATATCATTGCCATTATGCATAGAAGAGCCAGCTTTCTACAAAGTTTAGGTCCTTGCACAAATAAGTGCAACAGCAAGAAACATCCAACACACAAACATTAGGATGTAAAAAAGAGGCAGATTAAATTAGTCACAGACAAAGCGTAGTGCAAGATTGTTAAAACAGGTATATTGACAAGCAAACCAGAGATTTACCTAGTCGTTCCAACTAAAACAGGACGACCCAGTCTAAACATGTATGCAACTTCTTGACGAACATGATCCCATTTTCCACGAGCAGTCTAAAAATAACACAAGCCAAGTCATTAGTCAAGTTGAAATAAAGAAAACCTAAAAAAAAAATCAAGAATAAATATTGAATGCCCTACAGCAAAAGCTTGGATGGGTAAATCTTTACGAATATTTGGAAGATTGGTGGGCACTTCAATAACTGGTATCTGGAACATTTTCAAAAACTCTTTTTCCTGCAATAATAACTCTTTTTGTGAGAAATGCATTGCAAAAATCTAGCAAAGCATTAAATTCAAAATATGGTTAATTACAATGTCAAAATCCATATTAACATCCATACCTCCGTTTTTGCAGTCCCAGTCATCCCTGACAGCTTTGGGTAAAGCTTAAAGAGTGATTGATATGTAATTTGTGCCACAATAACTGAATCAGCCTAACAAGTGTAAAAATTGACACTTTGAATCAGATAAGTTCAATGCAATCATAAAAATGTGCAGAACAAACTTCATAACCTAATGTTAAACATCAAGATACCTGAATCTTCAGACCTTCTTTAGCCTCTACAGCCTGATGAATCCCCTCAGACCATCTTCTTTTCTCTTCCACTCTGCCTGTCAGCTGCATACGTTTTTTTTTTTAACGTCCAATCCATTAACAATAAGCATCTTTCAAAACAACATGATTTAATCCCACAAAAGATGTGTGTAATATAATAGGATTAAGTTACAACTAGCGCAACTCTTATTTTTCATAAGTATACTTAGTATAACTCTTAGTTAATGTAACAACAAAATTTGAATTGAAGAGCATAAAACACAATTAACTGAGAAACAGCACCTAATCATGCCAGTTATAAAAGAAGGTTTTGGAACCTCTGGACATGGTTATCTAGTCTGCCATCCACCCAAAATTCCTTCCCCTTAAAATGAACTGATATGGTATTAAACAAAATGCTATAAGAAGTATGAGCTCCCTTTTGTTTAAAATTACTCAGTTTCTCTATCTCCATGGTGTTGTCTAAAACTGCTTTCAGGTCCTTTTTTTTTTTTGGGGGGGGGGGGGGAATTGTTAGAATTCGAATCTTGGACATCTCCATTGGAAACACCACTATGAATCATTTTCCTCAAGCAAGTACAGAACTTGAACTATACCCCTATTGAATGGTGTCTGTCAGTGTCCTCATACAAGAGCCCTCATTTTGTGCATAACGTATACTTAAATCATTGCAACTGGAACAACTTCCAAAAGTCAAGTGTTCCTTTGATTTGGAAAAATTAAAAACATGTGCATATATTTTGTTTTTTAAGTAAAAAAAAAATAAAAAAAAACCATGTGCATATTTTGTTTCTGGTATATACATGATCTCTTTGCTCTACAAGATATTTCTCAACTTCAACTCTAATTAATTTCCTTCTCATTTTCCTCAAAACTAGGGGAGCCCTTAGGCATTCATTGATTTTTTTTGATAAGTTCCCTTAGGCATTCATTGATGCTTAAGCCTAACTCATTTGCTGTCCTTATTATCCAATTTCAGATATTTTCCATCTACTTACTCATAAAATATGGGTTCGGTCCCAGTGGAGTTGATTTTAATATATCCAAAAAAAAAAAAAAAAAAAATACTTATACATAAATATGATTAGCTGATTGTAGAGGATAAAAATATCATAGATTTACATATCGCTAATGTAAGTCTAAGGAAATTGGTGAGAAAAAATATCAATAAAAAAATTTATCTTTCAAATTGCTGGGATGAGCACAGAGTACGCAGATTTTGGTTAAGTGTATTGGGATTCTTAATCACTTTCTTTGTAATCTTTTGATAAGTGCTCTGCTTTGTAATTTTCTTACTATTGACATAGAAACTCACTAAATCAATACTTGCCATAGCAAAAGCCAGCGTTATTTGGGCATAACATGCATGAACTTTTATTGTATAACAGTTACAGTAACCATAACTCAAAATACATAAAGCACAAATATAAAAATACAAATCAGAACAAAAGAAGAGAAGATAATTATTTGATAAAGGAACATTCTTAGAGAATTAAAATGCACAAATACATATAAGTAATACCTCATTGATTATGAGAGCCTTCCCATCTCTAACAATGTATTGAACATCTCGCCGATAGAACTCTTTAGCTTTCAAAGCATTCATCACAAACCTGTGATAATTCAGTACTAACTAGTAAGTTGTAAGTTGAATCAAAACAACTCAATATTGCTGATTTTAAATTGAAAAAAATAACTAGTAAGTTCAAACAACTCAATATTCAATTCAATCACTGGAGGATTGTGAATCAAAGAAAAAAAGAGTTGTTAAAACTTCCCAGGGAAAGAAAAAGGTTGGTTTGTAGTTACTTGAAAGAACAAGCTAAAAAGAGAATAATGGAGAAAGATACAAGAGAACATAGACAGGAGTTAACGTTGATGGTCTACACAAACTTTGTCACAACCAGTAATAATATCACATTGACAACGTAAGCAAGAGATACTGACCTAGCCCAAGGATCATTTTCATCCCATAAGTCATTTGTTTCAAGAGCAGTCTCAGCAAGCGCAATCCCTTCCTCAGTTAACTCCACTGAATTATCTTTAAGCTCCACATTGTAATGCTGTCAACAGAATTGTTTTAGAGAGCAGTTTAGTTTACATAAAACATGATGAATCCAAATTACAAGTCTTCTGAACTGCTCAAGGACAATAAATTTGTCACTTAACCAAACAAGAAAGCAAAAGACTGTACTCACAAGGCCCTGCACAAGCAGCTCAGCTATTTTAGCAGCAACTGGATATCGTGCGGCATCTTTACTAGCCTGAAATACAGAAAAGGAAGGATATTCTGTTAACAAGATAATGCTACAAATTTGACTATTGTCGATTCTTATTTTTAAATAACCAACGCTAAAAATATAGGATGTCACCTCCCCACTGATTAACAAAGGATTTCTTCCTTCATCTATAAGGACTGAGTCGACTTCATCAACTATCGCAAAATGAAATGGCTTTGGCCTGTTCCAAAGAAAAATATTGCTAAGAGTCCAATAACTTGAATAAAGATGAACTTCAATTAATTTTATGAAAAATACCATCTCATCACAAGTTGTCCACTATTTCCAGCAAGATTATCACGCAGATAGTCAAAACCAAGTTCCTGATGACATTTAGAACAACAAAAAAAGCAGTAACAATAAATAAATAAAGCACATAAAAGTCATTATTCAAATGCATGAAGACAATTTTAAATAACTGCAAAAAGCCATAAAAGACCAGCATCAAGCATCAATGTACTACTTTTTTTTGGATAAGTACAAGCACCAATGTACTACACAAAAGAGGAAACTACTTACTGAATTGTTGGTGTATGTTATATCACATTGATAGTTGGATCTTCGCTCTTCGGCTGTCATACCTCTCTATATACACAAGCAACCAAAGATCAAATCTCTGTTAATCTGCAGGATAGATGTGTGTTTGAGTGGTGATTTACACCTATCTTCATTGTATACAAAATAAATTTACTGGAAATCAGGAGGCCCAGCCCTTATATCCCCAACATTACATCAGAAGGATCCAGGTACTAGGCTACTAGCCAAGCTTAGCCCTGTACTAGAAAATTTACAGTTACTCAGGCAATTATCTTTTCTTTCTTTCTTTCTTTCTTCTCGTTTTTTTTTTTTTTTTTTTTTTTTTTTTTGGCTGGATTCACAGGCAATTACCTGAATTAGACCCACAGAAAGACCTAAGAAACGATGAACACGACCCATCCATTCAGCATCACGTTGAGCTAAATAATCATTAACGGTTACCACTGTAGAGAGAGAGAAAGAACAACAGGATTAATACAGCATATAGACAACAAACAAATTCATCAAAATTAAGTAAAGAAAGGACCTTATGCACCACCAATCCTACTAAAGCCTTGAAGTACTCACAATATTGTGTTTTTTTGATTGGTGAGTTATGCACCCAGTCAGTTTTGAACCCACAATCATACCCTCCACCTTGCTCTTACAAGGGTAGGAGGTGTTATTTTAGATAGAGCTCAATGCGCAAAATAAATCATTTTATACAAGACTTCTTTTTTTTTTTTTTTTGGATAGATCATTTTATACAAGACTTTAACAAATAGAATTTAAACAAACTATGAATAAGTTTAGTACCTATAGAAAAAGACACACAAAGCACCTCTTATGTCATTGGAGGTAAGTATCCTTTCATATGATATTATCCTAATTAGTATGCTCTTACATTTTTCAGAATATCATGAACTCACTCATACATGCTCTTGGCATTCTCAACCTTAACAATGACCTATACATTTGGGCCTTCAAGTGCTTCTCATAGATTCTCCTCTCCCAAAATTTTCTTACAAATTATATACGATAGCTGTTCAGGAGCCTAGTATCAACTAAATCTAAAACTATGCTCTATTAACCGATGTAGTAATTTCCCATAAAATTTTCTCATTTGACAAAGAAACTAAAACCATGTAGCGAACAAGTTATGAGAGACCGCATACCATGAACACCCTCACCAGTCAGAGCATTAAGATACGCTGCTAGTGTGGACACCAATGTCTTTCCCTCCCCCGTTTTCATCTCAGCAATAGACCCATCATGAAGCACTGCTCCACCAATAATCTATTATCAACATTTGCAACATGTAATGAGCTCAATTTTGTATTTTAAGTGAATAAGCAGCAGTAAAATTTGCGTACGCATATGTGTAAACAAGACTAACAAGAGAGATACCTGGACATCAAAATGGCGCATTCCAAGTTTCCTCCTTGCCGCTTCACGAACAACAGCAAATGCCTCTGCAAAGATCACAATCAAACAAACATTAACATTATAAAATTAACAAAAGCATTATTCAAGGTTCTAAACATTTGAAATTGAAACAGAAAAATGGATAGTTCAAGTTCAACCAGCTTGAATATCGGCAAGCGTCTCCCCTTGCCTTAACCGGCGACGAAACTCCACAGTTTTCGCAGTCAGCTATAAAAGCAAACACAAACAAAAACCCTTATACAAAAAATGCACTCTCCCAAAATTAAAACTGCAGCAAAGAGAAAAAGAACTCGAACCCAGAAACCTGTTCATCAGAGAGACTCTGAATCTTCGGCTCAAGAGCATTCACAGAGTTCACTAGACGGTAATAGTCAAGCACAACCCAGTGATTTAAGCTCGTAAAATCACTCCAAGTCTTAGTAACACGACCCAAATGATCCTAAAAAAAAAAAAAGTAATGTAATTGCACACATAAACATTTTCTCAAACAGATGGTGGGCATTAAAAAAATGCAACCTTTAATATTGCAGAGGTCGGTTTAGGTGCCAAACGACATCGTTGCAGCCGAAATGAAGAAGAAGGAGGAGGAGTAAGTAGAGTGAGAAAGGGTTTGGTAAGAGAAAAAGTGGTGGTGGATGGTTGGGGAGGTTTTGGTTTTGGTTTTGGTTTTGGAGAGAGGAAAGATGGGTTTAGGAAAGCAGGCACAGCGGCCATGTGGATGTGGTGTGGAAGGTTGTTCTTCCTTGTGGGTGTGCTTCGATGGGGCTAATAAGCTTAAAAGCCAGTATTCATCAATGGGTGCTTTGCTTTTTGCATGTACGAGTTTTTGTATATATGGGTTTGGTATTGGGACTTGGGAGTGTATTTGAGTAGAAGTATTTTTTGTTGAAAGCGTGTGTTTTTTCTCTTTTCTTTGGGAAGGGTTTAAGAATATTTGAGGGTTTTGGGCAAAAAGCTAATGTAATATCAGCATCAGTTCACCTTGTGCCAAAATTGGGAATTAACCATGGTTGCCAAACCTTTCTCCAAAAAAAAAAAAAAAAATACCATGGTTGCCAAACTATATAGTTAGCAGGCAACGTTTCAAAAGTTTATAGTAAACTAACATCTCAAGTTTCAAACACTCAATTTAGGCCTTAAAACTCGAGTCTTATAAGCTCGTTTTCTATGTTCTAATCTAGCGTGTGATTCACATAGAGCAAACGGAGAAGGCAATTACTCGTTTTTTTTAAAGAAAATTCTTATAGTTTACATTTGTATTTGTAAGGTAAGATTTAAATCGTACCCCAGGTTATTTATTACAAGGAAAATTTCGTTAAGGTGGCCCAAAATGCTAGCAAAAAATTTTTAACCCAAAATCTCATGAATATTATGAGATCTTAAGAACGAGTTAGCCATAATATTATACATATATATTTAGTCTACAATATAAGATTTACATTAATAGTGTAATGTATACCTATAATTACCTATTTTTAATAATTGGATATTTACATTGCGAGGACATTCCATTGGATGCAAGTATCAGTTAAGTTATAAATCTCTTTAATTAGGAAAATGATAGTTTACTACACATCATGTTATACTTACACAGTTACACACTCATTTTTTGAACTGAAATAGTGTCTTTTTAGATTTGCCTCTCCCAATATGTGTGGATTTCAAATGTTATGAGAAGTTTGTCTCTCGAGATTGTCTCATAAGATACCATCTTATTGATTAGTTACTCTTAATGTTGTAATAGGCTAATCTAATATCTATGTATAATAGCATAAGTATTTTCCTACTATTAAAGGACATGCTGCCACATAGGAAAAAATGCTTATCTAACTTTCAACCATGTTTATCATTAAAAAGCGATAAATTATACCATTTTACAACGTTAAAACACTGTTTAATAGTTTCTCAATATAAAAAGAAAACTAACCGGTTAAATTATAATTAAAAGGCTTGCAATACTCCCAAAAAAAAAACTTGCAATATAGAGATAAAGAAGAAGAAAAAAAAAGTGCTATACAGAGATAGACCACAGTCTGTTCCCGACCAAATTTAGACCATCGAAACTGCAAGAACATAGAGAAAGAAAACTATGCCACCATCAAATTGTCAGAATTGGCGCGGGTACATTTTTTTACATTTTTTTAGATTTTGGTATGAAATGTTACTTTTTATTGAGTTTTTTTTGTTGTACTGAAAAATAATAAAAAGTGAAAAAAAAATTATATATATATATATATATATAAAAGATAGAAATTATATTCTAGTCTAATCTAAGTGTATATGTAAGTAAAAGCTCTTTTCTGGAGACTTGAATCCCGACCCTTGCCCTTCACACCATACAAGTACTAATACTTATAGAGTGACTATCACACCATATCACACCAAGGGTGTACGGTGGTATATATATATCCAAAAAAAAGAACTCAGCCCAAAGTGAATGGTATTTAAAATGTTTTTTTTTTTCTTCTGGAGTTTCAAAAACTCCAATGCTCTAAAAGGTTGCCACGGCTTAGAAGGGAAAACACTCAGATAGTTATAACATCCACAAAGACAAAGGAGTTCTTTGTCACCCACTGAACTAGAACATGGGCTCTGATTCATTAGCATTCCTAGGCACCCAATCAAAAATTACATCATCAAAACCGAAATATCCTGCAGGGTAGTTGCTATCTCCCATTTGGGCTTAAGAGTTTGCATTAATGAGAGGCTCGAAACCTTCCTATATTGCACTGGTAATAGTGCAATGTATTCCAAGTGTTTCTGCCACATCCACCTCAAATTTCTGGCAAAAATCGACAGCAGCTTTCAGAACTAACCTCTGAAAATAAAGAGCATCCCAAGTCAAGGAGGAACACAAGTTGATAACACAACACAAAGTCAAATAATAAGCAATTAAACCAAAGGAACAAGGGATCAGCCACAAAATCATTTCATGAGTCAGCTTTGGCTTATCAAACCAAAACATCGAAAACAAACCAATTGTAAAATCAATTTTATAGGAAGGATAATTCAAGGGAGCTTAAAAGAAAAAGGTGAAGAAAGATTCATACCCATTTGGATATTCTTTAATAGAACTGACGGTCGACAGAAGGGTTTAAGGACATTCTTCATATCATGATGGTCCCATTCCAGCAATTCCCACCATTCTTCCTCTGTTTCAATGTATCTTAAAGAAGGGAGAGGAGATAGCTGTCCATTAATAAGGTGCAGAGAAAGAGGTAATTTCTTAAGCTTCGGACAATTTTTTATCAAAATTTCTTCCAGATAATCACCAGCTATTACATTCTTGCTACTGCAGATGGTCTTCAGTTCTGGTAGAAACCATAATAACAATTTCCTCAATCGGGGGAATATGGATATGTCCACTCCTTCCTCTATTTCTTTTGCTTTTTCTTCAACTCCATCAGATGCTGCAGCTACTATTTCCTCTAATTGCTCACAGCATGCAACACTAATCTCTTCCAAGTTGCCAAGGTTTAGCAGCAGCGCAGACGTGAAGAGCTTCTTTATATTTGGACATTCAGATAATGTAAATATTTTGAGACGGGAAAAGGTCCCAGGTTGGACTGCCGGTATTGATGCAACTCTCTCTTCCTTAAACAGTACTTGTAAGTTATTCAAATGTTGAAGTTCTACAACCTCGAGGCTCTGAAGAGGAAAGATGTAAGAATAAGAAAGAATGTCATTTATTTCTTCACATTCCCAAATATAAATAGACTTCAGTTCTCTTGCGTATTTCAAAGATGGAGCATTGCATGAACTTCTTAAATTGTGACATTTATTAACTCTTAGAGTTTGAATGTCTTTTGGGAGCAGACTTATATTGCAATCGTTTAAGATTACAGTTTTCCCCTCGACCATCCATTTTCCAAAAAGGTCGCCTGTCTTTACTTCTCCCACAAACAATGCATAATGGTTTGGTCCTCCCTCCTCCAAGGATCTTACATATGTATCGAAGTCGTTTACGCCATAAAACTGGCCTTCAAAATGCTCTAATTTCTTCAAGCTTACAACCTCCTCTCCGTTCACTTTTAAAGTTTTTGAGAACCACTCAAATTTGAGGTACTGGAGTTGAGACATTTTGGGTAAAATCCCTGGTGGAAACTTCTTTAGATAGTGTGCATCATCAAGACAAAGAAATCTCAAATTGACCAACATTTCCAAACCATGAGGTATTTCTTCAATTCCTGATCCTGTAAGATCCAACCTCCTTAATGCTGTAAGTTTTGCTAATGAAGGCACGTGCTTTAAATTTGTACACCACTTAAGTCTTAATGCAGTAAGATTCTCCAAATCAGAAACTGAATTCGGCAAAGACACAATGCTAGTTTTAGATAAATCAAGAACATTAAGTTCATGAAAATGCACAAAAAAAGAATCTGGGATACTTCTCAAAAAGATATTATTTTGTAGCAGCAAGGTTGAAAGTTTAGGACACCTTTGTGATATATAAGGAACTTTTGATATAAAGTTGTCCATCAAAGAAACCTTTACAAGATCTTTTCCCCATTTTTCTTCATCTGGAAAATCTTGTAATCCCTTCCGAGCTTCTACAATGAACTTAGGACCAGCAATCTGGAGGGCCATGTCTCTTATTAGATCATGCATCTTCACAAAATACACATTATTAGAAAACATATTGTAGGACCCACCTTCTAACAAGCAAGCATTTATAAGTTTATTCAACATGGTATGACCCTTATCAATCTCTACTTGCCTGCTCTTCATTCTTTCTATTACCCCCTCATCAATCAAATGTTGTATCAACTCGTATCTATCAATCTTGTAGTCTTCTGGGTATAGTGCACAATACAAAAGACAATGTTGAAGTTTCTCATCTTTTAAGCGTTTATAACTAAATCGAAGCCTCTCAAATATTGCACTATCTATATTATTAGGCCCCTTTATTGATGTCCTCAACTCTTCCAATGCATTCCTCCACTCTGAAGCATGAACAACATTTTTTAAACTTCCTGCTATTGTGATGATTGCAAGAGGCAAATCATTACATTCTTTAACAACCTCTTTCACGATTGCTTCAAAATTGGGAGTGTTTAAAATATCATGACCCACTGTATCCAAAAACAAATTCCACGACTCTTCTTTCGAAAGAAGCTCCATTTTAATATTCTCACAACTCATTTTGTTACAAACTTCAACATCTCGAGTTGTCAACACTAATTTGCATCCATTTGCTGAAGTAGGTTCTGGGATCCCTACATCTTCAAGACGAAATGCTTCCCACATATCATCTAGGATTAAGACATACCTATCCCTATTTTCCAATTCTAATTTTAACTCTCCTGCCCTTGTTGTTTCATCCTCAAACTTTGAAAGATCTAAATTCAACTTGCGTGCAATTTCATTTTGTAGGTGGATAACATTGAATGCCTTTGACACGGTGACCCAAATGATATAATTGAACTTGTCCGTTTCTTTTAATAGAAGATTATTGATTTGTTTCATGACAGTCGTTTTACCAATTCCTCCCATACCATAAACACCGATCTTTCTAATATCTTCACCTATTAAGTGTTCCCAAATATTTTCCATTGTTCTTTTGGCTGTACTCTCTCCCACTAATGTTGTAGTTGGCAATACAGCTCCACGGCTTACAGGTGGATCAACTACCAAACTATCAACAAACCCGCCTCTTTGATCAATCAATTCCTCCACTTCTTGTATCTTCTTGCAAGCAAGTTTTCCTATGTGCACACGAGAATACTTCCTTTTGCTAGCTTCTTGTTCAATTGCTTCTATTTCCCCATCAATTGTTTCTACATTTTGGAGCCAAAGTTGAACTACTTGCTTTGGTCTCTTTCCTGGAAAAAGTTCTGCCCCCAATCTTGATTCTATGTCCAACCTCCCACATTCTAATTCTTTCCGTTTTCTCTTGAGATTCTTCAGATTTTCACCAAATCCTCTATGATAATTGCAATATTCCATAATAGGAACCATTATCATTTTTCCAAGTTCAAGAATTGAGCCTAACATTTCCATTGGCAAGTCCCTGCATGATATATACCGATAGGGACATCAAATATTTTGTCCATGTACAAAATAAAAATAAATTATGACGGAAGAATGCATTTTAGTCCCCATATTTGAATTTGCTGTCAATATAATATCCTCCAAATTCTGATTTTCTAAAAGTATGTACGGTTTTTTTTAGTGAACTCAAAAATATGTACGTTAAGTGCTATGGGCACAGAGTCAAACAAGTAGTATTGATATATGATTTCGTTTTACTTGAAAAAATAAAATCTAGAATGCCAAACGGAGAGGGGAAGAATGAAAGAAACATTACCCCCTCTGATTTGGCCTATATATCGAAATTTAGTGCACATAATTTCAATTACTACATTTACGGATTCTCCTAAAGTTTGGACTAGAATGAAACCTTTTTTTTTCCTAGATTTAATGTTTCTTCGTATGTGAGTAAGAATGATACTAGTGGTAGTACAATTTTTACTAGAGAGTAGAGATATAACAACTATTACTACATATAACTTACAAATTGATGTTTCTCAAAAAAAAAAAAAAAAAAAAAAACCCTTACAAATTGATATGTCACCAATCACTGAAATACATTTCAAGCATTCATTTATTAGATAATTGAATTCCACCAATTACATGCACTGTCACATCAGTTTGTTAGTTTTAAGCGAAACTATATTGTTGGCCCTTGAAGTTTATCTACCAAGCATTTTTGGTCCCTTAAGTTTTGAAAGTGCACAATTGATCCTTCAAGTTTAATTCCATTAACTTCCGTCACCGAACTCATATATGTTGTGTCTAACATTAGTCTACAATTTTGGCCGTTTTATAACAAATCAAGGCCTTTATTTAGGGTGAAATCTTCTAAAAATTGGAGGCCCAGGCCTTGAGCCGCCCCTGATAAGTAAGCTTGTCCACAGGTCGGGTCAGATCAAGTTTGGGCTCAACCCGCATCCGACCTAACCAAATCGAGTGGACGAACTCTCAACCCGCCACTGATTGAGAGGATGATCGGTTTGGACGGGTTGGAACATCAATAAATGGCAGTTGGATCGGTTGGGGTCGAGATCTAGAAAATAGAGAAAATTCAACGAGAAAACAATGAAAATCGGCCAAAATCCTTTAAGATCTCACCAAATCTGGTGAGATCTAGACCATTTTCGGCAAGATCTGGACTAGATCTGGTGATATCTAGACAGATTTAGCCAAGATCTCAGCTAGATCCAGTGAGTAGGGTTGTCCAGATTCAACCGAAAACTCGACCCACCCAAAGAACCGACCGGGCCCTACCCGAAACCGGCCGACCCGACTACTCCGGCGGGTCGGCAGCAGGTCTTCAACGCCAGAAACCGATACCGGCGGGTCGGGTTTCGATTTTCCTCCCTTAAAACTCGAAAAACCCTAACCGACCGAAAGTTTTCCAGAATCCGGCCAAAATTTTCTAGTATCCGGTGAAAAACCCAGATTCCGGCGCTATTTTCCTTAGATCTGGTGAGATTTTGACCAGATCTGGTGAGATCTCATCGAATCCGGTGAGATTTTAAGCCGGATCTGGCGAAATCTCAGCGAACCCGATGAGATTTTCGTCGAATCTGGCGAAATCTCAGCGAATCCGGTGAGTTTTTCGCCAGATCTGTGTTTTTCCCACAGTTTTCTCGCCGTCCCAAATCCGACCGACCGCCCGCCACCTGTTGATGTTCTGAACCGCTCGACCCGATTACTCCGGCGGGTCGGCGGCGGGTTCTATTTTTCTCCACCCGATTCTGGCGGGTCAGTTCCGGGTTGGGCATAAACCCGACCCATGGACAGCCCTACCAGTGAGATGTCACCAGAACTAGCCAAGATCTCGACTAGATCTAGCGAGATCTCGCCAGATCTAGCCAAGATCTCACTGAATCTAGCCAAGATCTAGTAAAAAACATCTCAAAACTTGCCGAATTTATCAAATAACGCCGAAATATTTGTAGGTCGGTCGGTTTGGGTTTCTCGAATTTTGAAGTAGAAGAACCGATGTCCGACCTACCTAAGTCCAGTTCTGGAGGAAGCAATCCATCCTCGACTGTAGTAGAAGTCGGTTCGATCGGCGACGGGTCAGATTCGGTCAACAGCAGTAGGTGGGTCGGGTCCGGTGGTTAACTAGACAGCCTTATTGATAAGAGATTTTTTTTTTTTTTTTGGTAAAAATTATATTTTTGTTTTTATTTTGTATTTGAATAAGATTACTAACCGTATATACAAGTTAGGTAATCACATTAATTTTTATGTTTTTGGGGCTATGGCCACCCCCTTGCTAAAGACTAGGGTGTGCTTGGGTCGAGTTAAGGAGTTTTTTCAACCCAACTTACCATAGTTGGTTAAAAAAAAATCCAACTCAACCTAACACTTCACAAGGGTCTAACCCAACCCAACCTAATCCACATGGATTAGGTTAGGTTGGGTTGGGTTGGACTCATGGGTTGGACATTATTATTATTACTATTATTAAATTGAGCATTAGAACAACACTACTATAAATAAGAGCAAATTTATAATCAAATAATCAAGATCATAACAACAAACAAATACAAACTATGGGAGGAGAACTTAGGGTTTAAGTTTTATTTAGGAAGAGGGGCAAAAAAGTAAATAACAAAATTGTATAATATTTTTTAATTTTGAATATATATTAAATATAGGTAGGTCAGGTGAGGTTAGGGGGATTTGTGAATCTTATGACTTGAAACCAACCCGACACACTGTATATATATATATATATATATATATATATATATATATATATATATATATATATATATCATAACCCAACCCACCAACCCTTAAAAACTAACCTTGGGTTGAATCGGGTCGATTTTGGCAAGTTGACGAGTTCGCTGTACACCCCTACTAAGGACATTTAAAGAAGTGTTATTTCAATAAAATCTAACCGTGTGTTTGGGTAAAGAATTTGGAGCCAAGATCGGGGGAAGCATTTGAATTTGAGAGGGGAAATTATCAAATGCTTTGTTTGGGTAAATTCTTTGGGAAATCTCAAATTGTGTTTGGAAACTTGACGCTGGATTTTAAATCAGTAGGTTTAAATATCTTGATTTTAGATATCATTTCAAATCCAAAGATTTTAAAAGTTTAATATTCTTGGTAAATTTGGTCAAATCCAAATCCTTTATCTTTTGAAGTCTTTTTTCATTCATCAAGAGAAGATCAATGTAAATATTTTTCATTTTATGGTTAGTGAATGTCTAATTCCAAACTAAAAGGGAAGTGAGTATAATAATGGAAAACCTTAAGGATGGTTAAAGCAATTTTTACACTTTTTTATTTTTTATTTTTAATATATGTGTACAAAATAAAAAATATTATTTAATAAAGAATTAAATACACTTTAACCAATGCCCTTAACTCGTCGGTTAACAAAAGTCTTACTAGTATTATTTACGAATTTTTTTTATTTTTTTATTTTTATTATTATTATTTTTACAAGATAGAAATTCTACTCTAACCTAATCTGTGTGTATATATGTGTAAAACTCTTTGCTGGAGACTTGAACTTCAGCCCTTACCTCCACACACCCACAGTACTTATACTTGTGGATAGGGGTAGCAATTTTTATCCATATCCATGAACCCGTCTATTATCCACCTTATTTGGATAAGTCTTAACCCAACCCATTTAAGTATTTAGGTTAAATAGATAAAGACCTATTTGGTTATTTAATTCGATAAATCTAAATAAATAAATCCACTAATACCTACTAAACCTATCTAAAATTTAAAATTAAATAAATCCATTAATACCTAAAAAACCTCTTCTAAAATTTAAAACTTAAATAAACAGTATGAACTCAGTCTCACTCTCCCTCAGATTTTCTCATCAACCAAACATTTTCCCGAACACTTTAACCTCTAGATTTCTAGGCCTAAACACTTTCCCTCATATTTTTTCAGTAAACAAACAAAAGGAAATTCTAGAGAGAGAACGGAGATGGATTCGGAGTTCACGAGGTAGTGTATCAGCTTATTTACTAATAAAATAAAATAAAACACAAACCCAAGTATAAAAACTAAGTAAAAATCACAAACCCAACTAACGGAGAGAAAGAGAGGCCAACGGAGACGGCGGTGTCGACGGCCTCCTTCTGCATTTCAGGGAGCATGTCGGCGCTCTTGATGATGACGCGCTTGCCGGTGGGAGGGGTGGCTGCAGACGCCGCAGACGAGGGTTTCCGGTCATCTGAGCTCAGTGGTTTCATCGCCAGTGCTCCTTGGATGCTTCTCTTAGCGTCTTCGCTTTTTTTTTTTTTTTTTTTTTTATTCTTTATATTTTTGGATTTGATAGAGAAATGGCTGGATCGGACGAGAACAATCCGGGCGTGATCGGACCTAGAAATCTTCAAGGTACTTGACCAGGATTTGAATTTCTTTTTTCCTCTATTGGGTTTGTGCCTTTTGTTTTTGAATTTTTAAATTTAGGATCAGAAACCCTAGTCTGAAATTTACTTTTTCTCTTTCTTTCTCTGATGGTCTGTTTGGTTGCCGAGAAAAAAAAAAATAGAGGGAATAGAACGGAAAGAGGAAATGAAAGGAATTTATGACTTTCATTTGGAGCTTCAGACTCTGTTTCGTTGCCCACAAAAAGAAAAAAGAAAAAAGAAACAGAGAAGAAAAAAGTCTCTTTTTTTTCTGTATCTGTGGCTTTGTTTGGTCGCTGAGAAATGAATTTTGTGAAAGAAAAATAGAGGGAAAGTACATAAAAATTGATTTTTGAACTTTTTAATTTTAATTTTTAAAGTTTTTAATAAGTTATTTGTTTATTTGGGTCATATTGAGATAAATGGGTGGATTACTAATTAAATGAGTTAGGTGGGTGATGATTGATGAATAATTATTTTATATATAAATAAGTCATAAATGAATAAATGGGTAATTATACACCCAATCTATTTATGACCTAACTCGTTTATGACCCAACCCGCCTATTTGTCACTCCTACGTGTGAAGTGACTATCGCACTAAAAGTGTGCAGTGGTTATAAAAAATTTTTCGATACTTTCGGAGGATGGAGAAATAGTGTTTCCCTCTCTCACATTTATGGTTAATTCTATCATGAATTTAATGATTAGACCTCACTGTAAATGTTAGAAGATGAAGCATGATTCTTCATGTTCCGGATTATGTAAAAAGTTATTTATACTTAGATTTCAATTAAAGAGATGGCCACGGGAGTGAACTAAGGAAATTACTGCAGTAGTCTTTCTATTGAAGGCCTCAGGATGGTGATCTTGTTTGTGGCTGCAATCTTATGAACAATATTATTTGGTTAAAAGCCTAAAAGAGCTTAATATCTTTGGTTCTTTTTCGCAGGAAAAAAAAAAAAAGGTACTAAAATTTGGTTTCTATCAGTAAGGGATAGGTGGAAGTAGGACCAAAATAGAGGGGATGTTCGGAATTTCTTCGTGCATATATTTTATATCCAAACCAAGAAATGATAAATGATAGGATTTTAAATAAAAGGGATGTAAAGTAAATCCCTATCATTTGTGAACTTCTGTGAATTTTCCAAATTCTTCACCCAAACGCAAAAGTCCCTAACATATTATATACGCAATCAAATCTTAGTACCATAAGTTTTAGAAGACAAACTACCCCTCCCAAAAAAAGAAACCCAAAAAAAAAAAAAAAGAAAAGAAAAAGAAAGAGAGAGATAAACTATTGGAATTTTGGAAACCAAGGAGATAAGGGAAGTGTCAGTACAGTAGTGTATACCTGGCTTGACGAATGACTACAAGGTGTTTCTTCAATGATATTGACTATAGGGTAAAAAGAGGTGCCAAGGAGACAACAAAGAGGCGCAGCAGCAAATCTCCACTCTAAATGAAACCTTTTTGTTTTTTTTTTTTGTTTTTGGGTCGAGAGGAGTGAAATTCAGAGCAGAATCAATATGTGAAGCAGAGACATTCAACGGGAAAGGAAACTTTTTATTTTTCGGATGAACGAAGGAAATGGGAGATTGGAACTGGATCTGTGTGGTCACTGGCCACCTAGAAGGTAAAGACGGGCAAGGAAAATACGACTTCCAATATAGTGTTTACATTGGTTAGGTATGGCTGGCTTGCATTCTCCAAAAAAATAGGTATGGCTTACTTTGGACAATGATTTGACTTTCATTCAACGACCCATCTTGTTTTATAGGTTGGTGTGCGTCAAAATCAACCCTAACTGACTTGCATCTTCATGCATTAATGATTAGGAGCTGGACCCTTTGGCTTTTGAGTATTTCTAATGGACAATCAATTGTAAAAATTAAAAAGAACTACAATTTAGAAAAACTGCATTCAATGTACAAAGTAATCCAATCATCTTAATTGCATTTTAGTTTGATATCAGTCTTTATGTGGAATCCAAATCCACAGTCTCATTTTTCCAATCTTACTTTATATTTTACCAATAAAAATTTACCACATGTATACATATTTAATTAATGAGTCGTGTTAACGGGCACCGTTAATACCCAGCTTTTTGCAGACTTTTACACAGTTTTATGTGTCTTTTTATCAGATGTGGGTCAGCTTTATAGGAAAAAAGAAAAATGAACAAAGAGACCAAAATACCCTTTTTCACGTGTCTTACCAACTCAAGCCTAGTCAAGCGTCTCAGTGTCTCACACAGGAAAATTTGAAAACTCATGCGTCTTTCACAGAAAAACAACACCAAACTCATGCGTCCAAACATCTCATTGGAATAGAAAAAACTGAAATCACAATCCCCTCACAGGAAACAACGTTAACCAACATATAAAAAATAAAAATAAAATAAAATAAAATAAAATCACAATCCTCAGGAAACAACAAAGTATAAGTAGATCCAAAAAAAAAAAACCCATCTCACAAGATACAATTAACATCAATACATCCAAAAATTAAAAAATTAAAAAAAAAAAAAAAAAAACCATCTCACAGAAAAACAACATCAGTACATCCAAAAAAAAAAAAAAACCATAAGAACATATGGGAGAACATAAAATTTTTTTGAGGGAGACGAACTGGGTTGATGGAGGGGAAATCAAGGAGGAGACGAACTGAGTTAGAAAAGAAAGCCGTGAAAAAAAAAAAAAAATGAATACAAGGAAGTTGAGCCAAGAGTTTCATATGGGAGAACATAAAAGTTTTAAAAGATGAGAAAGGAGAAGCAGGAAGGAGAGGCAGAAAGAATAGAATGGGAGAAGATAAGTGTAAGGGTGATGGGATACATGTGGTTGAGAAAAAAATGAGAAGTAAAAATAAATAAATTAAAGTAAAAGGTGGCTTGATGGGATGCGTGTGGTTGATAAAAAAATGAGAAGTAAAAATAAATAAATTAAAGTAGAAGGTGGCTTGATGGAATACGTGTCTATCAAGAAAGTAATTTTACAAAATAAAAATTACAAATTGTATTACAATACAACAAATTATCACAAAATTTTTACAATAGTTGAGTTGTCAAATTTGAATTCAGTTGGATTTTTCACAATATGAATTCAGTAATAAGTTATTGGATAGTGTAACCTTTTTTAGAATTACGTCAGGTTTAACTCAAATCCAACCTTATATTTCTTAATTCGATGTGAATTTTGACAAATCTACCTGTTAGATTACATTATCTTCATATATTTTTCATGCTTACAAATTTTTAAGGTGATCAAAGATTAATTTCCATGTCATCAATCAATTGTCTAGATTCAAATTTTAGTGGTTTAAAATAATGCATAAAAGATGAGTTTATAAATCAAATAGTAAATTATATCCGATTGGCATGAAAATTGACATGAATGTTAAAACCATATAGAACATGTAATCCAACGGTTGGATTTTCAAAATATGAATTTAGTAATAAGTTATTGGGTACTGTAACATTTTTTAGAGTTACGTCAGGTGTAACTCGAATCCAACCCTATATTTCTTAATTCGATGTGAATTTAAACAAATCTACCGTTAGATTACATTATCTTCGTATATTTTTTATGCTTACAAAATTTCAAGGTGATAAAAGATTAATAGTCATATCATCAATCAATTGTCTAGATTCAAGTTTTAGTGGTTTAAAATAATGCATAAAAGGTGATTTTATAGATCAAATGGTAAATTACATCCGATTGGCATGAAAATTGGCATGCATGTTAAAACCATATAGAACATGTAATCCAACGGTTGTATTTTCAAAATATGAATTCAATAATAAGTTTTTGGGTAGTGTAACATTTTTTAGAGTTTCGTCAGGTGTAACTCGAACCCAACCCTATATTTCTTAATTCGATGAGAATTTTAACAAATCTACCGTTAGATTACATTATGTTCGTATATTTTTCATGTTTACAAATTTTCAAGGTGATCAAAGATTAATAGCCATGTCATCAATCAATTGTCTAGATTCAAGTTTTAGTGATTTAAAATAATGAATAAAAGATGATTTTATAGATTAAATGGTAAATTACATCCGATTGGCATGCATGTTAAAACCATATAGAACATGTAATCCAACGATTAGATTTTCAAAATATGAATTCAGTAATAAGTTATTGGGTACTGTAACATTTTTTAGAGTTACGTCAAGTGTAACTCAAACTCAATTCTATATTTCTTAATTCGATGTGAATTTTGACAAATCTACCGTTAGATTACATTATTTTCGTATATTTTTCATGCTTACAAATTTCAAGGTGATCAAAGATTAATAGTCATGTCATCAATCAATTGTCTAGATTCAAGTTTTAGTGGTTTAAAATAATGTATAAAAGATGATTTTATAGATCAAATAGTAAATTACATCCGATTGGCATAAAAATTGGCATGCATGTTAAAACCATATAGAAAATGTAATCCAATGGTTGGATTTTCAAAATATGAATTCAGTAATAAGTTTTTGAATAGTGTAACATTTTTTAGAGTTACGTAGGTGTAACTCGAACCCAACCCTATATTTCTTAATTCGATGTGAATTTTAACAAATCTATCGTTAGATTACATTATCTTCGTATATTTTTCATGCTTACAAAATTTTAAGGTGATCAAAGATTAATAGTCATGTCATCAATCAATTGTCTAGATTCAAGTTTTAGTGGTTTAAAATAATGCATAAAAGATGATTTTATAGATCAAATGGTAAATTACATCCGATTGGCATGAAAATTGGCATGCGTGTTAAAACCATATAGAACATGTAATCCAACGGTTGGATTTTCAAAATATGAATTCAGTAATAAGTTTTTGGGTAGTGTAACATTTTTTAGAGTTTCGTCAGGTGTAACTCGAACCCAACCCTATATTTCTTAATTCGATGTGAATTTTAACAAATCTACCGTTAGATTACATTATCTTCGTATATTTTTCATGCTTACAAATTTTCAAGGTGATCAAAGATTAATAGCCATGTCATCAATCAATTGTCTAGATTCAAGTTTTAGTGGTTTAAAATAATGAATAAAAGATGATTTTATAGAACAAATGGCAAATTACATTTGATTGGCATGAAAATTGGCATGCATGTTAAAACCATATAGAACATGTAATCCAACGGTTGGATTTTCAAAATATGAATTGGCATGCTTACAAAATTTCAAGGTGATCAAAGATTAATAGCCATGTCAAAATGGAAATGTAAAATATTGTCATTCCAAAGATTAATAGCCAATATTTTTTTCACTAGCATAATATTGTCAAAATGGAAATGTAAAACCAAAAAAAAAAAAAAAAAAAAAAACAAGAGAAGCGTCAAAATTAACAAAGGCATTATATTGTCATAATTTTTTTCTTTTACAAGCTCAAGAGTTTATGCCTAACATTTCAAAGAAAATATTGGATTCAATCCAATTTCACTTGAAGTACATTTTTTTCTTTTTTGGGCACCATTTGAGGAAGTACAGTTATCTTTCTCCGGACATGTTGAGATGTTATGGCCAACATGCTTACAAAGGCCACAAGACTTCTTTTTCTTTCCTAATTCTCTTCCACCTTTCATTCGTTTTTGCTTCGGACGACCTTTTGTCTTTGAGAGTGGAGGACAATTAATGAAGCAATCTCCATCAATCATATCATTAACATTAGCATCAACCATATTTTCCTTGTCCACTAAATTTTCATTAGCCACCACTAGCAATTCCTTTTCACTTAATGATGCTTCGCGACACCAACGTGGTGGTAAATACAAGGATGGAATTTTGTAACAATCTTTATGAAGGAATACACTAAGTACATGACGACAAAGTATACCCCAAAATTCAAAATTCTTGCAACTACAATATGTCATCTTACCATCCCATAATACTTTGTGTCTTTGACTAGTTTCATCTTTATAATATTGTAGCACAAATTCAATACCATTTTCTTGAAGCACCGAATATTGCGGTGCTCTCCCAAATTCCTCTTGAAAAATCTTGAAAGCATAGGGCGTCAAAACACCATGTGCTTGGTCTTCTAACGGTGACAATGATCTTAAAGAAGAACCTCTATACGTCTCCAACATCGTATCATGTGATTGTGTTTGCTCAATATCCTCGATGGCAAGATCAACCTAAAATTACAAATAGTAAAATAAATTAAAAACTTTTGTATGACACATGAAGACTACAAATATTAACAAAAAATAATTATACAACAAAAGAAATCAATGGTAAATAATGACGTACTTGTTTGATGAGTTGGATTAAGTTTATGTGAGAACTAACAAACCGTTTAATAAATGCATTTATACTTTCCGATCTTCCGGTTGTTGTCATTCCACCAAAAAAATGCCCACGAAGGTAACATGGTACCCAAAAGTGCTTGATTTGATATAAACCAATTACATGTTTGTTAGAGAGCATGTCATATTTTGTCATAACTTGAAGCCATTGATTGTCAAAATCTTCACATGACTCTAACTTGTATAACTTATAGAAGTCCATGCACCAATTTGAATATTGATTACGAAGAATTAATGTAAACCAACCGCTAAATTTAGCGGTAATATGCCATATACAAAAGGCATGCTTTGTAGCCGGCAATTCTTTTGATATTGCCTCTGTAATCCATGGATCTTGGTCTGTCAAAATTGCCTTGGGTTGATTCCTCATTAAGCATGCAAAAGTCTGCTAATCAAATACAAATTTATTAAAGCATGAAAATATTTCAAAGGATATATGTAATTATTCTACTAATTAATCAAATAAAATTTAAAAAATAATTGTACAAGTTTATAAGACATAGAATGTACCTTCATTAACCATTGAAAGGCACTTGTTGTTTCATTTCGAAGAAGTGCACAACCAAAGAGAATTGTCTTTCCATGATTATTGACACCAACAAAAATACCAAAAGGCATATCATAAGCATTCACCTTATAAGTAGTATCAAAAACAACTACATCTCCATATTTTTGGTACCAATCAAAACAATGAGTAGATGACCAAAAAATATGCTCCAATCTATTTTCTTCATCGGTTGTAAATGCATATTGGAATCTAGAGTTCTCTTCTTTAGCAACTTTGCAAAATTGTAGAAGATCCATGGCATCATTCTTTGCATTCTTCCTCCTCATTTTCACATAAAAATTACGAATATCCCTTTGAAAAAATGGAAGTTGTCCATGTTTCAAATGCCTCTCAAGTTCCATATCACGCATTACCTCTCTAATTGAAAGTCCAGCTTCTTTCAATAAGAAAATGCGTTTTTCATCATCTATAGTGATAACTCGATTGGCTGGAAGAAATCTCACTTCCAAAGGGGAGAAGAAATCATGATTGTGGTCTACAACAAACTTAGTGACATGCCATTCTCGATGAAAAATATCAAATGATTTTCGCAAAATGATACTTAAATGAGCATTACATCCACATTTTAAAGACTTCCTATTTCTTTGCTCCTTAGATGGATCCACTATTTTTAGTGGTTGTTTACCTTGTCGATGACAAAAGAAATCACATCTTACTGTTTCTCCTTTTTTTTTCTCAGTACGACCTTTTCGAATTGTAAAACCATATCGATTTGCATAATTTTTATAGAAAATGAAAGCTTCTTCTTCACTAGGAAAACATTGACCAACAAAAGGCTCAAACTCATTTTCTATTGAATTTATATCTTCATGTTCTTCAATAACTCCCATTTTATCTATTGGACATTCATTCCAATCAATTAATCCATCATTTGAAAGCTCATTTAATTCAACACAATTCTTTGAAACACTTCCATGAACCCCATTTGCAATCAAATCATCATCAACTTGTGTTATATTAAAACAAAAAATTAAAAAACAATCAACATCATATTATGTGATATATGAATTATATATTACAAATAAAATGAAAATAATAATACCTTTTTGAGACAATTCATTTAAGTCAAAACAATCCATTGGAACAAATTGATGAGCCTCACTTGCATCTACATTATCATCCATTGGTGCTATATTAAAGCAAGAGTTTAAAATATAAACATCATACTCTATGATAAATGAGATGTAAATTTATAAATAAAATAAAATTATAATACCTTCTTGAAGGGGTTCATTTAAGTCAAAACAATATTTTGGAACAAAGTAGTGACTCTCACTTGCAACTACATTCCCATCCATTGATGCTATAATACATGTATTAGAAATAAAAATTAACATCATATTAATTTTGGTGCTACATAAAAACAAGAGTTTAAAAATATTCTATGATTAATGAAATGTAAATCACAAATAAAATAAAATTATAATACCTTCATGAAGTGGTTCATTTAAGTTAATGCAATCTTTTGCAACTACATCCCCATCCATTAGTGCTACAATATACATGTATCAAAAATAAAAATTAACAACATATTAATTTTAACCTATTGTTTAAAAATAACTATGAATCAAATAAAATACAATAGTGGTACCTTGTTTAATTATTCCTCAATCTTTTATTGACATTTCTTCATCTCTTCTTCTCATTGATATTGGTAAAGGAGAAGAAATTTAGTTTGATATTGGTAAAGTGAAAGAAAGTGGATGGTAAAATATTGGTAAAGTGAAAGAAAGTGAAAGGTAAAATATTGGTAAAATAAGATTTGGTGGGAAATAAAAAGTGAAATGGAGGGAAATGAGATAAGTGGGCAATTTTGTCTAAAGAAAAAAGAGAACTCAGCCATGCCCAGCCGTGTCCCATTTTTAGAGGGCAAAATTGTCCAAGCTTTCCTTACATGTTATGTCATGCCTTTTTGTCTAATTTACTCAATTTTTTTATTTATGTGGGACCCATTTTGGAGAACCTTAACAAGCACCCTCCGGTGCTTGTTAACATTCAACGGCCCATCTTGTTTTATGGCTTACTTTGGGCAATGATTTGACTATCCTTCAACGACCCATCTTGTTTTACAGGTTGGTGTGCGTCAAAATCAACCCTAGCTGACTTGCATCTTCATGCATTAATGATTAGGAGCTGGACCCTTTGGCTTTTGAGTATTTCTAATGGACAATCAATTGTAAAAATTAAAAAGAACTACAATTTAGAAAAACTGCATTCAATGTACAAAGTAATCCAATCATCTTAATTGCATTTTAGTTTGATATCAGTCTTTATGTGGAATCCAAATCCACAGTCCCATTTTTCCAATCTTACTTTATATTTTACCAATAAAAATTTACCACATGTATACATATTTAATTAATTCATATCATTAATTCATATTTATGGCTTACTTTGGGCAATGATTTGACTTTCATTCAACGACCCATCTTGTTTTACAGGTTGGTGTGCGTCAAAATCAACCCTAGCTGACTTGCATCTTCATGCATTAATGATTAGGAGCTGGACCCTTTGGCTTTTGAGTATTTCTAATGGACAATCAATTGTAAAAATTAAAAAGAACTACAATTTAGAAAAACTGCATTCAATGTACAAAGTAATCCAATCATCTTAATTGCATTTTAGTTTGATATCAGTCTTTACGTGGAATCCAAATCCACAGTCCCATTTTTCCAATCTTACTTTATATTTTACCAATAAAAATTTACCACATGTATACATATTTAATTAATTCATATCATTATACTTTTCCTAATTTCAATTACCTAGATTAAATAATACTACATAAAAACCCAGTCCATCCCCACCACACCACCACTGTCGCCAACATTATCACCTAGTCTGCACCACCACCTAACCAATTTTCAAATCCAAGCCAACCACCACCTCACTCTTTTACAAATCCAAACCAATCCAATCATCTCTCTCAAATTCACCAACCACCATCACACTATATGAGCCACCAAATATAACCCACACATTTTATCCATATATATAACCCACATATTATTTTCTACAACCAGAAACAAAACTTGAACAAAGGCCTTAACTTTATTATGTAACTAAAGGGAAACTGAACTGAAGGGAAACAGTAATTTAAAAAAAGCTATTGTAGATCCATAGCTTGATTGACTCTCTTTAAGTACACAAAAGCATTTACACTTCCTTGTTAGGGCAAAACTTATGTAAAATTAGGAATATGTATACAATAATTTCACAATACTTTCACAACAAATCATAAATGTCAGGTTGTTATTGGCTGTTACTTGTGTTTAAAAAGTAATTTAAGTGGTAAGTTCAAATTAAAACCAATAACAATTTACCACTTAAAATTTGATGTAAATGTATTGTGAAGAGTCAAAGTTATTAATGATGATGGTAGCAAATTGGCAAAGAAACAAAATCAACTTCACAAACCCAAACCTCCTTTCCAATTGGAACATCATAGACCCAAACTCACCCTAACTTAACTACCTACAAATTCCTCAGCTCCCGCCACAGCTGTAGCACCACCCACAAAATCAAATGCAAAGACTTGCTTGGCAACCTCATCTCTAAACACAATAGCCCACTTTGATATCACCGATGAAGTCGCTGGCCTGTGCAAAAGTGGTCGCCAACAATCCCATCGGTGTCACCTCTGCCTCTAAAGCCTCGTCGGACTCCCTTTAACCAAGGGCAGCCCAACAAATTTGGAGGCCTAAGGCGATATATTTAAATGGGGCATTTTCGTTATCACTTAAATAATAATTAACTAGTATTTAATATCATAATTTTTTTATAACAAAAATCTATTCCTTTAATTTGTAATATGTCTTCTTTTTTTTTTTTTTTTTTTTTTTTTTTTTGTGGAAAAATGCTAAAAATGTAACAAATTTTACTAAAAAAAACTTTTAAACGATGTAGAAATGAATGCGATTAGTGATACTTCAAGAAGATAATAAACAAGTATTTGAATGAATGATGTTAGGAATATTATAAATTTTACAGCATGAGGCTTACAAAGATGTATCATTAATCACAAAAAATAATTCAAAAATGCATTTAATAGGTTATTAACGTCCACATATCATATTAATTGTCACATCAATTTGTAAAATTTTCAAGTAAAATTAATAATATTTCTAGCATTTTCCTATCTGAATTATTTTTTGCGATTAGTGACACATATATTTGTAAGGGAAAATGCTGGAGATACAAATTCTTTTACAAAAACTTTTACAAACTGATGATGTAGTGAATGATTATAGATAAATAACAAAGTGATGTTATCGATGGGTCCAGATGAGAACCAGTAAGAATTTGGCCACAACATCAGTTTGTAAAAATATTGTAAAATAGTTTGTAAAACCATAGCATTACTCTATTTGTAAGACCCATATGTATTTAAAATTGTATTATCTCTAGCATTACTCAATACTTTGAGACTTCTTAAAAATAGAGAAAAATTATAAAACTAATTTTTTTTCCTATATCTCCATTTTTTTTTTTAAATATATCAATTTTTACCCTAAAATTTAGGGCCTTCCTCTAGTAGGGGGCCCAGGTGGTGGCCTAAATGGCCTAGGCCTAGGGCTGGCCCTACCTCCAACAACCTCCAAAAGACTGTTTCCACATCCTAGACAGCACTGCCAGCCTTTGGTTGCTAGGTTTGGGTGAGGAGACATCAAATCTATGGCAGTTGCTTTGGTGGCCATGGGTTGCTACGTTTGGATGATGGGATGAAATCACAAAGGAGCTGTATTTTGGTGGCCGTGGGTTGGTGGTCTTGCTGGTCTTGGTGGCCGTGAGTTAGGGTCTTGAGATTCAAGCACAAGGGTTTCGGGCTCTAGGCAACTTGCATGGAGATGGCAATTTGCCGTTAAATGACTTAATGACACTTTTTGGGTTTACGTGGGTAAATTAAACATGTGGAACAATTTTAGTGGAGAATCTAACGAACAGTACATACCGTACCTAAGTTTTTCCGTTCAACATGAAATACCTAGAGTATTGCACTTGATGCAATTGGTATGGATGGTTGAGGTTTAAAGTTACAAAAAGCAACTTTAAATCTCAACCATTCAATATAAAAAATAAGTAAAAGTAAATAAGTAAAAAAAGTATAAAAAAAAAAAATTTGTGAGGGGATTAGGTGAATTGCACGGTGCAATTGCATTTAGCAACTGCACCGGATCCCAATCCTTCAACATATATTTTGTTGTATAAAGAATTATTTTTTGTTAGAGCACTCACACATCAAAGCTCTTATATTGCTTTTCTCCCCAAAAAAAAAAAAAAAAAAAGAAGAAGCTTTTTTATTACCAAATTGTTATTTTTTAACAACCCGCACCACAAAATAAGGCTACATCAATGATGCTATTGCTATAATTTTTAGCAACCAAGCTACAATAAAGTGTCAACGATGACACTTTACTGTAGCTCCAACGTTATAAAAAATAATAATATTTATATCATTCTCTCTCATATTTCCTTTAAAATATTTTTTCTCTTTCATGCGCCGTCTTTGTCACTCCTCTTTCTTTCTTTTTCTCTTCACTATCTATGTTACTCTGTCTCTCACCCTTTCTTCTCTTTTTTTTTCCTCTCCTCTCCCTCTTCTTCTCATCCTCCTATCTTGCCTTTCTTTTTCTCTTTAGCATCTCTGTGTCTCTCACTTTCTTCTTCTTCTTTTTTTTTTCTTCTCCTCCCCTCTTGCCTTTCTTTTTCACTTCAGCATCTCCGTGATGGTGGTGGCACAAATTGTAGTCATGGGTCAATGTTGTGGGTAGACTTCGTGGTTCATAAGTGGCTCATCTCGTGGGTCTCGCAATGGGTTTTGATGGGTTTGAAATTTGATTTTGGGTGGTTGGGGTTCTGATTTGTAGGGGTTGTGCCCATGTGGGTGGTGGTAATGGTGGTTTTGGGTGGGTTTTTTTTTTTGGGTTTGGCGGGTTGCAATTTGGAGGGATTGTGATGGTTAGGTGTTGTGGTTGAAGGTGGTGGTGGCTGTGGTTGTGGATGGGGTTATGGTGGATGTGGCTGATGTTTATTGTGTTGGATATTATATTTTATTGTGTTGTTTATCTTATTTTAATGTGCTGAATGCTAAAATAAAACCATTGATATTGGCTGTTTTGTAAAGTAAGGTGGTAAAATAAATAAAGTAGGTTTTTGAGGAGCTAAAAGTTAAAATATTTAGCTCCTTTGATATGAGTGCTCTTAAGGTTGTTCTCCTATTTAAAACTCTCCCATTCTTTTCCATTTTTATTACACTTGGAAAATATATGTCAAAAATACATTATTGCTATCTTTCTTTCTCCTCTTATTCAACTCTCTCTCTCTCTCCTCTCTCTCTCTCTCTCCCCCCTGTATGGCGGGCTATGGCGTAGAGGAATGAAATAGGAGCTCCTACATCTGTGTGTGTGTGCGCGCGCGCGCTTTTAAGAAACTACATCTATGTGTGTAGTATAATTTGCCACATCCTCCCTTAAGAGAGTGTGTTGATTGCATAGGCCAGCAAGTGTCTTGAGAGTATTAATATCACTAACTTGAGAGTATCTTATCATTTCATATCTAAGTGGTGTCAAAAACCCTTGGCTAATGGAACCAAGCTCAAGCAAGGTAGTACTTCTCCATGGCTTACAGGTGGATCAACTACCAAACTTTTTTTTGACGAATGAAGGAAACAGGAAATTGGAACTGGAGCTTAGTGACCACTTAAAAGTATTAAGAAAAGACTTTTAACAAAAATATGACTTCCAAGTTCCAATTAGGCATGTCTTGCTTTCAATCCTTACCCTTCAAGGGACTTGGATTGCATCTAGGGTCTGTTGCACCAAATCCATCTAAATGATGACACATAAAATACGTGTCATCATCTGGATGGTTGTTTTATGTGTTATCATCTAAATGAGTCTAGTGCAATGAACATTAGACCTAATCCTTACCCTTAGTGAAGTATTTGACGGTCCTACTCCTATCAATAATAGGACTTTGAATTGTTGACCTATTTTGTCGGGTAAGCGTACAAAAAAGAGTAATGCTACATACACAAAAAATTTGACAATTTTTTTTCACACTTGTTTATTTGTTAAGTTGGCAAGCTTTCAATGGTTCTCACTCATCACTGACATCACTTTTATACCTATTACTAACAATCTCAACCTCAACAATGTCAAGTTTTTTGTGTCTTTAAACTTTATGGTACAACAAAATCAACCATGACCGACTTTTTATCTTCAATGTATTAAATATTAATGAGGAGCTGGAACCCTTGTGACTTTTGAGTATTTCTAAGCTTGGCATTTTTTGAAGGTTAGAAAACTACATTCAGGGTGTGTTTGGTTGGGTGGATTTTAGGTTGGGTTGCTACATTGTAGTCAAGGGGTTCAAATGAACCCCCTGACCCGAAATTTTTTTTTATATAATATTTAAAAAAAAAAAATTGATTTGAACCCCTGCAACACAAATTTGCACACCTAATCTTAAACCTAACCCCTTTTTTTTAAAACCTAGCTTAAACTCCGAAAAAAAAAAAAAAAAAAAAATTCAACATAAAATTTTTGGTCTTTAATCTCAAAATAAAAAGCCCATAAATCAAAATTTTGAAAAATCATAAATAAAAAAAGGGAAATACTAATGGATGCCCTAAGGGCAATGATTAATAATCCATTTAAAGAAAGTTTTTATGAGGAAAAAAAAAACAATTAATATTTTGACAGCTTTTTCCATTTCTCATAAAAGTGATGTCAAAATTTTTCTAAAATAGATTGTTAACCATTACCCTAAGGCTACTCGTTAGCATAATCCATAAAAAAAATGGCCAAATAAAACCTAAGAATCTGCTACTACGTAGCCTGCAAAATCTCCCACTATCCTTCCTCACTCTCCAAACCCAAAGGAAAAAGGCCACCTTTGCTTCACACACAAACAATTTGCTGCTGCGTAGCCGCAGGATCTGCCACTGCCTGGACTGTCCCTGATTTTCCGTCGCCGCCACTTAATCTGCTGCCACTTGATCTGCTACCGCTTGATTTGGTTTTTCTGCTCTCTCTTTCTCTCTTTCTTTCACTGTGAGAGTGTGTGTTTATAGTTTTTTGATATACTCTTTCATTGAATCACCGTGTGTGTGTGTGGGGCTATAGTCTTTTGAAATTTTTGTTGAGTTTTAAGTCTTTGACCGTGTGTGTGGGGGTGGAGTGGTTATAGTGTTTTGATTTTTGTTGTTGAGTTTTGAGTCTCTGACCGTGTGTGTGTGGGGGGTGGGGGGGGGGGTGTTATAGTGATTTGATTTTTTTTGTTGAGTTTTGAGTCTTTGACAATTTGACTTTTTTTTTCCTGTGTCTTTACTATTTACTGTTACTATAATAGTGTTGGTACTGTTTTGATATTATGAGTTTGTCTTTTGCATTTTGACTATTTGATCGAATTTGTGACTTGTGAGTGGGAGTGGTTATTGGCTATGTGAGTCGGTCAACACATTAACATTAAAGGACAATAAAAATATAAAACATTTAAAGAATTGTAAATTTATAAATTAAAGAATTGTAAACAAATTAAAGAATTGCAAAAATATGTCAATGAACTTATATTTTATTTTTTATTCTTTTTATAGTTCTATGGACAAATTTGTAATAAGGAAACCCCATAGGCCACAAGATTAATCTACTACCCAAGATTCATCTCTTACTCAAAATTCATCTCCTACTCAAGATTCATCTTCTAAGTATGGTTGTGTTGATGTGAACAATCTTCCTTCAGACCCTGGGAAACGAAAAAAGATTTCATTTTATCATCCTAATGATTGAGATGAAATAAAAAGATATTATTTATAAAAAAAAAAAAAAAAAAAAAACTTTTCAACTTCATGAACATGATTTTCCTCAAACAAAAATTGGTGGACTTATGCATTGATTTAATCCTATTGACCCACTGGACAAAAATCCTAAAGCCACCCCTAATTTTAGGAGGGAAAAAAAAAAAAAGAGAGAGAAAACGAGGGAGGAAAAAAATTTCTTAGCATGTTTGGTTGAGAGTATTTATGGGTGGAAAACTGGTGGGGCTCGGGTGTTTTCTTCCTGAGCCCACCAAAATGTTTTCTTCCCAAATTGGGAAGAAAACTAAAGAGGAAACCGGATAAAAAGATAAGGACAAAAAAGTGTCTTTTTCATGGTCATTTGTTTCAGTTTGTTTGTTTTTGCTACTATTGTTTTTTTCTTTTTCCATTTTCTGCTTCTTTTGTTTGTTTGTTGAATCAAACGGAAACTTTTTTTTTTTTTTTTGATTTGTTTCTGTCAACGTGTTGTCAAATAAAACAGTGGTTTTTAAAATAAAAAAAAAATTTAATGATTACAAAAAAAAAAAATTGTTATATTATATAGTAGGGGCATATAAGTAAATTTATACCAGCTTTATTTTTCATCATCTCATTTTTCTTCATAGGCAAGCAAATAAGTTTTTCATCTTTCCACTTTTCCATCATTCCAACCAAAAACATACAAGAAAAAACCAAAAATATTTTCTATCCTTTCACTTTTTCACCCCTCCAATCAAACAGACCCTCAATATACAAAGATGTCCAATCATCTTATTTGCAATTTAGTTTGGTATCAGTCTTTAAGCATACATTAGTATTTACACCAAATATTTTTCATCCTTCCACTTTTTCACCCCTCCAACCAAACAAACCCTCAATGTACAAAGATATCCAATCATCTTATTTGCAATTTAGTTTGGTATCAGTCTTTAAGCATACATTAGTATTTACACTATATTGTTATATTCAACATAAATTTTGTGTTGTATGAACAATTATTTTTATGTTACACATCCTATCTGCAAAATGAGTTTTTTTTTTTTAATTTTTTTTTTTATTTTTAATATGTATTTCGCTTGTGGCATTTCAACATAGGGTATTATGCCAAAAAAACTCCAGTTCTCTCGGTCGGATTTCAGCAACTTCTTCCAAGTTTGAAGTGATATGAAAGGATTCACAAATTTTGCATTATTTTGACATCGCACAATTCAACAAGCAGTTAAGGCCTGGATCTTCCAAAGCACTTGATCCACATAAAAAGAAATGAAACAGCAGCACACCAAGTGACACAAGGATCACTTTCCATAGAATACAGCTGGTGCAATCAAGTCATTATTAGTCAGCATCTAATATATACTAGTAAAAACAAAAATAAAAAGACAATAGAATGGCTATTGGAATGTTTACCAATCAACTAAAAGTTCTTGGAATGAAAAAGCTTTAAACATTTTTCTTTTTAATTTATTTTCCCCTTAAACTATCAGAACTTAGATGTGGAATGAATCAGTTTCCTACCATGAAGCTATGAACTAAGAATACATGCTCAAGGTATGCCATTTTCATCTCTATTATCATATCTAGTAAAACCTTCATCCCCCCTCCCTCCTGTTTCCTTCGGAAGGTTGAAGTTTCTAAAGACTTCATTTTGAACATATAATTAATCAAAATGGAAAGATTCTGTTTCTGCTGTATCAAAGCCACTGTACTTTAGCAGAATAAAAACCAGACATAAGCAATAAAAAAAGAATAAGAAAACTTCAAAGTGTATATAGTTGAGTTCAAACTTCAACCGGTCAGTCATGTCATGAGCTTGATCAGATAATGTAACATATTAACCATTTTCTAAAAAACTCATTCCTAGTATGTATAGTCATCTAGGAAAAAATACACGCATAAAAGCGACCCAACTTCCCCAATTCAAGATCTTCTAGATGGGACCCATAAAATGGATGGTTCAGATTGATTATGTAAGCAATACCTTGTGTGTAGGGATCCGAGCTGCCTGAAATATAAATAGGGCAAACAAGCAAGCATGCAAATGAAATGAATAAATATAAATAGGAAGGTGTATAAAATCAGTTTCAGATAAATGATGTATCTTTATCAAACGAGGAAAGAGTTTCAAGTGGAAGTGATGTCAATCATAACAAAAAGTGCTTAATGACAACAGAAGATTAGGGTTCATTTTCACACAAACGTCATAGCATCACCCACACCAAGATTGAAAGGAAGCCTATGATGTGAATCTCTCATCAATTTATATAGCATATTGAGAATCATACCTTGATAGTCCTATCAGCATAGCCAACTATAAGCTTTCCTTGCCAACACAACAAAGCTGTTACGACAGAACCACAAGGGATTGATCCAGTTGGTATGACATCTATTTGGAACTCCTCATCTATCAACTCCTACAAGTCAATAGCTCAGTTAATGAGTCAATAAAAAGTGGGAAACAACTCAAATTGAGGGGAAAAAAACATCAACTGAACAATGGGTCGTCCATTCATCGAAGTTTAAATTAGATTCAGAGCTGAAAGACATTCCAGAAGCAACTAAGCAATACAGCATGAACTTTCAAATGGGCTAACATGAAAATTTCCTAATTCTCATAGTTCACACACAAACAAATACCATATTTTGCATGTGTACCTGTACTTTGAGAATTTTGTCCCAACCTCCAGTAAATAGCCATTTACCCTCCATACCAGTAGTAAAAATGGCACCTTGATGCAATTTCATGGATTTCATTAACACATCATTCCTCCAGACCTGAAAGAAGTGGGAAAAGTATATGATTACTTAAAATGAAGTCCATCATAAAAAACAATAACAAACGGGCAATCCTAATTGGCTTTGAAAGTTAAACGTGCATGGAATGCTAAGCATGACCAAATGAACAAAATGCTTCTTATATTTTAGGCTCTAGGAAGTTGAATAGTAGTAGTATTTTTTGTTGAAAGCACCTGTGTTTTTTCTCTTTTCTTTGGGAAGGGTTTAAGAATATTTGAGGGTTTTTGGCAAAAAGCTAATGTAATATCAGCATCAGATCACCATGGACTACAGGACTACATTACTGTACAGAGTACAACTCACGTCGCGTGCGATTCACAGAGAAAGCCAACGGAGAAGGCAGTTACTCGTTTTTATTTTATTATTATTTTTTTTTATAATGGTAAATTCTTATAGTTTACATTTGTATTTGTTAGTGTATAGATTAGGCTCTATTAGCCCATTGGGCTTAGCCCAGTATATTACTTGTACTGTACTTATATTACTTGTACTGCACACATACCTAGCCTTACTTGTACTGCACACATACCTAGCCTATATAAGGCTCTCTTTTGTACATTGTTTTATACAGATTATTATACTGACTATTCAGTCATTCTCTCTTTCTTTATACTGTTAACATGGTATCAGAGCATTTCCTCTGATTTTTTGGTTCCTGTGGACATCTCCGGCGTTCTTCCGCTGCCCTCGCCTTCATCCAGTAGTCACTGTCAGAAGCGAGTCACCACCGTCACGTCCACAACCCTAAAACACTCGGATTTCGTCAGTTTGTTGATCAAACCGTCAAAGTAAAGGTACACATTGACAGATCTGACAGTCCCGAGCAAAACCCAACAAAAATTTTCCAGAAACAACCTTGCACGCGCCTCCACGCGCATCCACGCGCCTCCATGCGCCGTCTCTCCCTTCCACGCGCCGGTCACGCGCCTGTCACGTGCTGCACACGCGCCTCACGCGCCTCACGCGCCTTGCTTCGTTTCACGGACTGCCACGTCAGCCCTAGGGTGACGTCATCAGCCACGTCAGCATTCCACGTCAGCATCGACCGTTGACCAAACCGTTGACCGTTGACTTTGACCAAAGTCAAAATTTTTCAACAGGACCTGTCTTGCTCAGTTTTTCGCGTAGATTCCGATTTTGGGCTCCGTTTCTGCATTTGAGGTCTCTAAATCTCATTTTTGGGTCATTTTCTTCATTATGGCTCAACAAAATGAATGCGACATCATACGTCCTATCACCATTATGTTGGATGGTCCTACTAGCTATCATGCATGGTCTCAGAATATGACTGTTTTTCTCAAGGGTCGTAAACTGTAGAGATATGTGACTGGTTCAATTCCTAAGCCAGTGCCAAACCCTAAGTCCAAAGTCATAGCTGCTGAAGAGTCTTCCACGACTACTGTTGCAACAGATGATTATGAAGATTGCCTAGAGGAATGGGAGAGTATTCAGAGTAAGATCTTGTCTTGGTTTATTAATACCTCTATTCCCTCCATTCATAATCTTCTTCCTCGTCTTGAGACTGCTGAGGCTGCTTGGAAGTTTTTGGCTGATCGCTATAATTGTACTAATGATTCAAGCTTGGAGTTCCACATTGAATCAAAACTTTATCAAATGCGCCAAGAGACAGGTCAGTCCATTTCTGATTTTTATTCTCAGACTTCTACTATGTGGGAACAACTCTTTGCTGCAGATCCTCCACTAGTGTGTTCTAAGGACATTGAGCTCTTTGTCAAATATCGGGATCGCCGTAAATTTATGCATTTCATGATGGGTTTGCGTGAGAATTTTAAGCCTACTAGGGCTTCTCTGCTTAGCCGGTCTCCTACTCCTTCTCTTGATGCTGCAGTGAAGGAGCTCATTTCTGAGGAAAACCGCCGGCCTGCTTATCACATGTCATCATCTGATCATGTATTGGCTACACCATCTCCACAGCCTCCCATTGCTGCATTCACTGCTCCTCCACGAATAAACTCTGCGTGTTCCACCTCTCAGTCTTCCAAAGGTATTTGCTGTGAGTTTTGCCGTGCTAAAGGTCATGACATCTCAGTTTGTCGCAAGTTGCAGAAATTTATGCAAGAGCAGAATAAAGCTTCTCTTCCTCGGGCAGCTGCTGTATGTTCTTCTGATCCATCGGTTCCTACAGGTCCATCTTTGGCTTCCTCACTTACTACGGCTGATATTGAGGCAGTTGTTCAACATGTTTTATCCCGTACTTCCACTGCCCTTTCTGCCACCTCAGGTAAACAACCTTGGTTTTTTGATACTGCATGTTGTAACCATATGACTCCTGATGAATCCCAATTTTCTAATAAGGCACCTTTAGAACATCCTGTCACCATTTACACTGCTGATGGAACTCCTATGCCTGTTAGTCATAAAGGAACAATTTCTTCTCCTTGTTTATCCCTTAGTGACACTTTTCATATCCCAAAGTTATCCCTCAATTTGCTTTCTGTTGGTCAACTTTGTGAATTAGGCGTAGATCTTTTATTTACTAATCATGGTGTGGATGTGCAGGATCCCCGGACGGGTCAAGTGCTTGGGACAGGCCGTAAGGTTGGTCGCATGTTTGAGGTTCATGACTTGAAGATTCCTTCACAAGTTATTTCTGCAGCTGCTACCACTGCCACCTCCTCACCTGATCTATGGCATGCTCGTCTTGGTCATCCATCCTTATCTCGTCTTCAGTTGTTAGCTTCTCAAGGTCATTTAGGTTCAGTTCAGTTTCAAAAATTTGATTGTACTTCCTGTCATTTTGGCAAACAAACAAAATTACCCTTTAATAATAGTGACTCATTTTCTTCTGCACCTTTTGATCTTATACATTCTGATATTTGGGGTCCTGCACCTGTTCTTACTGAGGGGGGATCTAGATATTTTGTCATATTTGTGGATGATTTTTCTCGATATACTTGGATTTATCTGCTTCACCATAGGTCTGAACTTGTGTCTATTTACCAAACATTTCATAAAATGATTGAAACACAATTCAATCGCACCGTCAAAGTTTTTCGATCAGATAATGCTCAAGAATATAATGATAAATCTTTCCTATCCTTTTTAGACAATCATGGTACACTTACTCAGCGGTCTTGTCCTTATACCTCTCAACAAAATGGTCGTGCAGAACGAAAACATCGTCACATTCTTGATGTTGTCCGCACCCTTCTCATCTCTGCCTCTCTTCCTGAGCGCTTCTGGGGTGAGGCTGCACTCACTGCTGTATACACCATTAATCGTATCCCTTCACCAACTACACACAACAAATCACCATTTGAACTTCTCTATGGTCAAACCCCCAACTACTCTTCTCTTCGGGTTTTTGGTTGTGCTTGCTTTGTCTCTCTTCCTCCTCATGAACGAACAAAGCTCCAACCTCGTGCTCGTCTCTGTTGTTTCCTTGGTTATGGTGTATCTCAAAAGGGGTTTCGCTGCTATGATCCTATCTCTCATCGTCTTCGTGTCTCCCGTCATGTTGAGTTTTGGGAACATCGTCCTTTCACGAGTCTTCAGCAGTTTTCTACATCCTCTTCCTCTGAGTCTCCTATTTTTACTGATCTTTTCCTCCCTCTCTATCCTGAACTTGTTGAGGATTCTTCAACATCGGCTGCCTTTCCAGACGACTTATCTCCGGTTCTGTCCCCGGCATATGACCCGCCTGTCTTGGATCCTGTGACACCACCCTCTCCTGAGTCTCCTGATGGTCCTGAACTTCGTCGTTCCACTCGGGTAAGCATTCCTCCCCCTTATCTCTCTGATTATCACTGCTCTTTTGCCATTGCCACCCTCTATGAACCTCATACCTATCGTGAGGCCCATACTGACCCTCTTTGGTAGCAAGCTATGAATGATGAACTAGATGCTCTTCATAAAAATCACACTTGGGATATAGTTGATTTGCCTTTTGGTCAGTCTGTAGTAAGTTGTAGGTGGGTTTACAAGATCAAGACCAAGGCTGATGGATCTGTTGAACGATACAAGGCTCGCCTAGTTGCCAAGGGCTTTACCCAAGAGTATGGCATTGATTATGAGGAAACATTTGCTCCTGTTGCTCGCCTTACATCTGTCAGATGTCTCATTGCTGTGGCTGCTGTTCGCCGTTGGCCTCTTTATCAAATGGATGTAAAGAATGCTTTCCTAAATGGAGACTTTCAAGAAGAAGTGTACATGCAACCACCCCCTGGCTATCCACACTCAGGCAATCAAGTTTGTTGCCTTCGCCGTGCTCTTTATGGCCTCAAGCAGGCTCCTCGAGCTTGGTTTGAAAAGTTCAGCTCAGTTGTTGCTCAGCAGGGTTTCACTTCGAGTCCTCATGACACTGCTCTCTTCGTCCGAAGATCCTCTGCTGGTATCACTCTTATTCTTCTCTATGTTGATGATATGATTATTACTGGAGATGATTCTGCAGGTATCCGCTCTCTTCAGCACTTCCTTAGTCAGCATTTTGAGATGAAAGATTTGGGCACTCTCAGCTATTTTCTTGGGCTTGAGGTTACCTCATCCTCTGATGGATACTATCTTTCCCAAGCTAAATATGCTTCTGATCTCCTCTCCAAAGCAGGTATCACTGACAACAAGACTGTTTCCACTCCTTTGGAATATAATGCAAAGCTCACACCCTTGGATGGTGAACCTATCTCTAATGCTACTTGCTATCGTCAGTTGGTTGGTAGTCTGATCTATCTCACTGTTACTCGTCCAGATATTTCACATGCCGTGGGTATGGTTAGTAAGTTCATGGATGCCCCTTGTTCTGTCCACTATGCTGCTGTTCTTCGGATTCTCCGGTATGTCAAGGGTACACTTTATCATGGTCTACACTACTCCTCTCGGTCTTCTCTTGAGCTTCATGCTTATTCAGATGCGGACTGGGCAGGTGATCCGACTGATCGATGCTCTATCACAGGTTTCTGTTTCCTGTTGGGTACTTCTCTTGTCTCATGGCGTAGCAAAAAGCAGGATGTTGTTTCCCGTTCTAGTACTGAGGCCGAGTATCGTGCCCTTGCTGACACCACCTGCGAGCTTGTCTGGCTTCGCTGGCTCTTGGCTGACATGGATGCTCCACAGCCCACTGCTACTCCTCTTTATTGTGACAATCGTAGTGCTATCTACATTGCTCATAATGATGTCTTCCACGAACGTACCAAGCACATTGAGATCGATTACCACATCACTCGCCAGCATCTCAAGAAAGGCAATCTCAAGTTGTTCTCCATCTCATCTGCTGACCAGCCTGCTGATATCTTCACCAAGTCTCACCCGCCTGGTCGTCTTCGAGATCTTATATCCAAACTCCAGTTGGCTTCTTCCTTGCCACCTCGAGTTTGAGGGGGGATGTTAGTGTATAGATTAGGCTCTATTAGCCCATTGGGCTTAGCCCAGTATATTACTTGTACTGCACACATACCTAGCCTTACTTGTACTGCACACATACCTAGCCTATATAAGGCTCTCTTTTGTACATTATTTTATACAGATTATTATACTGACTATTCAGTCATTCTCTCTTTCTTTATACTGTTAACAGTATTTGGAAGGTAAGATTTAAATCTTACCCAGGTTATTACAAGGAGAATTTCCTTGAGATGGCCTCAAAATGCTGGCAAAACATTTTGAATTCATAATCTCATGGATATTATGAGGTCTTAAGAACGACTTAGCTGGATTCTCAAAAAAAAAAAAAAAAAAAAGGACTTAGCCATAATATTATACATATATATTTAGTCTACAATGTATGATTTACATTAATAGTGTAATGTATACCTATAATTACCTATTTTTAATAATTGGATATTTAGATTGTGAGGACGTTCATTTGGATGCAAGTCTCAGTTAAGTTATAAAACTCTTTAATTAGAAAAATGATAGTTTGCTACACATCATGTTATACATATACGGTTACACACTCATTTTGTGAACTGAAATTGTGTCTTTTTAGATCTGCCTTTCCCAATATGTGTGGATTTCAAATGTTATGAGAAGTTTGTCTCTCAAGATTGTCTCATAAGATACCATCTTAGTGATTAGTTACACTTAATGTTGTAATAGGCTAATCTAATATCTATATATAATAGCATAAGTATTTTCCCTATTGCTAAAGGTCAAGCTGCCATATAGGAAAAAATGCTTATCTAACTTTCAGCCACATTTACTATTAAAAAGCGATAACTTATAATATTTCATAACGTTAAAACACCATTTGATAGTTTCTCAATATAAAAAGAAAACTAACCAATTAAAATACAATTAAAATGATTGCAATACTCCCAAAAAAAAAAAAAACTTTCAATACAGAGATAAAGAAGAAGAAGAAAAATTGCTATATAGAGATAGACCACAATCTGTTTCCCACCAAATTTAGACCACCAGAACCGCAAGAATATAGAGAAAGAAAAATTTACCACCATCAGATGTCAGAACTGGCACTGGAACATTTTTCTCCATTTTTTTAAAATTTGGGTATGAAATATTATTTTTTATTGAGTTTTTTTGTGGTACCGATAAATAATAAGAAGTGAATATATATATATATATATATATATATATATATATATATATTCAGAAACTCCAATGCTCTAAAAGGTTGCCACAGCTCAGAATGGAAAACACTCAGATTGATATAACATCCACAAAGACAAAGGAGTTCTTTGTCACCCACTGAACTAGAACATGGGCTCTGATTCATTAGCATTCCTAGGCACCCAATCCAAAATTACATCATCAAAACCGAAATATCCTCCAGAGAAGTTGCTATCTCCCATTTTGGCTTAGAGTTTGAATTCCTGAGAGGCTCGAAACCTTCCTATATTGCACTGGTAACAGTCTCATCCGACAATTCCTTTAGATAATGATGAGTTAGAATCGTGCGTATGTTGGATGTGATCATTTCGCTATGTGTCGTAGCGTGAGTTTGGTTCAGCTTTCTGAAATTGGGCTTTTTTAAAAAGTGGAGTTTTCAAAAAGTGCGGTATGAAATTGGACTTTTTGAAAAAATTGAGTGTTTGGCTAGCATTTATAAAAGTAGCAGTTTGAGCGGTAAATTACTAAAAATGACAATGTATATATAAAGAGAATTCTTTGTTTTAATTACCTCTCTTAATGTAAGTTATGGACATAATATTTTCACAAAAATTTTACAACAAAGTCTATATTACAGTTTCTCAAAAAAAAAAAAAAAAAGTCTATATTACAAGTTGTTACTGGTAGGAAAAAAAAAATGTCACTAGTAGGTCTAGATGAGAACTAATAATAACTTATTATGTGAACTTTATTAAGAAATTGTTATAAAAATATTCTGTCAATAGTACTATTTTTTTTTCTAAAGAAAGATAGTACTAATTTAAAAAATTTAGAGATATAATAAAATGTCACAATATTTTCACAATACTAATTTAAAATTAATCTTTGTAAAATAAAATTTTATTAACATTATAGTTATGAAAAAGAAATTGTGAAATAATCTGTGTTCCTATTCTCTATATTTTCTTCCACGTTGCTATACCCAAACGCAAAAACTCTTTTAAACTTTTTTCTTTCACTTTTTTCTCATCCACTCATTCACTTCTTCCTCATCTTCTTATTTTCCTTTTCTTTTACTTTCATCCACACAAAACCCCACACACTCCACCACATATTAGTAAAGGACTTCAAGATTTTCAGAACAAGATCTTCAGCCGGTGCTGCCTTGTTGTTGTCGTTGTTGTCTCCAGCTGACTTATTAAGCAAAGAACGTAGCTGATTTGCAATATCACAGACTTGAACAAGCTCTTCTATTGCCTTTTTCTTGCTAGAAGGTAAGCTCTCAGGCCAAGTACACTCCATTGTTGTGTGTGTGAGTTTCAATGTGTTTTGAGACTTTTGTGTTTTTGTATATATGTGACTGTCTTTTGAGCTTTGAGTCCCTTGTGTTTGAACTCTTTTTATACCAGCCAGTGTGAAGCAAGGAAAGAGGGTTTTTTTTTAGATTAGATATGTAAGACTTAAATAAATAAATAAATAAAAAATAGAGAAGAGAAGAAGAAGAAGCAGCATGGAGAGGCTTGTTCTGAAGATGAGATAAGAGGAATCTATGAGGTGAGCTGCAGACCTTGATTTAACAAAGGGCAAAATTGGGTTTTCAATAAAATGTTTGGCCAATTTGGTAATTAAAGACAGCCTCTCAATGGTAATATTTATGAACGCGCATTAGCTTTTGCAAAAGCTCTAAAGAGCTGTGGTGTGTTAAAATGGAGTTGCTTCACATTTCAAAAAGTAGCATTTTCCAAAAAGCAGGTTTTATTTGGTTTACCAAATGCATATATTATATATTTGGTTTCAAAAAGTACTTTTTGCACTTGGAAAATGCAAACAAATGGGCACGTAATAAGAATTTTAATCTCTTGTGCTCTTCATTCAAAAACTTTAAGAGCGTGTTTGGTCATCCATTTGTGTTCCTTGATGTTTGGAAAACATTGTTCAAAAACCCATTTTCAAAATGATGGTTTTGAAATCACCTCTGGCCTGTTTTTAAACAACAAACACTAGTGTTCAATGGTAATTGAGTAATTATTTTGAACACTGTATAAGCCCACTTGATCAGACATCTCTGTGTATTGTCTCATCTCTTCCTCTCATCTCTTCACGTCGAATCTATCTGCACCTACCAAGATCTCATCCCAACGCCATTGATTACTCAACCTAGCGCCAAAAATCCTCACCGACCATCCAAAAGTGTCTTCTACACACTTAGCTTACACCGCATCACCAACCTCAGTCAATCACATTAACCCCTTGCTCAGAATCATAATTCCATGCCCAACTGCCCCTAATCCTCGTAGAGATCCCACCGTCACCGACAAAGCTTTGGTGCTAACCAAAAGCCCTCCGCTCTAAAGTCAAACTCAGTCTCTAGACAAAAACCCATTGCCAAGCAAGGTGAAAGTCAGATTCGAACATGGATCTTGGAGTGATGGGTCGGCGGCGACACAAGAGAAATGATTCGTTGTTGGGTCTTGGAGTGCTGAAGCTGAAGAGGAGATCCGAGGAAAGTGAAGCCCAGCCGTGGATCAAGGGGTTGCGTTGATGGAGATGAGGAGCGTGGGTTTCGTTTTCTGCTCTCAGAGAAGAGAAGGGAAAAAGAAGGAACAAACACAGAGAAGCAACATAAATAAGATGTATTCTCTCTCCTAAATTAAAATTTTGATATTTCGTACAGGTGTTAGCTTTTTTTTAAAATCAAACATACACATACCAAACACATTTTTATGTTTTTTGAACACTGAAACATGTTATTTAAATTATGATACCAAACACATTTTTTTTGTTTTATAAATACTAAAAACACGTTTTTCAACAACACTTTTTAAACCACAGTTTTCACATCTTTTTAAACAACAATTTTTGAACTCCATGACCAAACAGGCCCTAAGTAACTGAACCCAATCGTTATAGTTCTCATTCCAAACATCATCTAAAACGAGTAAAAATTTCTTTCCCTTCAAAATCTTTCTAAATTTAGTTTGCAACGAATTCAAGTTTTGAGTGTCACAAGTAAACCAAGAGACCTGTCCAAAAATAGCTTTTAATATCTCAAAACTATCATAATTTTCTGAAACGTAGACCCATGCTTTGAGTTCAAAACTCTCATGGACTCTACCGTCATTGTATACCTACTGAGCTAGAGTTTTTTTACCAACCCCACCTATACCGACTATGGGCAAGACACAACCCGTTGCTACTTGCATCATCTTACTCCCACAACTCAAATATCCTCTCTTTATCATAATCTCTACCATACACATGACGTACCTCTGAGCAAGTAGTTAATTGTAGTAATTGTACTTCACCAGCGACCTCTCTCAGACCAGTGAGATCTTTATGTTCTGTCATATATTCTAAAATCTCTAAAACCTCTTGTAACTCTGGTTCTAATCCTTTCCCAAATAGATTAACAAAGCCAGAGAAGAAGTTGGAATATTTAGGGCCGTTGGTAATATTATTCTAATAATATTGTTTGTATTTTTTAAAAATACGTGAGTAAAAAAAGTGTAAAAATAGGTGTAATATTATTTAAACACTGACAACTGTTGTTTAAAGTCATCAACCAAACAGTCCCTTAAGTTTGCGGGTTTGTGATTCAGCTTTGTGATCAATCTTATCGAGGAGCTCCTCCACTTCATAAACAGCATCAGTAAGCAAGCCCAGCCACTTTTTCACAGCTGGGTTCGTGATTTGCTGTGTCCTCGCCTCAATGAGCTCTGCTTCTGCAGATAGCAGCACTATCCTCAACCTTTGTCGCGACCCATGACTGAGATTCCTTCCATTGAAAGGGCAGACGTCGAGGATGGAAGCCAGTTTCTCAATGACCACCCCAATGACAGCAGAGGCAACTGCTTGTTTAATGATCCATGTTTGCTTGTTGGTAGAAGGAGGGTAAAAATAAAAGTGAAAGATTGGTTTGCAGCTGTGATCAAAGCCTGAGCACTTCTAAGCACGAAAGGGAACTCCTCCCTGTGCTACGTTACGGTGATTCCTAACTGCGCGTTGGGTGACTTTGGTTGTACATGCTAGATGAATTGACACGCTTTAATATGATGAACAATAAACTGGTAATGGCAGTTGGAGGTCGGTCCAATGCAACTACGGCACCTCATGGTGATAGTTATTGGATATTAAAAAAACAGATAATTTAACTACTTGTTTACATTATTGAATCTAGTTTATTTTACAACTTCATTGAAAATGATATGCAAAGAAAGCAAATGGCAAAAATGAAAGTATATATAATTGCAAGTCGATGCTTATTCCAACCATTTCATGACTAATACTAATCCATTCCTCGTAGGATGCTCTTTAATTATTTCTCTAGGTGAACGGTTTCTGACTTAATCTCATCCCAATGGAAAATTATTGAATATTATGAGAGTACCATAAATGCGTACTCTTCCCTTTCACATGACTTGTAGGTCTCATCATGAATTTAATTAGTAAGATCCACAATTTACCCCATCCCAATGCCCCTCTATTTCATTGAAGCAACTGTTGGAGTAGAAATGATATTTAATTGCTAGTGGATGCTAATTCAAAAACTTTAGGACCATGTAAAACATTTCGGACCTGAATTTATCCATGATATCTAGGGTTCAAACCTCCCTTCTTTCAATTTGTAATTACTAAATTGTTCGTATTGATTGAGTCCATTTAAATTTGACGAATTTCTAAAAATACACCCTTTTGCACACATTTTGCTATAGCTTACCTAGGTGTCAACTAGCTAGTAATTGGATTATTTCACTAACACATGGTCCACAACCTAAAGCATTTTAAACACATAAGAAAATTGTGGCAAAGTGTATGCCAAAAGGTGTTCCTAGACTTTTTGTTTCTAATGTAAGTGTATCTATGCTTGGATGATTCTTTTATAAATTGTACTTAACAAATAAATCAATATGGAGGATACACTCATTGTTGAGGCATACGCTCCTCCTGGCCCAGGTCCCTATTCCCAAGATCAGCCAAAACAAAACTCAATTAGAATTACACCTACACAGGTGCTATGCAACTATTTTTTTCATTTGCAGTGTTATTTTTTTCCAGTTAGATTTACACCTACACAATTAGCCACACGTCTTCTGGCAAGGGCTTCAAATCTTCACATCAACCACCATTTCCAAAATCTTGAAGAGAGTCTTTATGATCCCATATCCACCCGCAGGCAGTGTGTTTGTTGCATCTGATGATGTTAATTGAATTTAAACTAAGCATATGAAATATAAAACAACTCATTCCTAAGTTGAAAATAAGAAATCATACAATATTTCACCTCCTACCCCCACTTTAGTAAAATAAGAAAAATAAATGCACCATTTCATTTTCTGAAGTGCATTGATAAATTCACTCTGGATGATGGATATTTACATTCAAATGCAATGAAAATCAACAATATTTTAAACAGTGTTGTAAGTATCGGATGGAATGTTACTTAGCATTATCAAGCACCAAAACTTGCCAAGATTGGTTTGTAAAATTGAAGAATAAATTCTTTTAACAAAAAAAGGATTTGTTCAGAAATGATAAATCAGAGCACTGGTTTGAAACAAATGAGCTAGCCCCAATTTTGTTCATGATCTGTTTAATATTGGATTTTTTTCATTCCATGACTTGCAAGCCCACATAGTTCTCATTAGAACTACTGCCTCACTTTTTTAAAATTCAACATCAGAATTGCACTTGTATATGCTTCTATTTGAAAATTAAAGGATTTTTACCTAGGACTAATCAGAAGAAACATACAGGCATATCTATCCACAGCCAAATGAGGGCATTTGTTGGTGGTGAGTTGAAAAAGCCAGAACATCGGGCCTTGTTCATGTGCTGCACAAAATAAAATATTAAGACTATTGATGTTATGGAAAAGTTTTACCAAGCACTTGTATATGCTTCTATTTGAAAATTAAAGGATTTTTAACTAGGACTAATCAGAAGAAACATACATGTAGATCTATCCACAGCCAAATAAGGGCATTTGTTGGTGGTGAGTTGAAAAAGCCAGAACATCGGGCCTTGTTCATGTACTGCACAAAATAAAATATTAAGACTATTGATGTTATGGAAAAGTTTTACCAAGTACTACCAAAAAGTTAAGCTGATACCTATAATTTCTTAATCTTTTTGAACAAAATATACAAAAAAAAAAAGGAAAAAGATTCAAAGGATTTGAAACTTGGAAATGCATAAATGAAGGGTTAGTCTAGTTGAGACTAGGATGGAGTACCTGGTGAGATTTGGAATGCTACCACCACCAATACACTTTCAATGATATGATAAGTTTCTCCTGAATTTCCCAACCTCCTCTTGTCAAGCATATGGCAAGGTTTAGAAATATAATTTGAATTCAAGAATTATGTGCAAAAGGAACAAAACAAAATTATTATCTTTTTTTTTTTTTTTTTTTTTGAGAAGGACAAAATTTTTATCTCAAAACATTTGCTTGACATTTCACAAAGAAATAATGAAGTTGAAGAAATTTCAAGATTCTAGTTCATACTTGATTTTTTCCTGAAGGAAATGATTTCCTTTTAATCAAATTTCAATGCTGACAATGAGGACCACCAGGGGTTATTTTCTCCATTGCTCTTAGAAGTCTTGTCTTGATCAAAACTAAACAATGAATGCTCTCAGGGCCAACCTCCAGGCATCAGTAACAATGGAAGGTTAGGAAACTTTGAGAATAAATCTTATATATATATACATGGTTCTAAACCATTTGTAGAAATCTTGAAGAAAGAGGTTTGAATGCTTACCAAACGTTCTGGTTGCAGAGGAAGTTTAAGTTGGTTGGCTGATGTCACCCTGGATTTTGAAAGCAAGGTAATAATTTTCATATCACAAGCTTGAATCTCACAGGGCTATTTATAGCATATTATTGCTGGAAGCACCAAAGAAATACAAGTCAGAGGGAAAACTAGGTAGAATTGTGCAGAAGCCTTGAAAATAAATTAAAATATTGAAGAAAGGAAAAAAAATTTAATAGAAAAATGCTGGTATAGCAAGCTGAGAAAGTGACAACATTGACCAAAAAAAAAAAAAAAAAGATTATTGATTCACGCAAATGCATCTAGTAGTAACTGAAATCAAAGCGTTTTAAATTCCCTGGTTGCCTAATTAAATCATTGTATTTAAACTAAATTTTGTGAAGAGTGTCAATCGGTTTGGGATAGACATTAGCAATCTTAGGCAACACTTCCCTAGTGTCTATCTGCCAAAATCATCATTGCAAAGGAAAGTTTTAAAAATATAGAAGTTTTACATATCATGCCTAAAACAAATGAACTTACCAGTCACTTTTCCTGGGGAAGTATTATCAAATAGAAGCACACATAATAAAGCAGAAGAATGATCTGGATGCCGTGACGCTTTTCTATAAATTAATTATAAAAAAAAAAAAACTAAATTGTTTAATACTAAAGTTGTGGTATCAATATCATAGTATATGGTCTGTAGATCAAAGGATAAAGCATTTATAGCCACAAATGACATACCTTGAACAAATTATTATAAAAACCATTTTTTTTTACCACTATACTTTATCCGTTGGTTATTTTATCCTCTAAAACTTTAATCAAATAATTTGAAGGAACAATTTTCTATAATTTTGTTCTCAATTTATTAAACAGATTGATTGGTAGTTTGCGGTTCGTTGATTGTTAAAATGCTTTTAACTTTTTGAACGAATGTGTTGATCATCAAATGCATATGCTGGAAGTATAGCATTACCTTAGGTTAAACATTCCCACAAAAGTCTTCACTTTGTATTTCAGAAGTCCAGAGTAGAAATGTGGTGAATGGATAATAAGGCAAAAGCAACTCCACCAACAATGAGAGTAAAGGATGCGCTTTAAAGTGACTTGAAAACTAATCAGACATTTGGAGGTTTTTTTTTTTTTTTTTTTTCTTTGGAGAACTGGCATTTAGGAGTTCATACATAATGCGAAAGGATCAGCAGCAGGCAGTGGCTTGATATTGACATCGGGGGTGTGAGGCACTTGTTATTTACAAGTAAAAGTAACACTGCAAAAGAAAAGGCAATGAAATGAGAATATATCACCATGTTGAAAATCACCTAGTTCAAATATGTCAACGGTAGCATGTAATATATGTATATAGTTCTAGATGTCGGGGAGTTCTTCTATAATTTACAATTAAAGAACACACTAAAATAAAAACAAAATAAAAATTGTGGTTCATGATATAAGGTCCATAGAGCTTATGATTAAGTGTTTATAAACTTACTTTCAAGCTTTTAATGAAATATTCACCTATATATTATTTTTTTTTCTTTTTAAATGCTTCAAATCTTCGCATTAAAAAGTTAGATGAAGTAGAATGAATTTGGGTGAAAAAGATTTTAAGTATGATGTAAGTTATTTTGATAGGGGTTATCATGCTTGATGAATAGAGGAATTAATCTCCAGAAGAAATTTCAGATGCCCATTTAAAAAATGTTTTTTTGAAAAGAAATTTTTGGTAATCACGCTCAAAAAATTTCACTGTAGCTTGATGGGAATTCACGAAAATGTGAATAAGTACCTGGGCTGAAGATTTTATTTCTATTTTTGGGATGTGAGCAATCTTGACCCGGCCCTCCCCTTTCTCATTTCCGTACCGTTCTTTCACCAAACAGCAATCAAAGATATCTAGCTCATAGAGAGAGGTAGGCAAAACGTCTTCTAGTAAGCAGTCAAGATTATTGCATTCCCAAAGCCTCAAGTGTTTAAGAGAGGTGAGGTGTTGAAACCCCTTACCGTTGAGCGATTTTAGATATGGTAAACCACGAATATAGAAATTGGTAAGATTAGGAGGTAGCAACGCCTCCTCTGGAAAGGACTCTAGTTCTTTGCACTGACCATGAATTGCAAAACGTCTGAGAGAGTAAAGACCTTGCAATCCCCACTCCATGCGACGAGAAATGAGTTTGTCACAGCCGCATATAAGAAGACTTTCTAAGCAGGAGGGTAAACCTCCCTCAGGAAACGATTCCAATTCTGTACACCAATTCAATTCCAAATGCACAAGAGATGGGAGGAGGGTGTACATCCCTTCAGGTAGTGACTTTAAATTGCTGCAGTTTTCGATAACAATCAAAGACAAATTTGGAGCACACAGTCCTCCGCTGGGAAAGGAAACTAAATTAGGGCACCAATAGAATTTCAAGTGAGTGAGGGAAGCAAACTCTGGTGGAAATGACAAAATTAAATCACCGCCACCCTTTATGTCCACACTTTTAAGTGATTGATTGCCATGACCACTTGGAATCTGTATTTTCCTAGTGCATAATAATTTATGGAGAGCTAGAGAGTTAGGAAGCGAAGCAACAAGCTGCCCACAATGTCTAATATCAAGTATGGTCAAAGAAGGAAGTTGAATGGGCAGATCCCCATTTAGCTTGGGACAATAATAAATATAAAGTTTCCGAAGAGCAGAAAAAACTTCCCCTTCGAAAATAACCCACTCTTGCCACTCTGGAATATTTCGAAATGCTAAACACTCAAGGGCTCTGAACGGCTTAATCATATTCCCATAGAACTCATGTCCCACACAAGATATTTTACCAAAATATTCAATTTCAAGGTTCTTGAGATCAGGTAGCTGTCCAAGTGGAGGCAAGGAGAAGCAATTCTCACAATTACTTAGCAATATGGACACCATTTTAGAGAATGACGAGTCTCCTAACCATTTTGGAAAACTTGTTCCCTCATAATTAGTGATGGTGAGGGAATTCAAGTTTGCATAAGGACACAACTGCTCAAGCAAAATTCTTTCTTTTTCTGAATCTTCAGTGCCATGACCAGGTTTCCATTTCAACTCCAACTTTGATAAATCTTGCTTATTCTTCAATATAACACCCCTAGTATCTTTATTGATGCATTGAACGTTTTCCAAGTTAAAGATAGACAAATTTCCAGAAAGATGCCGAAGCTCTCCCAACTCCCTGATACCGGACCCATCATCATGGTGTCCAACAAAATAAATGGGTAATGTTCTGAGATTTTTCAATTTACCCATTTGTGGTGGCATTTCTTCCATATTGGCTTCACTGTTATCTAGGTGGCGCAAGTTGACTAGTTTACTCATGTTGGTAGGCAACTTGGTTATGTACGGCGACAATATCAATGTTTGCAAATTATACAAGTTACATAAAGAATTGGGCAAGTGTTTGATTTCAGTGTCACTAATATTCAAATAACGAAGGTGCTTCAAATTATCAACAAAATTAGGCAACTCTGTTATTATTGAACTAGAAAATGTTAAAACCCGCAAGGTCTTAAATTCTTCCAACAAATCACCTATCGTCTTCCGTATGTTGTCATATTCTTTCCAACTACATTTTAATTCTCCCAAGAAAGTTCGCAAACCCTTTGCTTCATAAAGGATCTCAAATTTCTTAGATTCATCAAATCCACCTTCATAACATGAAAAATGGCGCGTCTTTTCTGTTATTTCATTCAACTCATCATCCTCCTCTAGCCTAAAACAAAATTCTCCTGATATAAATTTTGCCAAGTCATTGACTAGGTCATGCATTATGAAACAAGATTCATTACTACTTGATCTTTGAAAAAGTGACCTAGATACTAGATCATCAAAGTACCGCTCACCTATTTCTTCCATCCTCCCATTTCCTTTGGATTGCTGCAAAAAATCTTGTGCCATCCACAACAAGACCAACTCCTCTTTCTTAAATTCATAATCCTTTGGAATGATGGAGCAATAAGCAAAACAATGCTTCAAATGTGATGGGAGGTAGTGGTAGCTCAATCTTAGAGCTGGGAGGATGCTATTTTTTTCTTCTGGTAAATTCCATATAGCACTCTTCATAATCTTTGTCCACTCCTTTGGATCTTGCTCACAACGCAGCAAACCACCAAGTGTTTTAGCTGCTAAAGGTAAGCCTTTACACTTCTGGACAATTTGCCTACCAATATCCTCTAGAATTGGATCACTAGTCTTTCCATTTATAAATGTGTGTTCTTTAAACAATGACCAGCATTCTTCATCCGATAATTGTCTTAGAAAAAAAGTTGTGACAGTGCGGACATTTGATGCGACTTTTGTACTACGTGTAGTAACAATGATCTTAATCTCCTTTGCCCCACATCTGAAAACTTTAAGTAACTCAACCCAATCATCATATTTCTCATTCCAAACATCGTCTAAAATGAGGAAAACTTTCTTCTCCATGAATTTCTCTCTAATTTTATTTTGCAGAAAATTAATGTTTTGATTGTCACAAGTAGATGAAGTGACCTCCTCAAAAATTGTTTTTGCTATCCTAAAATTATCAAAATTTTCTGAAACGCAAACCCAAGCTTTGAGATCAAAACTCTCCTTTACTCGTTTGTCATTGAAAACAAACCGTGCAAGAGTTGTTTTACCAACCCCACCCATGCCCACTATGGGAACAACACATATCCCATCAACACTTGCACCATTAGATTGGAACTTCTCAAATATCTCCTCCTTGTCCTTGTCTCTACCAAACACACCATATTCTTCAGGGCAAGAAGTTGTCAATGGTCTTGATTGTATACCTTTAAGACTAAGTGCATCCTTCACGGCAACACTTGCAACAAGACCAAGGGCATCCTTCTGTTTTATAATATATTCTAGTCTATCCAGAATTTTTTCTAGCTCCGATTGTATTCTTTTGTCAAATGAATTAGAAGAAGTTGAGAAGAAGCCCCATACCTTACTATTGCTGGTTTGAAATTCAGCTTCTAACTTGGGTCGTAAGGCTTCAGTGGCAATCTCATCGAGGAGGTCATCCGCAACATATACGGCATCTTTAAGCTCATTCAGCCACTGTTTCACGTTTGAGTCTGTAAATTGCTTCTCCTCTGCATCATTGAGCACTGAATTAGCAGATATCAGTACTATCTTCAGCTTTTGCACCAATCCATCGATACGTTTGCTTCCTTTGAGAAAGTTGACAACGTCACGAGGAGCCACTCTGTCAAACGCCACCTGAAGTAATGCAGAGAGAACTGCGCCACCCACTAACTCTGCAGCCATGCTTTCTTCTTTGCAAAAAACGTGAGTGGTGAAAGAGACTGCAAACAAGAGAACCAAGAGAGAGTGAGAGAGAAATGTGAACTGTAATAGTGTTTTTTGTTTTGCAATAACTCTAAAAACACTTCCTCTTTTGCTTTTAAGGCGTGCAGCTGAGCAGAAAGGTCTTTTGTTTACCAATCTATATGTGAATCAAATGTGGACCACTGAATTGATTTCAATGAATAATTGCGGACCCCAGATAAGGTTATTGGCTAAGTGGTGACGCCACGTGGGTCTCAGGGTGTTACTGGGAACATCCTGAACTGAAAAAAAAAAATTATATATAATAATTAAATTTTTTTTATTTGTTTATCCTTAAAAAAAAAATTTAGAAACACCCTCAAATTAAAATTAGGAACACCCTAAAAAAAAAATTTATTTGTTCTACTTTCAAGCAAAAAGAAAAAGCCCAAAAAAAATATTTGAACTAAAATCTGAAAAAAAAAAAAAAAAAAAAAAATTGTAAACCCAGTAACCACGGATTCACCTAAAAAGAAAAAAACCCAACCTAACCTCCAGCAAGATCTTGATTTTGGTTGGAGGGGAGCTTGACTCTCGTAGTCTCGTTCGTTGTGGAGAAGAAAGATTGAGAGAGATAGAGAGCGGAGGAAAGCAAAATTTGAGTCTGTGACAAGGAGCAGAGCAAGTGAGTTTTGATATTTATTTTGGGGAAGAACACCTAAGCGTTGGGAAGTGGGGTATTAGATTTTAAAATAATATATATATATATATATATATATATATATATTAAATAAGCTTTTTCTCTTGGGACGAGTTATTGGGCTCCTGTTTTTTAAATTTTAAACTACAATACATTGTATATTCCGGTGTTGGTGTTTTTTTTTTTATTATTATATTTTTTGAGAATATCCGGTGTTGGTGTTGGTGTTGGGTAGGTGTAACTCAGAAACTGTGTAAAGTGTTGGTGTTAGTGAGATTATTAATTGTCTTTTTACTGTTAGTATTGGTGTCTTTTGTTGAGATACAACAAATTAGGTTTATCTTATTGGTTCTAGTCTTGTGATTAGGGCCATGGGTCATTGGGCTTTATCTGTTGAATTGGAGGGTAGATGGAGGCATGGGGCCGGGTAGTGTAATTGTGCTGTATGATAGTGCTAGTGTGCAACTAATAATTAAAAAATATGGTTGTGGCCTATGTGTTATGTCCTAGTTGATTAGTTCAACTAATGGTCATAAAATATGTAATAAATCACTTTTTTTTAGACTTGGACTTACGCTATGCGGCCTATATATTTTTGTGCTACAAAATTTATTGACTTTTTTTTTTTTTTTTGTTAAGTAAAAGTGGGATATTCCATGTAGGGAAGTATCAAACAACCATAGTAATTAGTTGAACTAATTAATTTTGTTTGCTTGGGATATTAAATTAACCAATAATTAATTGGAGAAAGCAACTAATAAATAATAATTAATAATTTAATTAATCAATACATTATATAAGACAAAAAAATTAAATTTTGTTAGTTTAAACAACAATTAATAATTTTATAATTAATAAAACAACAATATAAACAATTTATAGTTTATAAAAGACAAACAAATTAATGAAACAACTAAATAACAATACATTTAGGAAAAATTCTTAGAGCCGTCATTGGAAAAAATTATGTTTCTTAAGGAACACCCTGAGAAAAATTTTTGGAGTCGCCACTGATTGGCTTATTGCACCTTTTCCATGAAGCACAATAATTGACAATTTGACATTATAGGGTCCGTTTGGATAGAGTTTACTGTTGCTGAAAGTTGCTGAAAACTGATTGTTGCTAAAAACACTGTAGCAAAATAATTTTTAAATGTGTGAATAGTACCGTGGGTCCCATTTTTAATATTTTTTAATGTATGAACAGTGCATGAACAGTGCGTGAACAGTGCCACACTGTTCATGCACAGTAAATTTTGTCCCCCAAAGTCAAAAAAGCAGGCCAAAAAAAAAAAAAAAAACAGAAAACGCAACTCTACTTTCAGTAAGAAGATGTGCTATCCAAACCCACACTATGTGTGGGTTTGGATAGCTAGGTAAGTTGCGGTGCGTTTTCTGCCTGCGTTTTCTCTTTTTTTTTTTTTTTTTTGCCAGCTTTTGTTGACTTTGTGGCAAAAAATTACTGTTTACATATTAAAAAATATTAAAAATGGGTCCCACGGTACTATTCATACATTTAAAAATTATTTTGCTACAGTGTTTTTAGCAACAATCAGTTTTCAGCAACTTTCAGCAACAATAAGCTGTATCCAAACGGACCCTATATGATTTTTTTCCTATTAGTTGTTGTGGTAGTCCCTACCAACTACTAAAGCGTGAGTGAGAGAAGGAACTTATGTAGTTAACAGAGTTTATTTTCGTGGGTTAATTATACAAATACAGTTATACATTATATATAAAAAAAAAAAAAGTACATTATACAAATACAGTTATAAATTAAAGAAGGAATGGAAATAAACTCGTCCAGCTTTGGTTGTTGTTATAGAATGGTTGGTGTTAGTCAAACCATTATTTCCTTTAGGTTACATTTGGGGCGTCATTTCTTTTATTGTTTGTAACTTTATGTGATAAATATAGTGGACGTTGCTTACTAGTTTCTGAAAATGAAGATAAGAAAAGAAAAGAAATATTTGACTAGTTGGAAGGAAGTTTACATCCCAATTTTTTTTTTTGTTTGGGTGGGGGGGGGGGGGGGGGGGCGCTTTCTCGTAATGTTTGTAACTTTTTTCTGTAGTTCCTTCCGAAAAGTAAAAACCAAAGAAATCAAGGGGGGGGGGGGGCCCTTTCTCGTAATGTTTGTAACTTTTTTCTGTAGTTCCTTCCGAAAAGTAAAAACCAAAGAAATCAAGTGGAAGTCGTTTGCTAAGGTTGTTCCTAAAAAAAAAAAAAAGAAAGAGGGACCATAGGACTAATTGATTAAAATCTGTAATTTGTTTTTCTTTTTCATAGGTGATGTGAGTCATGTGACCAGGGACAGAACTAGGATTCAAAGTTGAGGGGGGCAAATATAATTTAATTGAGGGGGGCAAATATAATTTTTCTTGGGCTTATTTTCTAAAATCTTAAATATATACCTACTATTTAATATTTTAAAAAAATTTTGGGGGGGGGGGGGGTCCGCACAGCCCCCCTCAGCTTGTACATGGTTTTGTCCCTGCATATGTGACATTATTATAGCTGATGTGAGTTTTGTTGGTTGATTAATGACATGTTATAATCTGAATTATTGATTTAAAAATGAACAAGCAAGACTCTAGATTAAACAAAGTTTGTGTGGTAAAGTATTTAAAGAACTCTAAAAATCTCGATTTGCCAAGAGACGCATAGCAAGGTGTAAGGTTCAAAATATTTAGTAAATGATTTATTTGTTGGCAAACCGTGTACATAAACTTGTCTAGCGTTCTGTTTGTTTTGGCAGAAAACCTTGTATAAAGATCGTTTTCCGTATTTTTCAATGTTTGGTAGAATTAGAAAAAATAAGTCAAAAGAAAACTATCTTTAGTCAAGATAAAAAGTATGGCTTATTTTTAGAGATTATTTTCCACTAATTTGTTTTTTTGGAAAATAACTCTATCTCACAACAAGCTAAATAAGGAAAGTTAAAAGATTATTTTTCAACTCATTTAAGGTTGCTACCAAACATAGAAAAATGAGATAGTTTTATAGAAAATGTTTTTTAAAAAATGACTCATCTTCTAAAAAAATATCATCACTGAAACAGATAGAGCGTAGGAATAGATCTTAGTGTCTATAAAGTGTATTAGACATTGCTCAAAGTGCTACAAGTTAGAATTCAAGAACGTACAAGCTGCACGTTCAATTATTGAAAAACTGAAGAGCTCGACCAATCGAGATGCAACCTACAGAATTGTAATAAAACCCGTTAGTCAATCAAAAGTTTAGGGTTTTAGTCTAGACTTACTTGGTCTGTAAGGAAAACCCTAAATCATATTTTTCAAGTCTTAGAGAGCTACTTTTTTTTATCTGAGAGGTTTTGTGCTTTCTACTCTTTCAAGCATTTATCAAAGATCATTCCTATACTACAAGTATTGGTGGAACAAAGTTGCAAGCCAAGTTTTAGACATCAAGCGTACTGAAGATCAAAAGCATGAACTAGAGGTTCATGTTGGAGCAGATCCAGATCTAAGAAGCCTGAGGATTTCAGTGTTAGGTTTTGTAATCATAGTTAAGTTTACTATGAATTTAATATTCTTGACTGTAAGCTTCTATTTAGATATTGTTGGGTTAAGATAGCTTGACCTTGGTTAATTAATTCCATTATTCAAGTTGATTAATTAGGTCAAATTATATGCAAATTGTGGAGGCACCAACAAATCACCAAATAAACTAAATGAAGCGGAAAATAAATAGACACGTTGATTTGTTGACAAATGGGGAAAACCTTTTGCAAGGCAAAAACTCCATCGGATGAATTTAAGGTCACTACTCCCAATAATCCACTAATCAATAATCAAGCAGTTACAAGTATAAGGAATCTTACCACTATCCTGCCTATTCCAAAATACCAACCTACAATTGAACCTTCGCTCCAATACCCAATTGGACTTGATCTTGTAGTAGCCTTCTTTCCTTTGATGCACAAATATCCAAGTTGTGACTAACTCCTTTGCACGGATCATAGTACGTGCTATATGTGGGTCGGGTTTTGATGAAGTAGTGACTTGACGGAGTTTTATATCGGTGGCAGTGGGCTGCGAAGAGAAGGTGGCTGAGAGAGAGAGAGAGAGTTCTGAGAGGAGAGAGAGAGAGAGAAAGGAATAAAAAATAATAAAAAGTAAGTAGCAACAGTAAATTGCTAGCAGTAGCTTAAAAAAAATTAACTTTAGCAACTTCAATAGTGTTGGAGTTGATAATTTGGATTTTTGGCGGTGGTTGTTCTTGGCTTGCTAGTTGTTGTTGAGTGGTTGTGGGTGGTTGTTCTTGGTTGGTAGTGGTTGTGGATTGTGCTTGATCGGTTTGTGGTGTTTTTTTGGTAGTGGGATGTATTATTTTATTGTAGTAGATATATTATTTTATTGTGATGTTTATATTATTTTATTGTGTTGAAAGCTAAAATAGATGCACTGCTGCTGGATGTTTTGTAAAATGAGTAAATAAATAAATAAAGTAACTTTTTGTGATGCCAAATAGCTAAAAAAATAGCTCCACTGCTTTGGATGTTTTAGTATAGATCCTATAAATCTCTATTTTACATTTCAAAATCTCTAATGCATTCCAAAATAGCAAAACAAACATATATGTACCTACTTCATAAAAACTAAATTAAAAAAATCATAAAAAAAAAAACATGTGTACCTGTACGTACAGTTCCCATAAATCTAAGTGTTACCCAGCTGCAACTATATACTTGCTAATTGCTATGAAAAGTTATAGTATTGATAATTGATAATTGATAATTGGGTTGAAATTCTTGGTCCAAAAAAGCTGTCATTAGAGAAGCTTAGAATTATCCCAACTAGAGATGTTACCTCTTGCTCTCATATAGCCCGCTCAAGCAAGCTCACACAAGCAAGAGAATCCCGCTCTAGAAACTTCACTTCTCCCTCACCTAAAAGGCTGTGAGAAATCTGATTTAGAACCCACCAAAGTTGATTATGCAATAGAATTGTGAATTAAGTATAGGTTAAACCAATTATACGATAACAAAACTAATGATTTAAAACATGTTAGGACATATGTGGATCACATGTTAAGAACATATGTCATACTATTTATGTAAATTGGCTAATCCTTTGACAAAACGCACTCTACTTGTAATTAGGTAGTTCTAGGTGTTTTTAATACTTCAAGAAATAAGGTTTCAAGATCAAGTATTGAAGTCATCAAGTTTGTCCAAGAAAAATCAAGCTGAAGTGCATTTTCATTAAAGCTCGACACCTGCTCGATAGCTTCTCGACACCTGCTATCTGTCGAGATTTAAAAATCATATTTTTCTGTTCTGATTTCTTGGGATCCGTGAATGTGTTTTTGGGCCTTCTTTTCTTCTAACCCTAAACATATAAAAGGATTATTTTAAGAGCCGTCAACATAGACACAAGTTGCTAAAGCATTGAGTAATCCTTGTTCAAGCAAATTATGATCAAAGACAAAGTTCTTGACCTAGTTCATCTTCTCTAAAGAAGTTGCTGTGTATTTGCATCAAAGGGTTTTGTGACCAAGCATTTTCCTGATCTTCATCGCATAGGATGAACTGAAGAACTTTGCAGCCAACCTCTCTTTCTAAAGTTGGTGTTTAAAGTCGCGTATTGGGATCCGCGCATCTGGTTAGTCACGTACTTGGGGAGCCGTGCATCAAAAGGGGGAACTGTCACTACAAATCAAGTCCAATTGGGTATTGGGGTAAGGGTTCAACTGTAGGTTGGTAAGGTTCTTAGGATTCCTTTACTTGTAACTGCTTGATTTGATAATAGTGGAGTTTCGGGAGTGGTGACCTGAAAATCACCTTGTGGGGTTTTTGCTGTTAGAGTTTTCCCCATTCGTGAACAAATCACCGTATTATTTAATTTCCGCTGCATATTTAGTTATTCGGTGATTTGTTTGTGCTGCCATGCGTTTGCATGATAAATTGATTAATTAAAAACTTGGCTAATTAATTAATTAATTTAATCACAAGGGGTCATTCAATTTGTGGCCTATCAAGTGGTATCAGAGCAGACACACTTTGATTAGGTTTTAATCTTTGCTATGTTGATCCATTGACCCCTGTTTGTCATGGCTATAATCGGCTCTAAGAGATCTATGTTTTCAAATACATCTTGTTTTTCTAATCACTATTTGTTTGAGTGTCTCAGAAAACACAAGTCTAAAAGTTATTTGAATTCACTTATAATGACTATGGTAAAAGATCTCAGTTTGGCTAAGAAGAAACTAGACTGTCTCAGAATGAAAATGTGCAAAGGAGTTTGTCTGAGAAGAGTAAAAGTTAAAGGCTTAGCTTGTAGAAGGCAATTGAGAGAAAGAACCATTCCCTCTGATTTGTCATCTAAGCATGAAGTGTGTTTCATGATGAAGTCTGCATTCAAAGTGATGGATACATGTCTTTGGTATCTTGACAGTGGTTGCTCAAGACACATGACTGGAGACCGATCTCTCTTCAAGATCTTTAAGCCTAAGAAAGGTGGTAATGTGACTTTTGGTGATGGAAGCAAGTCACAGATTAAAGGGAAAGGAATCATATCTCTACCAGGACTGCCAACCATTGCAAATGTTCTCTATGTAGAAGGTCTAAGGGTGAACCTACTAAGCATAAGTCAGATATGTGATCAAGACTTCATGGTGTTATTCTCAAAAGGAAAGTGTCTTGTCATGGATGAGTCCGGAAAGAAGCTCATCAGTGGGGTTCGTACTTTGGACAACTGTTATGGATTGGTTCCTGATGCTGATATAGTGTGTAATAGCATTCGTTTGCCCAATGAAGATCTATGGCACCAACGAATGGGACATGCTAGTTACAAGCATCTATCCATTGTTTCTAAGCATGAATCTGTCTTGGGGATACCAAAGCTTAGCAGAATGAGCAATGTGGTATGTGGACCATGTCAGCTTGGGAAACAGACAAAAGCTAAGCATCCAAGCACTTAAACATCCGCTACCTCCAGACCATTGGAGCTGTTACATTTAGATCTTATGGGTCCAACCAGAACTGAGTCTCTTGGTGGTAAGAGATATATCATGGTGGTGGTAGATGACTTCACTAGACACACTTGGGTCATCTTACTTCGATCCAAGTCTGATGCTCCTGAGCACATTGAGGCCTTGTGCACAAGACTGCAGAATGAAAAGAATTTAAAGATTGATCGAATTCGAAGTGACCATGGTAAAGAATTTGAGAACTCATACATGGAGTCTTTCTGCTTAAAATCAGGTATATCTCAAGAATTTTCTGCTCCTTTTACGCCTCAACAGAATGGTGTGGTAGAAAGAAAGAATAGAGTTATTCAAGAGATGGCCAGAGCCATGTTGCATAACAAAGATGTGGCTCGAAATCTATAGGGAGAAGCCGTAAACACTGCATGTCATACGGTGAATAGGGTGTATTTCAGACCCGGTGCCAAAAAGACTTCCTATGAGTTATGGAAAGGAAGAAAGCCGAATGTAAAGTATTTCAGAATCTTTGGAAGTACTTGTTTCATCCTCAAGGATAGAGAGAATGTGGGAAAGTTTGACTATCGGAGTGATGAAGGTATATTTCTAGGCTACTCTTTCACTAGCAAGGCCTATCGGGTATACAACAAAAGAACTATGAAGGTAATGGAGACTGTAAATGTTGTCATTGATGAGTCTTCAGATTCCAGTTCTGAGAAAGGCATTGATGGACTTCCCAAGGAAATTCTTCCCCCTAAGCCTAAGGAAGTTCAAGACATTGTTGACCAAGAACCTACATCTCCTAATACTCCCGGTACTCCCAGTGTTGTGGAAGAGTCTGCAGAAATTCCAACCTCACCAGATTCTGAATCTCATCAGAAGAAAGGACCTTCCTCCAGAATTAAATTAAATCATCCTCCAAAAGTTATTGTGGGAAACTTGAATGAACTCACATTAAGGAAACGTACAGTTGATAAATGTGTTGCTAACTTTGTGTCTTATTCTTGCTACTTGTCACAGGTTGAACCCAAGAAAGTGGAGGAAGCACTACAAGATGAAAGTTGGGTTGAAGCAATGCATGATGAACTACTCCAGTTTCAGAGGAATGATGTTTGGACCCTTGTACCTAGACCAGAGGGTGAGCACATCATTGGTACAAAGTGGATTTTCTGAAACAAGACCGATGAAGAAGGCAATGTGATTTGAAACAAGGCTCGACCTGTGGCTCAAGGATACTCTCAAATGGAAGGAGTAGACTATGATGAAACATTTGCCCCCGTTGCTCGAATGGAGTCCATCAGAATTCTGCTTGCCCTAGCATGTCACCTGAAATTCAAACTATATCAGATGGATGTGAAGACCGCCTTTTTGAATGGGCTACTTAAAGAGGATGTCTATGTGGCTCAACCAAAAGGATTCATTGATCCACACTTTCCAGATCATGTGTTGTATCTCAAAAAGGCACTTTATGGGTTGAAGCAAACCCCTAGAGCTTGGTATGACAGACTCACACAATATCTAGTGTCACATAGGTTCACAAGAGGAAAAGCTAACCAAACTCTCTTCATCAAAAGGAAGATGGCGAGTTGATAGTTGCTCTAGTGTATGTTAATGATATCATCTTTGGGTCGACTAAGGATGAACTTGCTCATGACTTCTCAAAGCTCATGCAAGCCGAGTTCAAGATGAGCATGATTGGAGAGCTGACTCACTTCCTTGGATTGCAGATTCGTCAACAAGATTCAGGTATATTTCTATCTCAATCTAAATATGCTAAAAATCTTGTGAAAAAATTTGGCTTGGAATCTGCTAGTTCTGTTCGTACCCCTACGAGCCCTGATGTTAAACTCACTATAGATGTGTTAGGCAAGAGTGTTGATCCTTCTCTTTATAGAAGCATGATAAGTAGTCTTCTTTACCTTACTGCTAGTAGGCCTGACATTAGTTACAGTGTTGGTGTGTGTGCTAGATATCAAGCTAATCCCAAAGAATCACATATGACTGCTTTAAAAAGAATTATAAAGTATGTCAAAACTACCGCTGAGTTCGGTGTATGGTACATCAAGGACACTAATAATGTCTTAGCTGGATATTCCAATGCGGATTGGGCTGAGAATGCTGATGATAGGAAGAGTACTTCGGGGGGTTGTTTTTATGTAGGCAACAATCTTGTCTCTTGGATGAGCAAAAAGCAGAACTCCATCTCCTTATCCACTGCAGAAGCTGAGTACATTGCTGCTGGTAGCTGTTGCACACAACTCCTCTGGATGCAAAAACTCCTTCATGATTATGGTATTTGTCAAGATTATCTTACTATCTACTGTGACAATACCAGTGCCATAAATATCTCTAAGAATCCGGTTCAACATTCTCGAACCAAACACATAGAGATTCGACATCACTTCATTAGGGAGCTTGTCGAAGATGGTATTCTCACTCTTGAGTTTATTCACACCGATGATCAGAAGGCTGACTTGTTTACCAAACCTCTTGACAGCAAACGTTTTGAATTCCTTCGTCAAAACATTGGTGTTATCTCCATGGATTGATTTCCCTCTCTTCTTCCTTTTCCTCATGCATTTGCATCTAGTTTTATGCATTGTTTTTGCTTTGTTAACATGTTTTTGTGTGTTTACTTCCAGTTTTATTTATTTTGTTATTGATATAAAATAAAATAAAAATTGAAAAATTGAAAAATACAAAAACAGTGTGTGTTTTGTGTACTTTGGTACTTGTGTACCTTGGATGGCCAATGAAACAGAGTTTTCTAAACTTTGTATCTCTTGTAACTAGATGAGCATCTTTATGCACAACTAAGCAAGTGAGCTTTGTGGCTCTTGTTTGTGATGAGTAAGATTAGGTTATCTCTTAAAACTTAACACTTATATCACTCTTTTTGACGGGTAGGACTAGAAAATCCTAAGAAAAATGCATAAATAATCATCTCACCACTGTTACCCGCCAATCATTAATGACATCTGTATGCTTCGGCATAGCAAAAGTGTGATGTCAATGATATTTGTGTGCTTCGGCATAGCAATATTGGAATGTCAAATATCAATGGGTATTTCTTTTCTCTCTCATAAGCCCATGCATGATATGCTTAAAAAAAGAAAATATGCAAAGAAATAAAAAGCAAAAAGATTAAAAATGCTTTAAAAATGGTTGCAAGCGTGTATTCTAGGAGATGTAGGAGTTATAGGATGTACCTCGAAGGTGATAATCCCCATCAAACAGTTATGATTGTGTGTGAGTTAAAGTTATTTTCTCATATCTCAAATCATCATAACATGTATACACATATGCAATGTTGCGATGTTTTTCACACACAACACGCAATATTCTTTGCTACTCTTGATACATGTGCAGGTACAGTGTGATTTGGCCATCACTAAGGTTTTACATGTGCTAATGTATGCTCACTAAACTGTCTTGACTTATTTTTGAAAAATAAAATTGGTTAGACTTGTTTAGTGTGTGGGTGTGTTTTTGGGAGATCTATGTGCTTAAATTTTTCATTGAGAAATGATTTTTGAGAGCTTTTTATGTTGATTGGATCATTGTTGAGGTGCATGTTTTGATTGCATTCATGTCTGTGTTTTTCACTTCTCGGAAAACAGCTTTTCACTGGTGTCTCGACACCTCGTCGACACCTTCTCGATACCTGATCATCTGTCGAGCCTCTCAAGCCTTTTTTTTATCGCAATCTCGACACCTAGTGGATCGATCGAGAAATCTCCTGTCTCCTCGATACCTTCTCGATACCTTGTCGATTGATCGAGCTTCTGTTCTTGGTTCAGGTGTTCTTACCTCGATACCTTCTCGACACTTTCAACTGTCGATGTGTTTTTTCTCGACACCTACCTCGATACCTACCTCGACACCTCTCGATACCTCTGCTGTCAAGAATTACTGAAGCTTCTATTTAAGCTCCTGTCGCGATCCGATCTTCATTTGCTCGATCTCTCTCGATCTGTTCGCGGCTGTTCCTCTTCCAAACACTCTTTTTCTCACTCAAATCCTCAAACCCTCTTGTTTTTCGGTCTTCCCTTAGTTTCAATCACCTGGTAAGATCTCTTTTCCCTTCCTTTTTCATGCATTGCATGTTTTAAAACCTAGGTTTTGGGATTTTTGAAAATTTTTGGGGATTTTCAAAATTGATGAGTTTTTCTTGAAATTTTGGATTGGGTTTTTCACTTAAATGCTTTTAAAATGTCATACATTGCGATCCATGTGCATTAGAATGATGTTTACATGCATTTAGATGTGTGTTTCTTGTATGTGTGTAGATAGGTTTGGATTGGGCTGAGCCCATGATGCTTTTTGATTTGCACGTCACATGCTCATGCATTCCCATGCATATGTATCTTTTTGTTCAATATATTTGTCATATTTGAACTATTTGGGACTTTTCTGATTGTCTCCCTCTCTATCTCTTTCTCATTCTTTTACGTTAGTAGTGTCTATGGCACCCAAACGTAAAACCACTCCTGCTCGGAACCCTCTGCGTTCTGGAGCTTCCTCTTCTTCTGACTCTTCTCCTCTTAACTTTCGGTTCCGTGATGGAGATGCCCACAAGGCATTTATTGAGAACTTTTCTAGACGAGGTGTTCATTCGGAACGCCAAGTCATTCTAGCGGACTTCGCCGACACTGACCTTCCCTCTGTCATTCACAATAGGGGATGGGAGTCACTGTGTGACGTCCCGGTCACCTGTCCTCTCGTTCTACTTCAGGAGTTTTACTCCAATATGCATGGGATTGATCGTTCAGTACCTCTTTTTCATACTCGCGTTCGAGGTATGCGCATTGCTGTCACACCGCAGCTAGTTGCAGATGTGCTTAGGGTTCCTAGGATAGAGTTTCCTGACTATCCTACTTGTGAGCATCTGAGCACTGTGTCCAAGGATGAGCTCATTTCCGCTTTTTGTGAGCGCCCTTCTGACTGGGGTGAGCATCAGTATACATCATGTAGACCTTTTGCTAAAGGTCCTAGATTTCTTAACATGGTGATGACTTTTGTACTCCATCCTCTCTCTCACTATAACTCTATCACAGAGCCTCGTGCTCGATTTTTGCTATCTCTTCTTGAGCATCTTACGATAGATTTTCCTTCTCACTTCATTCTCTCTATCATAGATGTTCATCTAGATTCGGTGTCCCGTGATAAGCTCATCTTTGCTTCCACTATCACGAAGATTCTACGCCATTTTTCCATCCCTTTCCCTGTGTCTGACCACTTCACACACATATTTGCTATAGATGCCGCTACCGTAAAACGTAGTGAGGCTCAGTTTATGTCGAGACAGTCGGATTCCACTCCTCTCTCCCGTTCGGCTCCATCCAGATCAGCTCCATCTACATCTGCTCTTTCTACCTCTGCAGGCGATGTATCTCTTGGAGACATTATGGCGCAGCTGTAGCACATGGATGCTCGCCTCGATACACTCTCCTCTGAGTTGTATCAGGTGAACGTTCGTGTTGGTCGTATTGCACGACGGCAGGTGACCATGGGTGGTTTTGCTTCTGAGGCTTCTCCTCCACCACTTCCTCCAGTCGCTTCAGATTCTGATGCTGAGGATGATGATGATGATGATGGTGATGACGATGATGCTTCGGATGATGATGATGGAGATGCTAGCTCTACTGATGAGATGTCTACATGACACTCTACCCTTTGTCACTTGTGACAAAAAGGAGAAGTGGTTTTGGATTATGAGAGTAGTCATCTTAGGGGGAGAGTTAGTATAGGACATTTTTGATAGGGGGAGAGTTGATATTTTGAGGGATGTAGTGAGTTTTGATGTATCTTTTCTTTTCTATTCTTTTTAGATACATTGATCTTGTATATGAGGTTTTGTGACCAGTTTTACATACATTGTACTTATTTTTCTATATATGTGGATGTATGTTTTTCTTTCACCTATCTCTTCATGTGTTGTTTCTTTTCTATCTTTAGACACATGTTCTTTATACTTGTATGCAATCTAATTATTTCTGTTTCACACAAGATGCCTTGATGAGTTTTGTTTAAAAGTGTTTCAGAAATACAAGTTGTCAAAGTCTACTTGCCATAAACTCTCTTCTTGCAAAGTTTTTCAAGAGTTTGTGTTAGGATAGATTTTATTGTATTTAACAAGTGAATATGAGTTGAGTGATTTATGACTTCTCTCATATGTTCATTTGTTTGTTGTGGTTTTGTCACGGATTGCCAAAGTGGGAGATTGTTAGGACATATGTGGTTCACATGTTAAGAACATATGTCATACTATTTATGTAAATTGGCTAATCTTTTGACAAAACGCACTCTACTTGTAATTGGGTAGTTCTAGGTGTTTTTAATACTTCAAGAAACAAGATTTCAAGATCAAGTGTTGAAGTCATCAAGTCTGTCCAAGAAAAATCAAGCTGAAGTGCATTTTCATTAAAGCTCGACACCTGCTCGATAGCTCCTCGACACTTGCTATTTGTCGAGATTTAAAAATTAGATTTTTTTGTTCTGATTTCTTGGGATCCGTGAATGTGTTTTTGGGCCTTCTTTTCTTCTAACCCTAAACATATAAAAGGATTATTTTAAGAGCCGTCAACATAGAGACAAGTTGCTAAAGCATTGAGCAATCCTTGTTCAAGCAAATTGTGATCAAAGACAAAGTTCTTGACCTAGTTCATCGTCTCTAAAGAAGTTGCTGTGTATTTGCACCAAAGGGTTTTGTGACCAAGCATCTTCCTGATTTTCATCGCATAGGATGAACTGAAGAACTTTGCAGCCAACCTCTCTTTCTAAGTTGGTGTTTGAAGTCACGTACTGGGATCCGCGCATCTGGTTAGTCACGTACTTAGGAGCTGTGCATCAAAAGGGGGAACTGTCACTACAGATCAAGTCCAATTGGGTATTGGGGTAAGGGTTCAACTGTAGGTTGGTAAGGTACTTGGGATTCCTTTACTTGTAACCGCTTGATTTGATAATAGTGGAGTTTCGGGAGTGGTGACCTGAAAATCACCCGGTGGGGTTTTTGCCGTTAGGGTTTTCCCCATTCGTGAACAAATCACCATGTTATTTAATTTCCGCTGCATATTTAGTTATTCGGTGATTTGTTTGTGCTGCCACGCATTTGCATGATAAATTGATTAATTAAAAACTTGGCTAATTAATTAATTGATTTAATCACAATGGGTCATTCAATTTGTGGCCTATCAAAACATACTAGATGGAAAGTGGCGAGGACTCACATGGGTTGTTTTGTTCTCAAAGAATCTATGTATAATACCTAATAAAAGTTGAATCGTAATATTTATTATTTTTATTCTCCTATATATTGAGCCACATCAGCGAAGTATTTTGGTCTAGTTCCATAAACTTTGGTTCACTTCAATCCATTAAGTTCAGTTTGGTCCAATTTGGCCCACTTCGATTGAGTTTGGTTTATTCGGCCTAATTTGGTTTAATTCTGTATAATTTGGTCCATTTCAACCCATCTTCGTCTACTTTGGTTATGCTTTCGAAGAAGAGGTCTATGTAGAAAGATTAGTTGTTTCATTGACAATTATGTTACATTCTAGGTTTAATGTTAGTAAGTTCTTGATAAAATTATATTTTTCTTATGTTATTAAACTCTTTAGTCATTTGAGACATATTGATGACGAACTATTTGTAAAGAGTACTAGAAACAAATTCTAATAACACATTACATTATTTACAAAATATCTCAACTTATATAATAATTGAATGTAAAATATATTATGTTTCATTTTAAAAAAAAATTATAAAATTAAAAACACTTTCAAATAATAAATATAAGTAGCTTAGTTTATAAAATCTAATATATTGCATCGATTATACAATGTTAGAAAATAATGGAATCGTTTTAAGAAGGTTTGGGACTAAATACTTATAAGTATCATTTACTATTTTCATTTTTCACTTAAAAAAAGAAGAAGCCAAAAACACTATTTTGGTCTCTACATTTTGGATTCACATTTAATTCAATCATTACATTTTTAGTAGTACTTAATTTGTTCCATATTATTTTCAACTTGCAGTCAATTTGGTCTTTACTATTAACTCAGTAACAAAAAATGTTTATGTGACTAACAGATTGCATAGGTAGCACATTAGATGCTTACGTGACTACTAAAATAATAATAATAAATTAATTTGACATAAAAAAAAATGTCATGTCCGATCTAAAAAAAAAAAAATTATAACCAAAAATTAGTTTAGTTTCTCAACCACTCTTTAAATAAATTAGAGAGAAAAGAAATACAGTATGATATTAAGAATTTAAATACCCAACAAAAAAAAAATCTTCTTAAAAATATTTGGCAAAATTAAATTAAATTAATTATTATTACTTTCATTTAGATCTGATTTGCCAATTTTAAATGTCAAATTAATTGATTATTATTATTTTAGTAGCCACGTATCTAATGTGTTATTTGTATTTTTCGTTATTGAATTAACGATAAGAACCAAATTAAATGCAAGTTGAAAAATGTGACCCAAAATATTGGGAACAAAATGGTGTCCCCCAATCCACCCCCCCCCCCCAAAAAAAAGAGTTAAAATTTTTGCAATATCATCTCTCTTTTTTTTTTTTTTTTTTGGTGGTAAAGAAAGGAATTAAAAACAACTAAATTGAAAACATAGACTCAGGACAAACCTTGGGAATGATCACACCAAGCATCTCAGATCTAAAAATACTAGCAACATCCACAGGCGGACTTAAGAAAATAGCGAAAGGCCTTTCTTGAACAGCACCCATCTTGGCAAGCTTGTCAACACTCCTATTCGCTTCACTGTAGCAGTGGTTGAACCTAATCCGGGGAATACGGCTAGCCAATCGCTTACAATCATCCACCAAAGATGTGATTAAGCAGTTAGAGCAAATCGGGGAGGTAATGACATCTAAAATAGCTCTCGCATCCAGCTCTACTTCAACAGCACTAAAATTACGCTCTACACATAAGGTTAGGCCATCACGTAGCCCCCATAACTCAGCTTGAAAACTGGTTGTGATGCCAATATTTCTTGCAAAACCCACAAGCCAATTCCCTTCCTCATCCCGAATAACTCCCCCACCTCCTGCCAGACCAGGGTTTCCTAACGACGAACCGTCAGTGTTGAGCTTCACCCAACCACATGTTGGCCTTTCCCACCTGATTTGTTTCACTATCCAAGTTGCTGCCACCTTTGGAAAATTAGTGCAATAGAAATATTCCCTAGCCCTCTGAATTATATCTTTAGCTAGGTTCAGATTGGAATTTTTACTTTTAAAAACCACTTGATTTCTATTATTCCAGATCAACCAAACTGCAAAAGGAAACAGCACCTTCCATGGGATTGCACATCTCGCATACCCTCTCTCAACAGTACAATTTTCTGCCAGCCACGTATGTAAATTCCGAGAAAAGAAAGTGTTGCTACCAGAAGGTATTCCAATATCATTCCAAGTTCGCATACTGACTGGACAGTCCCTTAACGCATAGGAAATAGTTTCGACATCACTGTGACATAGAGGGCATGTTAACTCCATAACCATCCCCCTAGCCACTAGGCAGTCTTCTACACCGATGCTATCATGGCAACACCTCCAAAGAAATGATGGTATTCAAGGCATTGTATTGATAGTCCAGACCCACTTATCGTGAAATTGGCACGGCATTCCTAACTCAACAGCCTGTCTATAAGCACTCTTCAAATCAAATTCTCCATCTCGTGACCCCATCCATATTAATCTATCTTGACTAGTACCAGTCAGGGCAAAAGGGGTTGCCTGAATTTCCTTCTTGATGCACAGAGGAAGCTCAAAAGGAATCCTTGCCCAATTCCATCCCACTGAGGTGACCATATCTTTAGCTTTATCTTCTTCACTAGCTAGGGGCAGGGGTCCTTGTATTAATTGTCTCATCGGTCCCTGGTTCAGCCATTTATCATTCCCAAAGCTAATGTTACTATTCCTCCTAGGCATCCACCGTATGCCTTGAAGGAAAACATTTTTCCCTTTCTTCATACCAGACCAGATTTGAAAGCATGGCAATTTGTCATAGCTTCTAGATCGGATTCTTTGTTGAATGCAATACTTATTCTTTAAAACTCTGGCCCAAAGAGATTCGCTCTCCGTATGGAACCTCCAATTCAACTTAGATAACAAAGCAATGTTCTTGCCCCTGGCTAATTGCAAACCCAACCCTCCTTCCGCCTTAGGTCTCGTTATCTTATCCCAACCAACCCAATGCACTTTCTTAGCCTGTTCAGTTGATCCCCCAAAGGAAATTTCTATTGACTTAGTCAATTCCATCTAGAATTTTTCTTGGGAGATGGGCACATTGCATCACATAATTTGGAATGGTGGACGATTGGGCTTAAACCAACACTGATCTTCCATCAAGAGGGAGCATGTTTGCCTTCCAACCCGACAATTTTTGCTTAACCCTCTCTAGAACAAAGTTAAAATCCTAATTGGATGATACTTGGCTTTTGATGGGAATTCCAAGTTATCTCCCCAAGTTAGGGGTAGACTGAATACCAAGAATGTCACTAAAGGATTCCCTTGTATCCCTATTAACATTAGGTGAGTAGAAAACTCTCGATTTAGCTTCACTTACCGTTTGCCCGTGGTATCACAAAATTGATCAAGCACATCCCAAATAGTGGAACAGTTGATCAGATCAGCTTTAGCAAATAGTACAATATCATCCGCAAAGAACAGATGTGAAAAGGCCGGACCTCCTTTTGCCTTCACTGGAGTCCAGCACTTTGCCTCACATTTTTCAGCAATAAAATGCCCAAGATAGTCTATGCAAAGGATAAAAAGGTAAGGAGAGAGGGGGTCTCCTTGCCTAATACCCCTTAAAGGTCTAAACTCTTCAAGGCAGCCCCCATTAAAAAGGATTGAAGTGCTAATAGAAGTGACACAGCTTATAATAATGTCAATGAGTCTTACCGAAATGTTAACTTGATGTAGTGTATCTCTGATAAAACTCCACTCCAACTTATCGTAGGCTTTTTCGAGAACTATTTTAATTGCCATGTTCCCTACATTCCCCCTTTTCCTACTAGCAGTGTGTATCAACTCCTGCACAATTATAACATCATCTGTCCCCTTTCTTCCTGGCACAAAAGTTGATTGAAATGGGGAAACAATCCCACTCAGAAAAGGTCTTAACCTAGCCACAATTATCTTAGTAATTATTTTGTAAACTGTATTACATAGGTTGATGGGCCTATAATTTCCAATAGTCTCAGGCCCTTGAATCTTTGGAATGAAGGCTATATGGGTCTTGTTTAAATAACCAGGGACCTTCCTATCCTCAAACACCTTTTTTAATTTCTGCCTTAACTGAGTCTCCCACCACTAACCAATACCTTTGGAAGAACCTTGCATACAACCCATCTGGCCGTGGGGCTTTGTAAGCTTTCAATGACTAGAGAGCAGCTTTAATCTCCTCATCAGTCACTTCACCGTCCAAACTACTCTTTTCCTCCTTAGTCAAACCGAGTTGCCACCTAGTTTGACTCGGAACAGCCCAAGAAACTTGGCTGTGAGACGTGGTGTAAAGCTCTATAAAGCTTTTTTTGATGTGCTCTATAACCTCTCTTTCATCTAACGGCCATTCACCGACATTGTTCTTGATCACTTGAATCTTGTTTCTTTTTCTTCTCACTATGGCTGACATGTGGTAAAACGATGTATTTTGATCGCCAAAAACCATCCAATTTAATCTTGACTTTAAAGCCCATAATTCTTCTTCTTGAGCAAGCACTAACTCCAGATCAGATTGGAGCTTCTTCTCCAACTGAATGAGCGAAGCCGAGGGGCGCGTTGCAATAGCACGCTGGATCCCATTCAACCTAGCCATCAGCTTCTTCTTTTTTGCAAAAATATTCCCGAAATTGAGTCTTGTTCCAATGGTCCGCATTTTTTGAAAACCTTTCGACAGCCTTTGATAAAAGGGCTGAATTCTTCAAGGCATTTGAAACCACTGACGGGAAGGTTGGATCAGAAACCCGAAAGCTTTGAACCTTAAATGGCCTCTCCAAAGCCAGGGTAGGCCTAGGCTTGGACTCCATCAACACCGGACAATGATTAGAGAAACAATGGGTAAGATGCATGACCCTAGCCTCAAGAAACAGATTGTACCACCCGGGGTTAACGAAGAAGCGATCAATCCTTTCCTGAATCAGATCACTTACACCTCTGCGATTCGACCAGGTATATCTCGGCCCCAAAAACCCCAAATCAATCATATTGCACCTGTCTAAGCATTCCTTAAAAAGAAGAGACCTGTTAACATTGATACTCCTCCCACCAAACTTGTCATTATCACAAAGAGGCTTATTGAAATCCCCAGCAATAACCCAAGGAAGATTATGAGAATCTGCTACACTACATAAATTATTCCATAAAATAGACCTTTCAGCCAGCCTAGGACTAGCATAAATAGCGAAAAAAACCCAAGTAAAATCATAATTACGGACCTTGACAGAAACATGAATCTCCTGCTCCGTGGTAGCAAGCTAAAACACCTTCGCCTTATTCGAATTCCACAGCACCCACAAACCTCCGACACGACCAATGGTGTTTGTGTGAATAGCACCATCATACGGAAGCCTATCGGTAATTTCTTTGGCCCTCTCACCCCCTAGCCAAGTCTCCATTACTACAAATAAAGTTGGATCATGAACTCGCGTCAGCTCCTTGTAGACACTCCATTTTACAACTTGCATTTAACCAACCGGTAGATCTTCAAATTTGTGATACAAAACAAATCTTGATGCTCTAACGATCATAATGGTATGTCATGGGTTTTGATCGGACCACCTGATCAAAAGTTATCATACAAACAATTTTCAAAGATCATGGCTCACCTACATGATGGGTCCGGTCACGTCCTATCTTAAACACTTAATTTTGATTGGTTCCCACAAGAATTAATTTAAAATTAATTAAGTGTGATTTTTGATTGGATTTCATTTTTATTTCATTTTTAAAATAAAAAAATATATATTTTCCTTTAGGACATCTTATCTGCTCTTTTGAAAAAATTTGGAGATAGAAAAAATTCAAAAAAATGCTCAGGGACGTCATTATCTTCAACAGCAAATTGAATCGTATTTTTGGCCTGGAAATCATCGAAATTTGGTTTTCTCTATTTCTATAAAAGTTGTAGAGAATTAAATTTCCTTTCAAAAAACATCAATTCCGAATCAATTGGAATTTTGAGCAGAAAGTTATGGGCAAAATACGAAACAGGTGCAGAGGATCTTCACACATCTTTCAAAATTTCAAATAGGGATCAAACTCAAATTTGTTCAAGCTTACCTAATAGGCTTATCCCTTCCTTTAGCTTCAGAAGAAAAGATTTTTTTTTTTTTTGAAAAATAAATAGGATAAAAAACAGATACATCCTGTGAAAAATTTCAAAAATGCTCAAAAAACGTAACTATTTTCAGCAGCAATTTGAAACACATTTTTGGCCCAGATAACGTTGGAATTTGGCTTTCTCTATTTCTGACAAAGTTGTAGATAATTGAATTTCCTTTCAAAAAAAAGCCATCTCTAATCAATTGGAATTTTGAGCGGAAAGTTAGAGCCAAAATACAAAGCAGGTGCAGCATCATTTCAAAATTCAAATGGAGATCAACACCAAATCCGTTTCAGCTCATTTAAACAGGTTATCTCTCCCCTTAGCTTCAGAAGAAAGCTAACAACTTAGCTTTAAAGCTAAGTCATCCCTTCCCCTATAAATAGAGAAGACCCCTTCCATTTTCTAGACCCCGAATTCGCTCTAGAAAGCTAGTGAGAAAGCAGAAAAGAAACGCTGTTGTGCAACCATTGTTCCTACTTTGGTTGTAGTTTAGTACTTCCTTGCTTTCTCTCTAGCCCTTTAAGTGATCACTTCCCCCTTTTTAATTTATGTTCTATGTTGGTAAGTAATTAATCATGTTCTTATCTTTCTACACATGCTTGAATAAATGTTTAACATGTCATTATTTGTTTTTTTTGGATGAACATGCCCATATTTCTTATTATTATTCCTTTTACATGCTTAGATGAACACTTCTAGGCTAATACACAATTTTTCTCTTGAATGCTTAGATGAGCACTTCTAGGCTAAAACACAACTTTCTCTTCAATACTTAGATGAACATGTCTAGGTAATTGTTTTACTTTTTTTAATAAAAAAATGCTTGAACGAACATGTCTAAGTATTTTGATTTTCTTTAGATAAACATGTTTAGAGATTTTCCTTTACATCTTTTCATAATTGCTTGGATGATTAAATATGTTCAAATGTTTTATTTTTTATTTGTTTCTCTTTGCAATTATGTTGATGACTGTTGAGGGTCATTTTTTCGAAATTGACAAAGGCAGCCCAACCCAGCAATGCGGGCAGCAGAGAAGCGGCAGACCAAGCGAAAAAAAAAAAAAACCATTAGGCCCAAGCGGCAGGAACAATGGATCACAGGCCCCTCAAAACGAATGAATGGGTCTTGAGGAAGTAAGCGGGCCTAAAGGGCCCGGAAAGAGAGAAAATAGCACCCATGGGCAGTATGTGTTGTGAAAAAGAGAGAATGGGCTGCGGCAGGCCTAAAGGAAAATAAGTAAAGAAAGTAGGGGATAATGGTAAGCCCATGAACCCCAGGGATGAGAATGAGGAAATTGGGCCGGGAAAGCCCAATTAAGTTAGTAAGAGCCTATGGGATGCGGAGTTAGTAAATGGACCAAGGATGTCCAAAGAAATGGGCCAGAGAGGCCCAAGGGAAAAGAAGGGGACATTGGAGCCCATAAGCGAGAACACCAGCGGCCACATTAAGCCACTGGGGGAAAATGGAACGGCGGGCCTGAGATAAGGCCCAGCAGGAAGAAAATACGACAAAAAATGCTAAGTAATGCCATAGGAAACAAAGGCAATTAGGAAATTGGGTTGAAAAGAACGCGAAGCCCAATACTGAGCAAAAGCCCAGCGGGGAGTCTGAGTAATAGCTCGTAAAAAAAGCCAGAAACGGACGGCAGGCAAGCAAAGTCTCCAGTCCGCGGCAAATGCATGAACAGCAGGCAGATTTCAGACATATGCATGCGCAAAGCCCAAGCACCACCAGCCTGTACCCAGCCAATACTGGACATGGTGGGGTCATGGGGTCAGAAGTAAGAGGGCGTGGTTTAGTGGTGGGGAGAGGGGAAGGCCTGTTTCAAGGTTCCTGCTCAAGCTCTTTTGGGGGATACGTCCTGCTGGGATGACATACCACCCAAAAGAGGCAAGGCTGAGCTGGAACCAATGGGTGCATGCCATGAGTGAGTGGAGAGAGAGAAACACCACCACGGTAGGTAGGGATGCCACGGCAGACTAACAGACAAAGTGGTTGTCTTTGTCTGTAGCAGGGTACTCGCAGACGGAACAGTAATGGTCGGCGAGTACGCCCGGGCCAGACAAAGGTGGTTGGAGGGTAGAATGGTAAAACCCGTCCACGGTAAGCATTATAAAGGGAGCCTCTGCCGTGAACGAAAGAGAGAGACACAAGGAGAAAAAACTAAGAAAAGAAAATACTCTGTAACACACCTAAGAAAACAGGAGAAGCACAACACTAAAAAACCAAAAAAGGGAAATCACTAAGGAAAAGAAAAGATAGAAAGAGAGAGTGTGAGAGTTAGTGGCATGCACCAACAGGACTCTTCCCTTCTCTCCCTCTCGAAACTCTGCACTCTTCTATACTTATTTCGGGTGTTACCCATTCAGGTCCGCCTCCCTCAAACCATTAACTTCCACGGCAGGATTTCTTTTCCTCGGAGGTTAATCGTGTTGAGAAGAGGCGTTCTTCCTCTTTGGCATTAATCCCGCGGGCCGAACCGAATTTGCTCCGTCTGTTTGATTAATTTTATTACTAACCTCCTTTACTATTTATTTGTCAAAGGTTGATTAATGTTATTATAGTTATGGATTACTTGGTCATTTCCCATTAAAAGGACTATCTGGTCATTCCAGAATTTATGATTCTATTCATCAATTATATCTGCTTGCCGTAAGCTTCTTTCCTCTGAAACAGAAGTTCTGCCTGCCGCCAGCGTTATAGTCCTGCTTGTCGTAGGCTGTTCTCTATAACAACTCAGCCCGTGGTAAACACTCCCCTGGCAGACGAGGCATAATTTGCGCACAAGCCGGCCAAGTTGAGTTCTAATTGGTCCGGTCTCAACTCTCACAATCCAGAACACTTGGGCCTACAATCACAAAGGGGCAGCCCAGCCCAACATAACAAAAAAGGCCCCACAACAATGACAAATAACATGACAACTTTGTTTTTTCTTCACATGCTTAGATGAACATGTCTAGGTTAAGAATTCTTTGTTTACATTGATTTCTTGGATGAAAATGTCATTACCTTAATGCTTTCTTTATATTAAAATTGTTATCTAACAAGTTTCATTTTTTTTTTTTGTTTTTTTTTTTTTTATGTTTAATTCCTCTAACACATATTTGTTTACAATTCCTACAAATTAATATGATTGTATGACATATTGTTTGTATTTGTTTGATATGACATGACATTGACCACTTTAACCTAGGAGACTGGTTTTACCGGGCAAGATGGGTGCTTAATCCCTTCCCATCTCGTAAATTAGCCTTCGAATCAAGATCAAGGGTCCTAGACTATGCTTTTGCACATGTAATTTTACATTTTTTAGAATGTAACTAACAAATAAAGCAATGTAATTTACTTTTCTTAGATTGTATCTAGGACAAAAAGTGTTATAAATCTTTGTTACAAAATTTGATGTAAATTGCAATATACATTAATACAACAGAAATATTTTTTATTAAAAGTTTTCTTATTTTTTTTTAAATTAAATAAGTAGAGACTCCATGTATAACCCTCGATCTAGGGGGAATACATTTCACGCTCCTGAACATGATTCTGAAAGTTGGGCTTCAGAACACCCTTACTGTTCCACACAATAATATTCATGATGAATTGATGATGGGAGGAGGGCACACATCAATCTGAGGACGAATGCTCGGATCCTTCCTCAAACTCCATCCTATCTGCCTGAGCATCACCTTCATCTGCCCTTTCCCTAACACCAAAGCCAGGCAAAAGACCAACATTCCCAAAATCATCTTGAGGGACATGATATGCAGATCGAACTCTAGTGTTGTTAGACAGACCTGAACAATCTTTGTGATCCCCCTGTTTCTCCAAAGGTTGATCAATATTGGCAATGTCTCTACAGAATTTCTCTCCGGTATACTGCCTCTCGGACTCGCTCACGACTCGGCGATCACTACTTCCGGGCTTTCCACCACAATCTCTTCTAGATTGAACACCCATCTCGTTCTCTGATGATGCTGAGAATCAGAAATCCAAATCAACATTTGACTGGGAAAGCTTTGTCAAAGAGAAAAAAAGGACATAGTGGACCTCTGTATGATGATGACAGTGCTTTTATGTTCGACAACACTCGCAAGTGGGCAATTCCCTTCTTACCCCTTACAGGGCCATTAGCATTAGGCTTTGGCGTGGCCCCCATACTAGCGATCACTTCGATCTGGCCCACACCCTCAGGCCCATTAAAAACTTTTCCAGGCACTACCAGGCCTGCCTTCCGCTTCCCATCTCTCTTTAGGCCACAAGTGTGTTGTAATTAACGGCTTCTCAACGTCAACTTGAATACATAACCTTGCATACCTTCCCCTCGCTTCTATAGCCGTATGCATGTCGACCCTCAAAACATTCCCAATGGCCTTACCGATCTGCTTGAGCACTTCCAACTCATAATATTCAATAGGTAGCTCTGTTAATCTAATCCAGACTGCAACAGATGAAATATTGGCTGTTGAAGGTTTAAAGTTTGGCTCCCATGGTCTAATGGAAAGAAAATGTTCTCCAATAAACCATGGGCCCTTCTCCAAAACTTTTGAGAAATCTTCCTTCAGCCCAAAAGTTTCTCTTTTGGGAGAAATACCAGGGGCTTTTTGCAATATCACGGGGCTCTGTGATTGTGATTGGTGCTTTTAAAACCGGTGCCAAACAAAAATTTGGGGAAATTGTGTTCATCTTTGGGGAGATTTAACCGAGACTGAATAAATTTATGCAGAAGAAGAAGGAGGCCGGTAGTTTGATACAGCCAGGGAGGACCCACCTCGCTTATCCTACCGTATTAGGTAGCGCTCTCGCTCTCCCCGATTCTTCTATGAAATTTTCTGTTTCTTTTTCTGGGTAATTAAATTTTCGATCTTTGTCATTAACATGCTTCTATTTACTTGGATCTCGAGTTTATATATGTTTCTCTTTTGTAATTTTTCTGTCTGATTGTTTAGAAAGCTTGTGTGTTTGTTTGATTGCAACATCCAACTTAACAAGAACTATTTCACAAAATTCTAGTATATAAGAGCATCTGATATGCAATTGGGTATTGTGTATAAAGTATTTGACAAACGCCGAAGTCACCAGTTTACTTTGGATGGACTCTTTTTTCGTAACTAGTCCTTTGAATGTGCAGTAGACTCATTTTGGGTCACACGGACATGTTGGTTGTATGGCACTTGGAATTCATTTAATAGCTAGCATTCTTTCGTTTTATAATCTAACTATGGCACAATAGCATCTTGCTATGCATGTCAACAATAAAATTTCTTTGCCTTCTGAATTCACGCATGCCATTTACAGATCAATTTAGTTCTTGGACATGCTAGAATTTTGTGCACTTGATCATCATTTGTCAATGGCTTTGTTTTATTAAGAAAAAAAATAAATTAAAAGCATGTGTAAATGTGCAAATAAAATTGAAAGCATGAGTGAACAAATTAAACGGATACTGATCTTGCATCGAAATATGTGATTTTGACAATAGTGCAAACTATGAATAAAAATTTTTCCATTACTTTTTATATCACCTCAGTTGGAATACAAATGACTAAAACCAAAGATCACTATAATACGTCCCTAATCTGTATTTTATTTTTGAAAATTTGATAAATAGCCAATCAAACTTTAAGTTGGATACTTGCAATTATTGATACTTGCAACTACAGATCTAGTAGTACTCTAGGCACTTTTTTTTTTTTTTTTTGATAGGCAATAAAAATATATTCAAAAATTGCTAGATGCAAAAAAGCATCAGCAAAGCAAAAGTACAAAATAGAAGAGAAAGCAAAGACATAAAAAAAAACTATAATTACAAAGAAAGAGAGCTAAGGAAAAGAGGAAGAGAGTCACTAGATGTGAGTCCCCAAGCCCTAGCCCAATCAAACAGAGAACCAGAAAAGAAGCAAGCATTTGGTCCTCAGATCTATCCAAATCCTCAAATGTCCGCCGGTTGCGCTCCTTCCAAATACACCACATCAAATACAACGGAACTAAGTTTCAAATGTAAGATGAATGCTTTCCCAACCAATTCCACAAACTAAATAGATAATCTAACACCGTATATGAGGAAACCCATGAAATCCCAAAAATCCTAAAGACAAAGCACCACAGCCGATAAGCCTTTCCACAATGTAACAATAAATGATCCACTGTCTCACCACAGCAATGACACATAATACACCAGTCAACAAAATCAAAGACTCTAAGTCGCAAGTTATCACTCGTGAGGATCCTATCCCATGCAGCTGTCCAAACAAAGAAAGAAACACGCTGGGGTGCCTTTACTTTCCAAATACCTTTCCAAGGAAAAGTAACAGAAGAAGGGCCATGTAACTTATGATAATATGAGCGAATAGTAAAATCCCCGTTTTTGGTCAACTTCCATCTTAAACAAACAATTTCCTTTAGTTGCTTAAATTTGACAAAATTAGTGTCCCATATAATTCATATCCTTCCTTGTCTTAGTCAATCTGTGGATGGCTCTAGGAAAGTGTACTTAGGCTTGATAACACCTGAGAGACCATGAGTGTAGTTGGTCTAGATTCTGGATTAGCATGTAAGCATTCAATTGCCAACTTTATGATGAGAATCAGTTGATTCTCAGCCTGAAGCATGGGAGGTGGAATGCATTGGATTAACAAATCTTTTGACAATAATTCCTCCTCCACTGATGAAGTAGATATGATGGAGATGATTTTGCTAGGATGCCTTCCTTTGATCACTTCAATTTCCAAAACTCCAAAGCTAAACACGTTGCATTTCTCAGTTATCTTCATCATATAAGCAATCTCTCAAAAAAGCATAATATTATGGCAAAGTATACATATGATCTATATTCTATATTGATTGAACTAATAAGTACATTATCTGGTGCAACATAACCATATATGCCGGCAAGTGAAGTTCAATTGGATGAGTCTTGATTAAGAAGCTTAGCTATCTGAAACATGAGCCTCATATTCTAAATCCAGCAAAACATTTTTACTTGATATGTCCCTATGAACAATTAGTGGTGACCAATCATGGTCCATGTAAGATAGAGCGTGAGCCACACCACTGATGATATTCACCCTCTTGTTCCAATCCAATTCTTTTGCTCCTCCATAATTGCTCAAAATTGTGGCCAATCCCCCTTTCAAGGTACTTGTAAATCAAAATTGAGAATTGTGAATGTGGACAAAAGCCATGCAGTTTTGATTCCGGATTTCTGTTAATGTCCTTATCTCATTTAAGAACTCTTTTTGCTATTCAATCCCACCATCATGCAAGGATCTAAGTTCTTTCACCATGACTTTGTTTCCTGATGTTAGATTTTCTTTATAGACAATTCCTTGTCCTCCTTTCCCAATGCAAAACAAAGCATCAAAGCCCTAGGTCACTACAACGATTTCCTTGTACATTGCTCCTCCATCAAAAGTTGATATCGAAAACACTTTTTCTTCATCCATGTTATGCGTTTGGTCTATGTGAGGGTGCTTCAATTTTCAAAGGAAAATGAAGAAAATTCCATGAAATATCAATACAAGTGAAAGTGTTCCTAAAAAAGGGAGAATGATTAAGAGAATGATTTTGTGTCCCTCTTTTGAAATATGTCTTCCTACTAGATAGGGTTGCAATCCTGTAACAATTCCACACAACCCTTTATTACCTTGTAGTGCTTCTATCCGAGCTTGTTTAAATGCTTTGCAATTGGGAAGAGGACCCTTCAACATATTATAGGATATGTCTAGATGTGACAACCAACGTATTTCTTCAAAATCAATTGGAATAAAACCAGAAAGGTTATTGTGTGAGATGTTCAACATCCCTACGCTTTGAAATTGCCAATTTGTGAAGATATCTTTCCTTTGAGCCAGTTATGACTTAGATCTAGCCGGGGCAAATGAGCTAAATTACATATTTGAACTGGAATGTCATGGCTAAACTTCTTGTTTCTCATGTTCAAATAGTTTAGTTTTAAAAGGTTCCCTATATTTATGGGGATTGATTTGTCAAATCTATTATTAGATAGATCTAGATACTTAAGATTTGTTAATGATCCAAGCTCTGGAGGTATATTTCCAAAAAGTTGATTTCCATTTAACATCAATGCCAACAAAGTAGTCAACTTCCCAAATTCATTTGGTAGCTTCCCAACTAAGTGATTAGAAGAAAGATCAAGTACATGAAGTTGAATGGAGTTTCTGATTTCAAGGGGTATGCTACCACTAATATTGTTTCCAGCAATCTGTAGGGTACTTAGCTCTGGACACCTACTCCAATTATGAGAGATTTCACCATAAAATTTGTTGTGACTTAGATCATTGTACTGCAGGTTTCTATAGATACCAAAATCTTCAGATATATTTCCAAAGAGTTGGTTTCTTTCAAGGCTGACTCTAGATAAGCTTGTGCAGTTACTTAAGGTTTATGGTATAGGACCTATGTGATGATTGTTGTTTGCAGTAAAATTTTGAAGAGAACCACTTTGACATAAGTTTTGAGGTAAAAGACCAGTGAAGTGGTTTGTATCTAATTGCAGCACAACCAACTTCATGAGATTTCCTATCTCTTGAGGAATGGGACCAGAAAGTTGGTTACCCAACGAAATTGGAACATTACCATTTAACTGATTTGTTCCTAGTTGAAGACTTGTCATGGACTTCAAGTTTCCTAATACTTCAGGAATGGTGCCAGAAAGTTTATTTTCGTATAGGTGTAAGAAAGTTGGGTTGTGGAGTGTACCTAATGATGTAGGAATTGAGCTAGAGAGATTATTTCTTTCAACTCTTAAAGAGATGAGGGATTTTGAATTCCCTATTTCTGGGGAAATGTAGCCTTAGAGTTTTTTCTTGATATGCTGAGGGTTGATTGTTGTATATATGCAAAAATGTTAGCTTTTCCAAAACTAGAAGGGATTGGACCTGTTAGACTGTTGTTGTTTATGTCAAGTTCAACTAAATTGGGGAGCTTTCCCGATTTCTGGAGGAATAGAACCAGAGAATTGATTATCTAAATTGCTTAAATTACCTAAAGAAATGGGAATGTGACCATTGAGATGGTTGGCATACAAAAAAAGGTTATTAAGAGACTCAAATTGACCTACTTGTTGAGGAATTGAGGACAAAGCAAGATATATTAGCTTGGATATGTAAGTAATTCAATAGGGACTGTACCATAGAGTTCAATCATGCTAAGATCAACACATGCAAGGTTAGGGAGAGATGAGAATGAAAATTCCTTTTAAGCCTGTGTTAGTCAGGTTTAATTTAATTACACTTCCTGCATGGCTGCAAGAAATGCCGAACCAGCTGCATGGGATTGAGCTGGTGTTTTGATCATTAAAAGAATTGGTTGCATTATTAGGAGGGATAGTCCATGAAGACAGGAGTGGCTGGGTTTCATTTTCAAGACTGGCTTTCCAATTGAGTAAAGCATCTGTCTCTGCCTCTTTATTTACAGAAGCAGAATCAGCAACAGATAAGGAATGTAACATGGCCAATACAACTAGAGAAACAGGGGAAAGTAACTTATTCAAGGTAGACAATGCCATGGTCTTTGTTTTACAAATTGCAAACATATCCATACCATTGTATATCAAAGCTCCTCCAGGAATTTCTTACACTACTATTTACAGGATCTAAGATTTGGTAAGTCTCTGAGGTCAATTTCCGTCGTTAAATGCAAAGAGCTACAGGGATCTGACATAATGGATGACTTACTTTTTGACTGTTTTGATGTGGAAATACTGTCATTTTCCCAGTCAAGAAAAAGGAAAGATCCAACGTGAAAAGTCTCCAAAATCTTTTTTATTACATCTCAATAACTAGGGAGAAATTCCAAGCAAAATATAAGATACAATTGCCAATGGAGCATAAAAATGGGGAAGCTTGTATTTCAAGTCATGGCCTGGGAGTTCTCTGGAAAATTTGGAACCATATGCACTTGAGCATTGAAAAAATGGATTCAATGGCTACAAGTTTTCCGTATGGTGCTTTTTTCTTTCTCTGTTCTTTTCCCTTTATGATGTTGAAAAGATATCGTATATATTGCATGGGTTAGGTAGGTAGAGACCCTTATTTGTGTGTCTGTCCCACCACAAAATATCTCACAGAAGTTTTCCAATGCTAATCATACGATTGCCAACCATATACCAGCAATGTTTTCCAATGACTATATCTCGTTCTTTAGGAGATCTAAAAATTAAATGCTTGAGTGTTGAAACAAGTTCAGAGAAATGTAACCACTAACCAGCTTCTGCAACCTATTTTTCTAAGTAAGAGAAAAACTACAGTTGTTTCAGTCATTAGAAGGGTTTAAAAATTGAAGTCTACCTTTCGTCAATTAACAAGCCTCTTATTCATTTAACCCCAAATTTAACACTATTGGACTTAGTATCCTGTTGTTGTAGTACCCTTCTAAGTTCTAAGCCCCTCTATGCACGAAGTACAGTTTACCCCTGACATGAAGTATGTCAACAACGGCTATGACCTATGAAGCTGGTGCTCATGCTCATGCTCATGACAAGAACTACATTGGACATCAGCTGTGTAGAACTCGAGCATAGTCTCAGCTGCCCCTCCAGTGCGCCACCACTTGTTCTCCTCCTCCTATGCTTTCCCTTAGGGGAGCTGGTCCACTCAAACCCATTTCTGCAACAGCCCCTCTAAAATATTTAGAGGGAAAAAAAATTATATGAACTATAAGATTTCCAAAACATTATTATAATTATTTGATTATAATACTGATCTTGTTTGTATAGGAATGGACAAACAATTAAAGGGTAGTTGCCTTATACTTGGATCTATAGGATAAGAACAGCTTGACAGACTATTAAAGAGTGGTTGACTTAAGGGTGGACATATAAGAATCAACCTCTTGAATAGTTTGGAATTTCAATTTTTATTGCACAATTGTTTTTATACTTCAAATTGCAATTTTTTAAAAGAAATTCCAAGTTTGGTCTGGGTAAATTTTATATTATATTTATTTTAAGTGTCTAAAAAATTTAAATATTTAGATGATAAAGTGTACCTAGTTAAAAGTGTATCCTATAGATCAGAGTTTTGAAGTCAAATGCTCTAATTTTGGGAAGATAGTGTGGTTTGAAAAGAGAAACATGGAATTTATACTATCACTTTACTTTATTATTTATATGTGAAATTATGATTATTTATTTATTTTTTATTTTGAAGTTGAAGTTAGCCCAATGTCCCAATTTTAATATTTTTTTCGTTCTTTATTATTATTTTTATTTTTTAGGTGAGGAACTTACTATAGTCACATTTTATTAGATAAATTCTATGTTCACAACACTTTGACAACAAATATTAGGTGGAAGGTTGTTACTGTTTGTTATTGGTGCTCAACCTAGTAACAACTTGCTATTTAAGGTTTTTTATGAAAGTATTGTGAAAATTTTGTTGATGTAGCAGTTTTCTTTTAATTAACAAGTTAATACTACAATGATTTCAAGTACTTTATACTTTTTAGCAATTGTTAATTACAATTTAAATAATAACATATTTTTGTCTAAATTTGCTTTTCTCATGCAATTGAATTGACTAAAAATTTGCATTTGATTAGTTGTGGCACGCTCTACCAAAAAGCCTAGCCGAGAAGACAACATGGGCCTTACCTATGGATCGAGGTGTGAGCATGGTGTCCATAAATGAAGGGCTCGTGATGGCTCCACCTCATTTAACAATCAAAAACCTATATTTGAAAGGAGCGGCTGAGTACGAAAATAGCGTATTTGTTACTGTGGACCTCAAGTTCATTGTGGACTCTCACTTCTGCAATATGCATCTTTGAAAATGTCCAACCTTATGGAAGATATCTCTGCTTCAACCTCGTCATCAGTTGCAACAAAGATGCCATTAAGCTTGCCCACATATTATTGCCACCCTCTGAAGCTGAAGCCTCCTCTCCTGAAAGGTTTACATTGGTTTTGGTCATCTCAATTTGTATTGGTTTTGGTCATCTCAGGTTCTCAATATCATGGCTCATCTTTTCATAGGGTATCAATATCATGGCTCATATAGTTTATTTAGTAATATTAGTTATTGACAGTGGTAGAGGCTTTGAAAATCAATTGGTACAGTGTAATATTATTTAATAAAGTTACTTGAAAGTTCAGAAAAAGGGTAAATGTATTAATAATTAAATAAAATTAAATAGCTTACTAAAAACTATGATCATCATAAAGAAAAAGAAAAAAGAAAAAAAAATTCTTATCTTTCTTATTGTAGGATATTTTAACTCATCAATATAATATTTGTAAAGGTTAAAAGAGAAAGTTCATGAACAACTTTTACCATAACTTTGATGTGGTCGACTATAAGTAGTGGAAAAAAATTGATAGACCACATCAAAGTTATAACTTTTAAGTGTGGAAAAACAGAAGCTAACTTGAAGAGTTAATTAAGGGGGTTAGAGTTCACTCAAATCAAATATATATTTTTTTTAAACTATTTCCTGCATTACCAGGATAAAGTGATAGACCGCTTCAGAGTTGCAGCCTCAAGAAGCAGATGCCTTCTTCTTAATATCAATCTAATTTTGTTATTAAAAGGTTAGAAGCTAGCTCTTTGATTTTTTGAAGGGGTGACAAGAGATATTGGATTGCTTGCATTCCTTGATGAAACCTTGCAGACAAGAAATGTCACCATCATTGGCCAGGAAGGATCTTGCATCTAAATATGCAATTTTCACAACAGGGATATACAGAGCATTTTAAAACTAAAATCTTCCCCATTACATTTTTTTTTTTTAATACGCCTTAACTAAATCAGTTGAAATTTAAAAAATGACTAAATCTATCACTATATTAAGTCCTTACTCTTTATATTACATTCGAAATCTTTATAATGCATGCCGAATTCAAAATAGCCATCCAAACACGTATCATGCACTGTGCCCTGAAATTTGAGTTACACTTACCAAAGGTAATTTATTAGGACCTGCAATTAATGATCTAGTAGTACTCTAGCCATTACATAATCTAAAACAAACAATTGCCTTCATCAGCATAAATCTGATAGTTTATATCGCAATCCAAACAAATCACTATATCCTTGCTGGTCCTGGCGAGGCCCCTAGGAAAGTGCATTTAGGGATGACTGTTGAGAAACCATGTGCATGGTTGGTCTACAGGCTGGGTTAGCATGCAAACATGCAATTGCAAGCTTTGTGATGACCAGCAGTTGACTCTCAACTTGAATGGTGGGAGGTGGAAGGCGCATGTCTAACAAATCTTTCAACAATAAATTCTTTTCCACAATTGAAGCAGATAGAATGGGGATCATTTCACCTGGATGTCCTCCTTTGATCACTTCAATAGCCAAAACTCCAAAGCTATAAACATTGCATTTCTCAGTTATCTTCATTGTATAAGCAAGCTCTGCAAACAAACATAATATCATGCAAATGTGTTCATATACTCTATGTTCTACTTTAATTTTAAACTAGAGTATATTACCTGGTGCAATATATCCGTATGTACCGGCAAGTGAAGTCCAACTGGATGAGTCTGAATTAAGAAGCTTAGCTATGCCAAAGTCTGAAACATGAGCCTCGTATTGAGAGTCAAGCAAAATATTTTTGCTAGATATGTCCCTATGAACAATTGGCGGTGAGCAATCATGGTGCATGTAAAACAAAGCATGAGCCACACCTTGGATGATGTTCACCCTCTTATTCCAGTCCAATTCTTTAGCTTCTCCATCATTCATCAAAATTTTGTCCAAGCTACCCTTTTCAAGATACTCATAAATCAAAAAAGAGTGTTGTGAATGTGAACAAAAGCCATGAAATTTAACAATATTTCGATGCCGGATTTCTGTTAACGCTCTTATCTCATTGAAGAACTCTTTTTGTTGTGCAATCTCACCATCACCCAAGGATTGGAGTTTCTTTACTGCCACTATGTTTCCTGACGGTTGACTTGCTTTATAGACGGTTCCATGTCCACCCTTTCCAATGCAAAACATAGCATCAAAACCATGGGTTGCTTCAATGATTTCCTCGTACATTGCTCTTCCATCAAAAGTTGCTATTGAAAACACCTTTTCATCATGCATGTTATTTGCTTGATTTTTACAAGGGTGCTTCCTTTTTCTTTGATAAATGAAGAAAATTCCGAGAAACATCATTACAAGTAGTAGTGTTCCCAAAAGAGGAAAAATGAATAAGAAAATGATTTTGTGCCCCTTCTTTGAAACTTGTCTTCTTGCCATACATGGTTGCAATCCTGTAACATTTCCACACAAACCTTTATTACCTTGTACTGCTTCTATGGAAGCATCTTGAAATGCTTTGCTATTGGGAAGAGAACCCTGCAACTTATTATAGGATATGTCTACATAGGACAAGCCATGCATTTCTTCAAAAGCAATTGGAATAACACCAGATAGGTTGTTGTGGGAGACATTCAACATCTCCAAGCTTTGAAGACTGCCAATTTGTGAAGGTATCTCTCCTTTGAGCGAGTTATGACTCAAATCTAGCTTGGACAAATGGGATAAAACACACATTTGAACTGGAATGTCATGGCTAAACTTGTTGTTGCTCATATTCAAATAGTTTAGTTTCAAAAGGTTCCCTATATTTCTAGGGATTGACTTATCAAATCTATTATTGGATAGATCTAGATAGTAAAGATTTGTTAATGATCCAAGCTCTAAAGGTATATCACCAGAAAGTTGATTTCCATTCAACTTCAACTTCACCAAAGAAGTCAACTTCCCAAATTCCTTTGGAGGCTTCCCAACTAACCCATTATAAGAAAGATCAAGTTCCTGGAGTTGAATGATGTTTCCCATATTAGGTGGTATGCCACCACTAATATTGTTCCCAGCAATCCGTAGGGTAGTTAGTTGTGGACACCTACCCCAATTGTGTGAGATTTCACCATAAAATCTATTGTAGCTTAGGTCTACGAACTCAAGGTTACCATAAACACCAAAATCGTCAGATATATTTCCAAAGAATTGGTTGTCTTGAAGGCGGATTCTTATTAAGCTCATGCAATTCCTCAAAGTTTTTGGAATCGGACCTGTGAGATGATTGTTGTTTGCTGAAATTTTTTGAAGAGAACCACTTTGGCATAAGTTTTGAGGCAAAAAACCAGTGAAGTTGTTTGTATCCAGCTGTAGCACAGCCAACTTCGTTAGATTTCCTATCTGTTGAGGAATGGGACCAGAAAATTGATTATCGCGGAGAGATAACCATTCTAAGTTGCTCAAATTGCCCAAGCAAATTGGAACAGTACCATTCAATTGATTTATGCTGAGATCAAGTTCAATTATGGACTTCAAGTTTCCTAATTCTTCTGGAATGGTGCCAGAAAGTTGATTTTCATATAAATATAAGATAGATATATTGCTCAGAGTTCCTAACGACTTGGGTATGGAGCCAGAAAGATAATTTGTATAAAGGCCTAAAGATACAAGAGACTTCAAATTCCCTATTTCTATGGGGATGGTGCCAGAGAGCTGATTTTCATACATGTGCAACCATATTAGCTTTTCAAATTTTCCAATACTAGGAGGGATGGAACCTTTTAGATTGTTGTGACTTATTTCAAGAATAAGTAAATTAGTAAGGTTTCCAATTTCTGGTGGAATGGAGGCAGAGAGTTGATTATTATTGAGATACAAGTAAGCCAGGTTGCTCAAATTACCTATTTCTATGGGAATTAAGCCGTTTAACTGATTTTCACTAAGGTCCAACATCTTAAGGTGGGTCAGTAGGCCAATCTGTGGTGCGATTTCCCCCGAAAAGTTATTAGAGGACAGATTAATATATACGAGTTTGGAGAGGTGACTAATTTCAAAAGGGACTGTACCAAAGAGCTCATTCATGCTAAGATCAACATAAGCAAGACTGGGGAGAGATGAGAATGGAAATTTATGAAGGGTACCTTTTAGGCCTGAGTTCGTCAGGTTTAATCTAGTAACACTTTCTGCATGGTTGCAAGAAACGCCAAACCAACTGCATGGGGTTGAGCTGGTCTTTTGATTGTTGGAAGAATCGGTTGCATTATTAGGAAGGAGAGTCCATGAAGGGAGGGGTGGCTGTGACACTGTTTCATTTTGAAGACTGGCTTTCCATTTGAGTAGAGCATCTATTTCTGCCTCTGCCTCTTCTTTCACAGAAACAGAAGCAACATTGAATGAGAAATGTAACAAGACCAACGCGAACAGAGCAACGAGGGAAAACACTTTTTTGAAGCTAGTCAATGCCATGTGTCTTTCTTTTACAAGTTGCAAACTGATTCAGAATTCTATCTAAAATGTCTGAGCTCTCCCCACAGCATTTATAAGTCCAAGATTTTGGTTCGTTTTCACTGTGATGGGAAAGAAAAAAAAGGGAATTGACTAATTGGATCATTGAATTTGACTATTCTTCAGTCTTCACATATTTGATTTTGATTAGTTGGTTGGTGACACATATTTTAAAAGATTAACAGCCAACCAATCCAAAAAAAGAAAAAAAAAACAATGGGACAGTTCAACGGATTTTTTTTAAAAATAACTATAAAACCCAAACTATATTATTAGTTAGGTAACGTTTCAAACATATTTGGTTCTAACAATTCGAGATCAGAGAACTGATTTTGCCCTTTGAAAATGCTGAAGATCTGAACAACAAGCCATCGTCCATGGCCATTGTTTGCCATTGATCTGAAGAAAAGGCCCCCCAAAAATTAAAGTGGTTGAGGAGAGGGATTCAATGGAGCATCTAAGCAGCCACAAGCAAGCAATGCAATCAAAGAGTCAGCTAGGGTGGCTTAGAAAAAGTGGGGGATGAATGACTGAGATGAGGTAGCTGGCAAAAAGAACAAGAAGAGAAACGAGTGGGCGGTGGGGGTAGGTGGTTGGGTATTTAATGGCTTTTTAATAGAGATTTTTATTATTTTTTTATTATAAAAGAGTCGTTGTTCACTTTTTCTATAGTGTGTATGTGTTTTTGGGTTTTGGGCTTTTAGTCACCTTTGGGCTACTTTCAACTTTGACGTAAAGAAAATAAGACACCTTATTTATAAATAAACAATATTAATTAATAATTAATGTAATATATTATATCTTTCTAAAAAAATGTAATATATTATATATGTAAAATAATGATTCTTACAAATTAAATATAAATAATAGTACAATTTTATTATTATTCATTTTTTAAAATAATTATTAATTTATTATGCTTTGCTAATTTCATATTAAATAGTATAATATCATATCTAAGGTGTGGGTTTGTTATTTTAATTTTTTAAATATATGACATGATAATTAAACTCACATATGTTTTTTTTTTAATTTTTATTTATTCAAAACTAAATATTTTTATTTCAAACTTATTATATATTTTTATAATTTAAAATTATTAATTACTTAATTATGACGTCATTAGTCTAACCCTGGTCCGACCATAAAATTGAGAACCATTTCCTTTTCTAGTTCTTTGACCGCACCAATTTTTGAAATCATGAAAAAACAGGTCTAAGATTAAAATTTTTGAGTAAGTCTACTACCACAACAATTTCTACAATTTGTCTATGTGACAAGTTATAAGTGGTAAGAAAAAAATGGTAAGTTCATGTGGGTTTACAATTCCACCACTCATAAGTCGCCATGTGGACAAGTTGTGGCAAAGTTGTGGAAATAGTTTTGGTACTAGACTTACTCAAAAGATTTCTCTCCAAACTAGTTTGACAATAAATCCTTCAAATTCCCACTATATCTTTTTATTGAATGTGAATTTTGAAAATCTAACTATCGGATTGCATGATCTTAGTATATCCTACATGCTTGTGAAATTTCAAGAAGATTAAAGATTAACAACTATTTCATCAATGACATGTTTAAATTTCAAGATTTTGAGGTAAAAAATTATGCATAAAAAATTTTATTGATCAAATAGTAGATAACATCCCAATTGAAAGAAATTTGATATGTGTGTTAAGAACATAAAGAACATGCAATCCAACGGTTAAATTTTCAAAGATCTGGAGAGAAACCTTATCCATTTAAGATTTGGATGAGTATCCTGCAATTAGTTTCACGATGGTGGGAAAGAGAAAAAAAAAGGTTTTGATTAATTGGATCATTGAATTTGATTGTTTTTTAGTCTTCACTCTTCACACTTAAAATATAATTACACATATATTACCATCACTAATTTGTTTTAAGCTAGTCAAAAAGATTGTTCATTTAAATAAGATTGAGATAAAAAAAAAGGTCAAAAAGTTGGTGAGGAAGATAGTTTGAAAAAGGTAAAAATTATTAGTTTCTAAAATTTACTTAGGGTATGTTTGGTATACTGTAATAACTTCTGTAATAAAATAGTTATTCATGTGTAATAGTAATTTGGTCATTTGGTTGCATCTTTATCCCATGGATTATTTATTACACAAGAATAGCTATTCTTTAAAGAGAGATGCTACGTCTACAACAATTTTACAACATTTTTACAACAAATCATAGGTGATTAGTTGTTATTGGTTCAAATTTGAAACTAACACTAAGATTACTTTTTTGCCCCAACAATAACAACCTGCTACTTAGGATTTGTTGTAAAAATGTTGTAAAGATGTTGTAGACATATCATTTCTCTTCTTTAAATTGAAGAATAGTTATTCCTCATTAAAATTGATGTAATAGTTATTCCTTAGAGCATATAATATGTTTTAAAATTAATATATTTTCAAAAATATAAATTTTCCTAATACATCATCTCTTACTAGCTTTCCACATGTAACAACTGAATTTATGGATAGTAATAGTTATTCCGTTAATTGTCTTCTATTTCTAGTAATAAAGATTATTATTCCTAATGTAATCTACATTTAGTGTACTAAACGTACCATTAGTGAACACTTTTAGTCATTTAAGTTTTAAATGAGCATTATTGATAGGTGAATTATAAAAAAAAAAAAAAAATGCATTTTAGTCTCTCTATTAACTTATATCAACTGTGGGTTCCAATTAACTCAACTGGTAAAGTTTTTGATAGTTGAATAATAACTCTGGGGTTCAATCTTTGCAGATGTCATAAGTTGAAACTCTCTCTCAATATATATATATATATATATGTTACCTTACATGTCTAATGGAATAATATGTTTATTTTGAAAAGATGTAGCATTTTTTTTTACTAAAAAAATTGCACATGTATTTGGTCTTACGGAGCATTTTTCTAGGGTAAATATTACTGCCACACTGTTTGTTTTGAACTAAGGGTCCAATTTATTTTTATACAATACTATAAGAGGGTTTCAAAAATTTTGGAGGGCCACTATGTGTCCCTCTGCCCCTAGCCATAAAATGTATTGTAATTGTTACCTAATCTTAATTTAAAATCATGATTTCAGTGTAAACTTGTATGTAACAAGGTATGTGTAATAAACATGACCTGAAAATATTATCGCTTGTGTTGTTTCAAGTTGGTCAAAAGTGGGAGGAGTCACGGCTAGGAATTTTGGAGAGGACTATCATGATTTGCTAGGGGATATGGAAAGATAGGAATGAAGTTCTACATGGGGGTAGGCTTCGGAGTGGACAGACTATGACAAGAAGCTCTCTTAGTTTGCTTGAGGATTTCCAGATGGCGAATGAAAGACCAACGGCTACTGCAGAAAGGAACCACGTCGTAAAGTGGGTCCCTCCACAGGCGGGATGCTATAAGGTGAATATTGATGGGGCCGTGTTTTCTAAAAGGAAGCAGGCTGGCGTGGGAGTGGTAGTACGGGATGGCGCTGGACAGGTGATAGTAGCGCTATGTAGGAAACTGTACACTTTCCTAGGGCCACTGGAAACCGAGGCTAAGGCTATGGAGATAAGAGTCACTTTCACAATGGAGGTCAGGGTCAGGGACGTGACCTTTGAGAGTGACTCGCTAGTGATATGCAATGCTATCCACAGTCTAACTGAAGCAGCTCCATCGGTCCAGAATGTAATCATAGGAATCCTTAAGCGTGTTCAAGATTTTCGCACTTATACTTTTTCCCATACCAAAAGGCAAGGGAATGCCCCTGCCCACATATTGGCTCAACATGCTATTGGATGACTTTGTAGTATGGCTTGAGGAATGCCCAAGGTGTATTGAGCGTGTGTGCGTGCATGATGTACTATCCAATTCCAATTCTGAATAAAATATTGTGAGCTTTCCCATTAAAAAAAAATAAAAAAAAAAGTTGGTCAAAATTTAATTCATACAAGAGTTTCAAAAAAAAAAAAAAAAAAAAAATCATACAAGGAAAAGCTGGTCAAAAACTTGGTAAGACATATTTTAAATTTCCAACCAATAAACAAAAAGGGGTGAGGGTGGGGGTGGGGGTGGGGTGAACAGGTCTAAGATTTGGATGTGTCTCCTCTCCGGCAATCAATTTTTACGATAGAAAAGGAATTTGATTAAATTTACTTACCAAACACTTTCAGTCCTTTAAATTTTAAATTAGCATTATTGTTTGGTGAATTTTATAAAATGTGCAATATTAATCTCTTCATTAACTTTTATTACTTTCCTCACTTACATGTCTAATAGAATAATGATGTCTAGACTTAGCAAAATATTTTTGGACAAAGTTTAGGTATAAAACTTGTTGCAGCCTAAGGCTACAACTTTACTCAATAAAATAAATGTTACTATATATTAGGTAAATCTAACCGTTGAATTGCATGTTCTACATGCTCTTATTACACATGCCAAATTTTATGTCAATCATATATTATTTACTATATGATTTATAAGTTTATATATTATGCATAATTTTAAATTACAAAAACTTGCAATTTAAACAATTTATTAATGACATAGCTATTAATTTTTAATTTTTTAGAAATTTTGCGAGCATGAAGGATATAAGAAGAAGATGTAATCCAATGGTAGATTTCTCAAAATTCACTTTCAATAAAAAAACATTGAGTAAGTATGTAGCCTTAGGCTACAACCAATTTTATATCTAAATTTTATCTTTTTTTTTTTTTTTTTTTTTAATACTAAAAAAATTATACAAGTATTTGGTCTAACGGAGCATCACCTTTCTATTTGGATTGTGTCCCAAATTAAGCCCAATGGAAAAAAAATCCTTAATTTAGGAAATCTATTATTGACGTGGCGTGCATTTACTTCACTTAATTTTTATGGATAGTATATATTTTTAGAAGTTATATTTTCAAAAGGTATAAGGTTTGGAGAGTACATTTAGACTTGGCAAAATTGGATCCAATCTTGATAACCTGATTCGCACCCAAAGAAAAATACTTTTTGGGCCTGGAGTAAACTCAGTAAAGTATAACAATACAAGCATGGTACCCAATTTTAATATTGTTACTTATGTTAGGACTTACTCACATGACCTCACATAGCTCCAACCCAGTTGGAGTCTTTTACTTCGTGAATATTTTCGATGCACGAATACCCAATTCGTGTTTGACTTCACCAAGAACCATAGGCGTATAGTCTTTGCAACAAGATCTCCGCCTTTGAAAATTTATATTTATGATGACTTGACCTAATAAGTCTTTAATCATATCTTTAGATCATCTTAAAACATAGACTGAAAAACTGATACTTCGAAGCTCGATCAATTGAGCTGCTGTCGAGGCAACAAAACCTTCTTCTTTCTAAGAAATTTCTTGAGTTGTTTCTTTTTGTCTTCAATGTATAACTTCAATCACTATCTAGACCCCACAAACTTATAACTCAATTACAATAAAAACGGTTCTAAATACGGATTTTCCAACACTAACATAATCGACCCTACTTATCCAAAAGAAAAAAACATTATTGACCCTAACAATACAAGAATGAAACATGTACTGTGTTGATTATATCTTAGTTGTTCCTTGGTTTTTGTAACAATTTTTTTATACACTTGAGATATATTGAAATATCATCTTCTTTTTTATCTGTCTCACATGCCTTAATTTTTTTTTGGAGAGAGTTTCAACTTATGGCGTCTGTTCTTTATGATACTCTTTATCATCAGATCAAGATATCAATCAGTTTTTGGTGCAGGCAGAAATTAAATCCTAGATCTCTTATTTAATCATAAAAAACTTTACCGGTTGAGCTAACTAGAACCCACCTCACATGCCTTAATTATTAACTGCTTCAGATGCCTTATTAATTGTTATCATTTTTTTTTTCACATGTGTTTTAGTTTCTTTTGAGTAGCTTTATATATGCTATTGTATAACTTGTGTATATGCGTGATACAATTAAAAACAATTACAATTACACATATATATGAGTTCCAATTATACTCGGTGTAAATACAATTAAAAACAATTACAATTACACATATATATGAGTTCCAATTATACTTGGTGTAAGTGTTACACCTTTTTTAAGTCATAGATGAGTTTCTCTCTCTCTCTCTCTCTCTCTCTCTCTCTCTCTCTCTCTCTCTCATTTTTTTTATCTTAGTTTTTTTTATATACACATGACGCAAAATTAGACAATGATTGGAATCAAATTTAGAATTTAATTGGATTTTCTCTTAACTTAGGCTTCAATTATATACTAGTGTGTAGCATTGTGCCTATGCATGGTACAATTAAAAATAATTATAATTATATAGTTCAAATTATATATGGTATTATCTTACATTTTTTTTTAAATCATACATTTCTAAAATATGTAAAATATGTAATGGTTTCTCATTATATATATATATATATATATATATATATATGATTTATAATTTAATTGGTTTTAAACTCTTCGGTTTTTGCATCCAATAATTCACTTGCCATAAAATTAAAAACTTAGATGGATGCGTGGTGAAAAATTAGACTCTAATTGAAATCCAAATTTGAATATAATTGAATTTGGACTTTTTGATTTTTATACTCAAGAATTTACGTGGCACAAAATTAAAAATTAATTAGGACACGTGGCGCAAAATTGTGAATCCAATTAAAATCTATTTGGATTTTCTTTGAGCTCTTATTATTAATATATATATATATATATATATATATATATATATATAGAGAGAGAGAGAGAGAGAGAGAGAGAGAGAGAGAGAGTAGTCTTATATTCCACATGGTGCTTTTAATGTGTATTTGCTTAAGTGAAATTTGGGAAAGATAGGTTAAAGTCAATCAAGACTCGAGCTTTATTCTTACAAATATCTTCCAAAGTTCAAGTTTTACACTAGGTTGTTGTGATTTTATCTTCACATGCATGTCGCATAAGTGATGTAAGTCACTTTAATTTGGTATATGTGTGAAGTTTATAGTGTAAATTGGCTAAAATAAAATTTTAAAAGGCGTAATAACCACTACCCCAAAGTTGGAAGGGTAATTTTCCCACTTCTTTGTGTAATAATTTATTCTCCTTCATAAAAAGTTTTGGGACATTCTGGCCTTTTGCCCCTTTGGGCAAAAATATTTGGCATTATGCCCCTGTTTCGAAACTATATAGGTGCGTGCCCCTGTTTCGATACTCGATAACCCTAAAATCGAGTTACTTAAAGTACTTGATTGATTTAAAATCGAGTTATGCCCGATCAAATTAAAAAAAAAAAAAAAAAAATTTGCATAGAACTCAATTTTATGGAAATCGAGTTCCAAAACGCCACTATAAGGCTTAAAAACACCATTATAGGGCTCCCTAAACCTGCCATGGGACAATCACACTTAAAAAAAAAATTGCAGGAAAACGCCGCTATAGGGCTTTAAAACGTCACTATAGAACTTAAAAACGCCACTATAAGACTCCCTGAACCTTGTATGGGGCGATGACACTAAATTTTTTTTTGCATGGAACTCGATTTCCAAGAACTCGAGTTCCATGCAATTTTATTATTATTATTATTATTTTTTTTTTAAAGTTTGATCGGGCATAACTCGATTTTAAACCAATCGAGTACTTTCAGTAACTCGATTTTAGGGTCATCGAGTATCGAAACAAAGGCATGCACCTATATAGTTTCGAAACAATGGCATATTGCCAATTAAAAAAAAAGGGTAAAATGCCAGAATGTCCAAAAGTTCTGTGTAAAGAATAATAGTAAGATGGTAATTACGTAATAATAAACTTCTAAATATGCTATTTTTCTTTAGACATGTTTTTTTTTTGGAAAAGATTCTTTACACTAAAGTTATAATTTTCAAGTATATAAATATTTATAATATAGATTGAAAGTATTATAATTCGAACATTTTAGGAGTTTCCTCGATATGAATGAGCAACTTCTACCATGCAAAGCCATGGACCATATTGGCTTGGGACAATGGATTAATGCAAAGCACTAAGGTACTAGATCGGAGATAAGAACCAAGTCCTTATTTAATCTGATACAGATTTGGACGTTTTTCTAATTATCCTTTGAGAGAGATCCGACTTTGAACCTGTTTTTTATTTTTTTTTATTTTAGAAATGCTATGTTCACAACAGTTTTATAATATTTTTACAACAAATCATAGGTGATTAATTGTTATTGGTTTAAATTTGAACCTAAAACTAAAATCACTTTTTTGCCCCAATAATAACAATTAATAACAACTTGCCACTTAAGATTTGTTGTGAAAATGTTGTGAAAATGTTGTGGATATATTATTATTATTATTTTTTTTTTGGCCATTTTAAAGTTAGATAATGTAAGGGGTCATTTATGGATTTTAAATACTAGTTAATTATCTTAAGTTAAAGATAATTATGTATATATTTAAATTCACTCCACTACCAGGTGAGATTATTAGTTACTTAAAAATTATCTGGTGTATGCATCTTCATTTTGTTTTTTTAGCTAAACAGTATGCATCTTCATGATTATTATTAGTTTTATCCAATTAGATTATGATACATAATTAATCAAAATTAATTTTTAAAGAAGCAATTATAATCAATAAATCACAATCACACGTGATCAACCCTAATCATGAGAATGCAAATTAACCACCCAAATTTTGCTTTGGATATAGCTTTTAATTTGTTGATTAGATTTAAGCCCACAATATAACATTTTGATGGCCAGTGCTTCTAGATTTGTTTACAATTAAGTATTTGGAGATGTAATGGTCAAAATAATGATTTTACCCCTTTTGTAATGACAATGTTAAATAAAGATTGCAAAATGGAGTGTTTACCGTTTAACATAATTTACTTTTCAGAAGATTATTAGCTAACAGTATAATAAAAAAAGTAAATAAATAAATAAATAAAGCAAAAACCTAGAGGATAAAAGCTTCTGCTCTGCCAATAGGGCTCCTCAATTTTTAATTGGACAATAATTGCTCTCATTTTCTTCAACTAGAAGGCAGACAAACATGAAAAAAATAAAAAATAAATAAAAATAAATAAATAAATAAATTCAGGGATTAACATTGGAAATTTCAAAGGTGTTCTACACTACGGTGTCTGGCAGTGACTTTAAATGTGTTACGGATTTGTTGGGCGCTTGCACTCATTTGTACAAACGGGGCCAGGTTTTATTAACTTCATTTCTCCAATAGTTTTCATCTGAACAATAATACGTTGCAGGCTACTCTTCTTCGCTGCAAACACATAACAAGAAATTAATTAATTGCATAAATCTAAAAAACCTGTACAACAATTAGGCCACTAAATAATGAACTCACTGGCTTCAGGGGCGACGTTGTTCGGCTCAGCCAACGCCCTCGCAGTGGCAGATGAGAGAAACAAAAAGAGAAGCATCGCGATCATGATAATCCTCACGGAAATCTTGGCATTCATTTTGAATGGAAGAGACACCAATTCATACTTCAAACATTACTTGTGTGATATATATACACACATACACTTCCAAAAGCAGGCAGCGTCCAATCCTTTTTTTTTTAGTCAATTAAAAAGTAGTCAATTCCGGTGTCTGCGACTACCTTTCCTACCTTTCTTAAATCCCAGCCCACCAGTGCAATTTCCTGGTCTCTTCATATTTTTTTCTTCTAAAGGGCAAGGGCATCTTTTCAGACTATTAACTAGTGCGAAATATATATCTCTTTCGTGCGAAATATGTAGGATTAGGATCAATTTATACTAACATAATCTATATCTCTTTCTCTCTCTATATATATTAATAGGTAAAATTTAGAGAAAATCTAATTAGATTTTACAATTGAAGTCTAATTTTGTTCCATATGTCATAAATTATTTATTATTAGAGATTTTTATCTCTTAATTTTAGGGTCAAATGTGAGACCACATCATAAATATCTATTCAAGTGAATTATTGTGTACAAAAATCAAAGAGTTTAAAATTAATGAACATAAAAAAATTATAAATTTTTTTTTAAAAAAAATGGACAATTTAATATTCTTACAAGACTTTTTAAAGAGTTAAAAAAAATATAAAAAAGACTATCAATAATATTTAAAGTATATATGTAAGAATTATACTATACATCTTAATGTATATCTTTTAAGTATATCTATGCATATGTATAAGGTTACAAGCTAGTATATATTAATAGCCAAAACTCAATGAAAATCCAATTAAATTATAATTAGATTCTCAATTTTACACCAAGTGTTCCATTTAATTTTTAATTTTGTGCCAAGTGAATTATTTAGTGCTAAAATCGAAGAGTCTAAATCCAATTAGATTCTGTTAGGGTCATAATTTATTGTAATTGACTAATCCTTTGACAAAATGTACTTTACTTGTAATTGGGTAGATCTAAGATAAGTTTAGTACTTCAAAAAACATGTTGTTTAAGTCAAGTATTAAAGACAAGAAGATTAGTCCAAGAAACAAGTGAAGAAAAACTATTCATTTAAGTATCGACAGGTAACTCGACACATGCCTGCTATCGAGACTTAATGTGAAACTTTATAGATATCTTGAAAGCAGCTCGATTTATTGAGAATTATGATTTTAAATTTCCACATTTGAAATTCGGCCTAGTTTTGTGTATTTGTTTAGGGTTTCTATTTTCATAACTCTAAACATATATAAAGCTTATTTTAAACGCTGTCACATACGAATATAAAGACCAAGAGACTTATTTTCTCTGTATGAAGTTACTACATTTGTACGCTATAGGGTTTTGTAATCAAGTGCTTTTTGATCTTCATTGTTGATGAAGTGAAGAATTTTGCAGTCAATAACATCTGTTTAAGTTGCTAAAGTTAGTCACATACTGGGATCCGTGCAAAGGGTTAGTCATAAATTGGAGGTTTGTGCATCAAAAGAAATAAGGTTACTATAAGATCAAGTTCAATTGGGTATTGGAGTAAGGGTTTAACTGTAGGTTGGTATTTCGGGATATGCTATGGTAGTTGATAAAATTCCTTATACTTATAACTGCTTGATTGTTGATTAGTGAATTCTTAGGAGTGGTGACCTTAAAATTACCCTGTGGGGCTTTTCCCTTGCTAGGTTTTCCCTATTTGTCAACAAATCACTATGTCTAATTTATTTTCTGCTGCATTTAGTATTTTTGGTGATTTGTTGAGTATCTTAACCCAACAGATTCTTACTTGGATTTCAACTAGAGTCTAATTTTTTGCCACGTTTCTATCTAAGTTTTTAATTTTTATGGCAAGTAAATTATTGGATGCAAAAATCGAAGAGTCTAAAACCAATCAAATTTTAAATCACACACACACACGCACATATATAAAATGAAAACTATTACACATTTTAGAAATTATGGTTTTAAAAAAAGTGTAAGTTAATATCATGTATAATTTGAATCTTTTCTAAAAAAAAAAGTATAATTTGAATAGTATAATTGCAACTGTTTTTAATTGTACCTGTGCATATGCACGGGCTACACACTTGTCTATATATATATATATATATATATATATATATAATAATAATAATAATAATAGGTGAAGTTAAGAGAAACTAAAATTAGAATTCTAAATTAGAGTTCCAATTTTGCTTCATGTGTCTTAAATTATTTATTCTTAAAGAGTTTTATTTCTTAATTTTAGAATCAAATATGAGACTACATCATAAATATTCTTCCAAGTGAGATATTGAATGTTCAAAATGGGTATGAAAAACCCTTGAACGTTTAGATTCTAAATTACAAATTATCAATTCAAGCTTATTATCAAACAATTAATGTGTGGAACATGAACATAACCCAAACATAGAATTGATAAACAATCTAAGCCAAATATAAATACATCCACAATAGTAAATATAAGGCAAAGATAAAGGGAAGGAAGATACAAACACACGGACAACACACGATGTGTTATCGAAGAGAAAACCGAAGCCCTCGGCGTAAAACCTCTCCACCACCCTCTAAGCGGTGAATAATCCACTAAAGAATGTAGTTGGGATACATGAACAACAATAGACCCTCCAAGCCTAATCTACCCAAGTACCTAAGCCCTCCAAGCTTCTTGCTCCAACAAGGTTGGGCCAAACCTTTTTCTTCTCTAGCTTACCGGATTCCACTACTAGACCATAGCATCAACCAATGTGAATTGGTTCCTTCCTAACTGCTTTCCAAAGCACCAAATAAACCTTCTCACGGATATGGGTATGGTGAGAAAATGATTTGGCTAAAAACCTTTCAAGGATTTGACAATGGAGAGGAAGAGAGTAGAGGAATTTGAAGAGTCTCTAAGGTAAAGATTGGGGATGAATCAATCTTGTTTTTCTCTAGAGTTTCTCTCAAAAAATTCTCTCTGGAAGCTCTCCATATTTGGTAGGTATAAGGGTCTATATATAGTGGTAAGTGTTTGGAATACGAAGAGACAGTTTTTCCCAAACAGGGTGGTTGGCGGCTTGGCCTCGCGACTAGTTTGAGTCGCGAGTTCAAGCCGCGAGTTAACGGCCTGGCCAGCCTGTCCTGTTGTGCGGCAGCTGGCGTGACCCTTCACCTCCCCGCATGCTTCTCACGTGTGTTGCAGTTGGCGGCTTGCCAGTCGCTAGTAAGCCGTGAGTCGTAGCCACAAAACTCTGCATCCTTGCACAAACTTGATCTTTTCTTCATATCTTCTCACTCACTACCCTTACAATAATCCCATCTAAATACAAGATTACTAATTGTTAAAATACAAGCAAATTTGGCACGGAATAAAGCCAACTAGATGGTTGATTAAATTCAACCTTACAGTTATTAAGTATAAAAACCAAAGAGTTTAAAATAAATGAATTGTAAAAGAAAAAAAAAAGTGCTTCACAATAATAATAAAAAATGGATAATTTATATTTTATACCTAATATTATCCTTACAAAATTTTTTAAAGAGTTAATAAAATATAAAAATGACTATAAAAGGTATTTAAATTATATTTAACAAAATTATATTATGCATCTTATTGTATATCTTTGAGTGTATCTGTTAGGTTTTTAGACCCCTTAAAAACAATTATTGGATTAACCTAGTTTATTAGTCAAGTGATTAACTTAATCAAATTATGCAAATCTAGGTTATCACAATCAAACAATCATATCATGTATAAAGCAGTGGAAAAATAAATAACACAAAGATATGATGACCTAGGAAACCACACGATAAAAACCTGAGGAGGATTTGACCTAACTATCCTCAAGGTAAACTTAAATCCACTATATGAAAGAATCGAAGTTCATACAATAAAACTTACAAGCACCCACGCTCGACTCCCTATTACTACCCACTAGTAGAACTTACTGACACGACCACATGTAAGCTCCGAATCCACGAACTCCTCATTTCTTGGATTCTCTACAAGTACAAGCACCCCCGCTTGTTTTTCTTTAAGCTCCAATGGCAGTAACTGAGTTGATCATCAAGGTGTAGATAACATCTTCTCCTTGAAAACCCTAAGCTTTGTGTAAAGGAAAACTCCTCAAGAATCTCACAAGAGATTTACACAAAACCGCAAATATGAGCAACAACAGCAGCAAGAGCAACTAGAGCAACAACTAAAATGTGGCTAGGGTTTGCCTTATATACCTAGGGCAAAAAAATAAAACCCTAAACGTTTTAATGAGATAGGGCTGAGTTGAAAATTTGCAGAAAACGCAATCTAGTCGACTTTCAATCGATCGAGTCTAAGCTTCGATCGATCGAGCCAGGCCGAAATGCACAGTAGCTCCTACATTAGCTTGATTCCAACTTTACATGAGTTACACAACTTTGAGCAAGCCTAAACAAGACTAAACAACTTGTTTTGATCATGGTTTGCCAATATTACATATTAGAGTTCTAAATACATAAAATCCTAAGTCTTTAGAACCTAACAAACTCCCCCTTTGGCAATCCGTGACAAAACACAAATTAAAAACTCAAAGTTTACAAATAAAAGCCCTTTATAGAAATAATGTTCATAACACAAATTCAATCCTAACTACTATCCATAAGTTGTAAGTGTAGATAGCAGCTCAATTAAATCAACCTGTATATTCCTGAAACACTCAACAAACGCATAAACGTATGTGTGACAGAAAAACAGTAAATCAACAAAAATAAAGCATTCTTGTATGTTTCACACAACACAAAATAAAGACATATATCAATGAATAACTCATAAATATAAATCAATAAGCAGTGAACACAAGAATCAAGAATCATATATCAGCATAAATGTATCTCCCTTAACATGAATAGCCAAAAAAAAAAAATGATATCAAAAGAAAGTATACACAGTGAAGCACCTAGATACAATCTAATATCACCACTGGCTCCGCAAACAAAAGAAAACTCCCTCTAACTACAAAATCTCCTCTACAAGAGACAAAACTCTACTCCCCCTTTTTGTGACGGAATGCTAAAGGACAATCATAAGCCATCATCAAAAGGAGATGGTGAGGGTGAACGACGAAAATGCGCCAAGTTGGCTCTTAAAGCACGTAGCTCATCAAGAAAGTCCACCAAAATCTGACCATGAGCCGCCTGAACGGTCATGATAGTCTCCAAGGTACGACGTATATCAAAGTCATCCGAAGGAGGTAGAGGAACAGCAGTAGCAACAACATCACCAATAGGATTAGCAACATCCTCACCAGCAAGACCTGTAAAAGAAGAAGGAGGAGATGCAGTACCAGAAGGCTCAGACCTAGGGTGTTTAGAGCCAGCTCGAAGATGAATAGCCCTCTGCCTAAGAAAAGACGCACCTATGGGAGCAATAGCATGAACGGGCTCAGAGGAAGGGAAATCATCTAGACCAAGATATAAAAAAATCCTATGAATAAAAATAGGATGAACAAGAGCATGAGCTGAAGATGAACTCCTATAAAATTTGTTCAAAGAACGAAGAAACAGATGAGGAAAACTGATAGGAGCATCAGTAACAAGAGTGTACAGAAACACACACCGCTTAAGAGGAATGGTGTGAAGATAAGAGATAGGCCAAATAGAATGACAGGCTATCCTAAGAAAAAGATAAGTAGTCTCAGGAAGCTCAGCAGAAGTGATCCGAGGATCAGTACCCCACTGGATAGAAGATCCAGTGATGTATGACATGATATCATTCAAGAGAGGAGACTCATCATACGGATAGACAGGGTGCAGGACCAAAGGTACCCCTAGAGTATCAGCCACTACCGTAGGAGTAATGGTGTACTCTACACCTCGTATCCAACTCTTTACTAAAGTGTTGGAATCATAGATGCAGATAGAGATGTTCGAAAGGAACTCTCTAATCAGGGTTGCTGGAGGAGGAGGATCAGAAATATCCAACAGAGGTAACCAGCCCCAACGCTCAAAATTTTCCCTAATGGTAGGATTAACCTCATCTAACACAACAGAATGCTCAGCCCATATCTTTCTCTTAAGGTTCAGCTTCTCAAAGGTCTCTTGGTTTTTCTCACTAGAAAACCTCTCACGGTCAAAGGGAGGAGGAGAAGGTGAAGGAACAAACCTACAGGCTTTAGTTTTCCTAGGCATGATGCTAAGGAAAGGACAAAGACACAAAGAAAGAACCAAAATGAACAAAACAAAAACACAACCCAAGGGCAGACTGCAAGTTAGCAAAAAAATATAGAACAAAAATCTATATGATGCATGATCAATCACAATGACATGATGCATGTTCTAATGCAGTAAAACTTAGTTCAATTTAAGTTCAATTTCACAAAATTGGCTTGAGCATAGAGTTTCTAACAAAAACCCCAAAATTTTAAAACCACTTGTTAAGTTTTAGGAAAAACTTAACCAATTGTTCATCACACAAGCTAGAATACTCAATATAATGATCAATTACATCAATTCAACAAGCCAATTGCATCAATTAAACCCAATTTGAACAAAATCCCCAATTCGGATTAATTACAAGCCCTAGAATTTTCAATTTCTCACAAATCACAAAACTGATCAAATTAAACCAATAGGATCATGTTTATATCATGTCCCAATGAAAACCCAATGATTAATTTTACATAAAATGGCTTGAATCATCAAAAACCCCAAATAGGAATAGGTCCAAAAATTTCAATGAACAATGCATGAAAAAATGCATGAAACATGAAAATAAAAGAAAAAAAGGAAGGGTATAATGGACTTACAGGCCTTAGAGGAGAAAAACCTTGCAAAAATTTTGGAAGAAAATGACAAAAAATTTGCCGAGTGAGCTTGCTGAGTTGGAGAGAGAGAAAAAGTTTGAAAACTTTTTGAAAAAGTGATTTGGAAAAGTCAAGATCTGAGTTTTTAAAAAATCTGATTTGCGATATTCGATTGATCGAAAATTACATTCGATCGATCGAAACAACCTAAGACTTTTAAAAATTTTAAGCACAATTTTGATCGATTGAAAAACAGACTGGATCGATCGAAACAGACAGAAGCTCACAAAAGTTTTGAGAAAAATCACAGTTTTGAAAAAACAAACATATTTTGGGTAGTAACTACTCAAAGTATTAAAATTGATGAACAAAATGCATGAGTATGAGATGAAATGTTTTTTCAAAAACCCTAATTTTAAACCCAGTTTCTCCAAAAAAAATTCAACCAATCTTCCTTTAACATTCTTCAACAACAAACATGTTGTGCATAATACTCAAGATATTTTCAAACTTGGTTGGTCAGACCAAAAACACACACAATAACATGTACAGTGTTTAGCAAAGAGTACTTGTGTAGTGTATGCTACTAGCAAAAACTTGATATACATGTGAGGTGATATGTGAATAGAAATCAAACATAAAGTTTACAAAATTCATCACATAGAATTTAAAAGAGACTATCACCAAAAGAGTTACATTATATAACTCTCACATCTCCTAGAACAAAAGCTTGCAATCATGTAAGTTTCTTGAATTTTGCCTCATAATATACACACCAATTTTAGTTGTTCAGAAACTTATTAAATAGCCAGGATAATGTATACACCAATTTTAATTATGTGATTTGGCATCAAGCCTAATAGTACACACCAATTTTAAGCATTAAGCAATTAAACCGAGGCTACACCTTATGTTTTTTTTGTGCATGTGCTACACTTTCTCGAGCACAAAATCTTACGATATGCACTAACGTGTTCATTATTAGCTAGTGAATAGTGGTGAGATGATTATTTATGCCTTTCTTAAAAGGATCAGGTTCGACAATCAAAGGCATGTGATTTCAAGATCAAGACAAAGTGATAAAAAATTATAAACATCTTCCCTACACAACATGCACTACAAAACTTGAACTAGTAAATTGCAAAAAAATAAGCTCATCAAAGCTAAACAAGGTACATAAGACATGTTATGTGAAAATAAATTGACCAACCTTGTTTCAAAAACTAAGAACAATAATGCCAAACACAATTTGCTTCCTCCTTTTTATTTATTTATTTATTTATTTTTATTAAAAGAGAAAATATAATAAATCCTAGAATGAAATGCATGAATGTAATGCAATGCAAATCCTAGAACAAAAAAAAAAAAAAAAAAAAAAAAAAAAACAAAAAAAAAAAACAAAAACCAAGGAACAATGGTCACAAAGAGTAGAGCAATAAAGCACAAGGACTATGTCAGAAAGACTCAATTAGATCGAGTCTTTTGCATCCAAAACCTTTTAGATGTACCATGAGCATTGGAGTTCTTATTCACATTCGAGTGATTTCCAACTCTAGGATTAGAATAAAGGTTTAAAGCCTTTACCAATTCACCAATAAGTGCCATAGGATCTTGTGCTTGAGACATAGGCACTTTTGGTTTGTTTGCTCTCTTAGCAGCTTGAAGCTTGTAACAGTTAGGACGGATGTGTCCAGACTTTCCACAAAAATGACAAACCTAAGCAGGTTTACCATGCATCTTGTCCTTAGAAAGGGTAGACTCCTTAGGTTTAGACTCTTTCAGATCAACCCTAATCTTCATAGATGGTGAAACTTCTATGGGTTTGACAACCTCACTCACAAGGGGTTTGACAGTTTCACTCATAACCTTACTCACAAATGGTTCAGAAGAAGATGAAGGAACAAAGTTTGTGAAATGGGGTGCAGACACAAAAATGCTTTCAACAAAACCTAAACCATATTTGTCAGAAGGATACTTTTGAACACTCAACATTTGATCAAGTTTAGAACTAGCAGATCTAGCAACAGATAAATCAAGTTCTAAAGATTTAACTTTATCAAGCAAAAGCATATTCTTAGTTTTCACATTGTTCAAAAGTTCATTAGCATCAAACAATTTAACAAGCAAATTCTTCTTATCAAACTCAAGAGATTCAATTTTCTTCAGGCCAAGTTCAACATTCATAGCATTCTTTGCAGCAACTTTGCAAAGTTTATTATAGGCCTTTTGAAGATCTGCATCCTCAGAGAGTTCCCCATCAGAAGGGTTCTCTTCAACGGACACGCTTTCATTGAATACAACAGTAGCAGTGAAAGCAATGAAGTTTCCAACCTCGTCACATCCAGACTCATCATTAGAAACTTCATTATCACTAAGGGTTACAGCCATAGTTTTGTCCTTAGACCTCAAGAATGTAGGACATTCAGATTTGACAAGACCATACCCTTGACATCCAAACATTGAGAACCCAAAGAATTATTAGAAGATTGACATACTTTTTCTCTAGGTTTTTCAGTGTTGCAAACCTTAGTGGGATCATTCTTCCTAAAATTTCTAGGTTCAGCAGTGTTTATATTTTTTACTCTTCTGTTATTATTCCTAAGAAAGTTTCAAAAGTTCTTGGCAAGGTAGCAATTTCTATAGCAGAGAGCTCATCATCAAATCCACCAACCTCAACAACATCACCTAACTTAAGAGCTATTGATTTGGATTTGCTAGTTTTGGGTAGGTCCAACTCATAGGATTGAAAAGATCCTATAAGTTCATCAACAGGGATGGAGTCCACATCCTTGCTCTTAGTAATGGCAGTCACTTTGGGTCTAAAGTCTTCAGTTAAAGATCTAAGAATCTTCCTAACAATTTTAGGTTGATCATAGATTTCACTCAAATTATATGCAGAATTAACAATATCATTCAGCTTAGCATAGAATTCATCAAAAGTTTCATCATCAAACATCCTAATGCTTTCAAATCTAGAAGTTAATTGCTGCAATTTATTAATCTTAACTACATTTGTGCCTTCATGCACAATCTGGAGGATATTCCAAGTAGTGTGAGCAACCTCAACATTAGAGATTCTCTTAAATTCCTCCATAGAAACAGCGTTAAAGATAGCAGTCATAGTTTTGCTATTGAATGCAGCTGCTTCTTTTTAAGAAGTTTGCTACTCACTCATAAGAGTAGTGGGCTTCTCCCATCAGTATTCAACGGAATTCCAAACCCTCTCATCAATATATTTCAGGAATGCTTTCATCCTTACTCTCCAATAAGCATAATTATTCCCATCAAAGTGAGGAGGAATAACAAGAGAGTGTCCGCATTCCATGACAACAAGGGTCAAGGATCAGCTCAGAGATCAAAAGATCAACAACAAGAGAGCAACTTGCTCTAATACCACTTGTTAGGTTTTTAGATCCCTTAAACCACAATAATTGGATTAACCCAGTTAATTAGCCAAGTGATTAACTTAGTCAAATTATGCAAATCTAGGTTATCACAATCAAACAATCATATCATGTATAAAGCAGCGGAAAAATAAATAACACAAAAATATGATGACCCAGGAAACCACACAGTAAAAACCTGGGGAGGATTTGACTTAGCTATCCTCAAGGTAAACTTGAATCCACTATATGAAAGAATCGAAGTTCATACAATAAGACTTACAAGCACCCACGCTTGACTTCCTATTGCTACCCACCAATAAAACTTACTGACACGACCACGTGCAAACTCCGAATCCACGGACTCTTTCTTTCTTGGATTCTCCACAAGTACAAGCACCCCCTCTTGTTTTTCTTTAAGCTCCAGTGGCAGCAACTGAGTTGATCATCAAGGTGTAGATAACATCTTCTCCTTGAAAACCCTAAGCTTTGTGTAAAGGAAAACTCCTCAAGGATCTCACAAGAGATTTACACAAAACCGCAAATATGAGCAACAAGAGCAGCAAGAGCAACTAGAGCAACAACTAAAACGTGGCTAGGGTTTGCCTTATATACCTAGGGCAAAAACATAAAACCCTAAACATTTTAATGAGATAGGGCTGAGTTGGAAATTTGCAGAAAAACGCAATGACGTTCGATCGATCGAGTCTAAGCTTCGATTGATCGAGCTAGGCTGAAATGCATTGTAGCTTCTGCATTAGCTCGATTCCAACTTTACATGAATTACACAACTTTGAGCAAGCCTAAACAAGACTAAACAACCTATTTTGATCATGATTTGCCAACATTACATATTAGAGTTCTAAATACATAAAATCCTAAGTCTTTAGAACCTAACAGTATCCATGCATATGCATGGGGTTACAAGCTAGTATATATTAATAGGTAAAGTTCGGAGAAAAATCAATTAGAATTTGAAATTAGAATCCAATTTTGCGCCATTTGTCTAAATTTATATTGAGACCATACCATAATTATCCAATTAAGTTTGTGCCATGTGTCCACTTAAATTTTTTAATTTTTGGGCCAAGTGAGTTAATGAGTGCAAAATACTAAGAATCTAATATTAATGAATTATAAAAAAAAAAAAAATAGTCACATATACTCAATAAAAATCATCACACAACAAAGATCACCACATGTTCTATTTTATTAAAAATTAGAAAAAAAAAATTATCATAAGTAGCATTAAATTTAGGTAAGAATTTTAATATGTGACTAGTTATGTTTTTTAAAAATAATTTGACAAATTATTTAAATTTTTATGATAAAAATTGTATTTAATTTTAATTGTATTCATATGTATGCATGTGTTACATGCTATTTTGTTTTAATAATTTTACTAATTATTTATAATTTTATAATAAAAATCATATTTAATTTTAAATGTATCCATGCATTTGTATAAGTTACATGCTAGTTTTAAGTAATGATATAACACCTACTAATTTTTTATTGAATTATATGTTCTTCATATTCATAACCCATCCTTTTGTTATAATATCACTATTAATTTATACTTAATTAAGAGGTATGATTTTTTTTTTTTTGGTAAGGCTATAAATGACATGAGCCGAGCCATATATTAAAAGTTGTTGACACCCCATTTTGCGACCCACATTTAACCTCACCGAGAGGGTAAAATGATAATTTTGACTTGGAAATATGCATCTTGATTCTGGTCATTATATTCTTAATCTCATTTCATCAAAATGATCTTGATGTTGTAACGATCAAATCGATTGGTCATAAACCCTAATCGGACCATCAGATTGAAAGTTATTATCAAATCAAGTTTTAATGGCCGAGATGCACTATCACAAATTGAGTCTGACTATATGTGATTATGAACAATTGATTCCAATTGGTTATAATTCTAATCAATTTGAGATCAATGATGTGTCATAATTTGATTGGTTAGGACTATATTTTATGGTGAAGATGCATACACCTAATTAATTAGATAGTTAAACATTAATTATTTAATGAGTAATTTGTGCAATTATCTTTTAATTAGAGTAAATTTGGAACCAATTAAGTCTGAAATGGGAGTAATTGGAGCCATTTAGTGTTAATTGGGAGCTAATTTGGGACCTATTAATGTTAATTGTGCTGAAACCATTTTCTAGCAAATGACCTCTGCTCACTATTTCATCAATATCTCTTAGAATATTTTGAATCTGTGAATCAGATTAATTTTCCGAGAAACTAGACATTTGGGGCTTCAATTTGAGTACAAGAACGAGGCAATTCCAATCAGAATTGAGTCCAATATGATTTTTCGAAGTTGGTTCTACAAGCTATTACAGCAGCTACGGGAAAACCGAATTTTGGCTTGCTCCTCACTCCTACCAATCTTTCCATTTAATGCACTAGATTTTCCCCAAGGCTACAATGAGGTCTAGGTTCATGCTTCTTTGTCAACCCTCATTAAATGGCCTTCCATTCATATTTCCTCCACCACTACTATATAAACCCCCCCTCTCCTTCATTCCAGGACACACCAAAACCCCCATCTCTTCTCCTTTCTTAAGTTCTAGTGAAGTAGAGTAGTTTTGTCATATCTTGGTCTTCTTGAGACTCAAGGTATTAAGTGAGACTCACTCTCCCTCTCTTAGTTCTTCTTTTTTTTCCTCTTCCCTTAGGACCTCCACCAAAAGTCTCTTCCTCCACCATATGAATCTTACATGAAGGTAGAATCTCTTTCCCTAACTAGTTTTTTATGTTGCTATGATGAGAATTTAAGATTAAAGCATGATAGTAATTATTTAAATTCCCTTGAATATGTTTGAATGCTCTTAACTGTTCTTATATGTTCTTCACATGTTCTTAGTTGTTCATCACATGTTCATGCATAACACTAGTTTTAATCTTAAATCCACATCAAAAATACGAAAAACATGTTTGTTTCATAATTCTTTTAAATTCTTGAATCTAAGGTATCACCATCCACACACATTCACTAGAATTTATTTTTCAATCTATATGCAATGCTTAATAAATTGAATTAGGGTTTATTACATGCACACACTTTAAATTCAACATGCAAATTGATTGATAACATATTAAATGATATGATATGAATGTTAGCCACCATAGTCTAGAAGACCGGTTTCACCGGGCAAGGTGGGTGTCTGACACCTTCCCACCTTGTAACATAGCCTCTGAGCTTAGATCAAGGGTTAGTAGATCAAATGCTTATCCATGTAATTTTCGATTTTTAGATTGTAACTAGGAAATAAAGCCATGTACTTTATCTTAAATTGTATCCAGGACCAAAGCCATGTAATTTTCCTATGATCAATGTAAATTCAATTGCAAATTAATAAAATGAGGAATTTTTCAATTATTGTTTTCTTATATTTCCAATAATTAAATAAGTGGGGACTCCATTGTAAAACCCTTAATCTAAAGGGGTAAATATAACTAGTCGAACCTCCATTTTGAGAGGCAATAACACGACTCCACCCATTCACATGGGTTTGGCCCAACACCCCTATAAAAAAGGGGGGGTCGGGGGCGCGGTCTCTGACAAAAGTTCAATTTTTTTTTTAATATTATTTTGAATACAAGCCAAGCTCAAGCTCATCACCAAATAAAATTACATATCTAAGTTTGGTTCATTTGTCATCAAACAAATTCAAACTTGTTTACGAGCTACTTGATTAGCTTTTTTACCCTTTTACAATTCTATAAATTTTTTACTATGAATGGATTGTTTATATTATCAATAAACTATAATATTAATTTGATATCTGTAAACAAACATAACAATAATTTTCTCAAATTGAGCTTGAATTGTTCATAGACAATCTAGTGTATTTACAGCCTTATTATTTTTGTTTTGAATTTGCTTCGAAGCAAGCCCAACAAGGTCACAGACTTTGTTTTGATGTTGTTTTCTTTTCCCAAACTAAAAACACTAGAATCGTCGGTAGTGGCAGAGCTGGAAAATTTTTTCAAGTGGGGCCAAGCCAAATGTATCATTGTATTCTTATAGCTTTGACTCTTTACATAAATGCGTATGACTTTATTTTTGAAAAACAACAAAAATATTTTGCTAAGAAGATTTACTAATATATTTGTATTAACTTATACTTTAAATGCTCCTAAAATTAATGACTTAAATATGACAAAAAAGTCAGTATTTTAAAGGAAAATAAATGAGACAACAATGAATTAAGGAGCATTTATACTTATTTTTTTTAAATGAAGGGAGCCATCACCTAAAATTTACTCAATATTTTAAAATTTCAACATTAAATACAGGAGGAAGGGGCATTTTTGAAAAATCGGCGGCGGGGGGGGGGGGGGGGGGGGGGATTGCCCCCCTCCCCCTCCCTCTGCCTATGATCACCGGTAAGGTTAAGAAGTTTTTATTTATTTATTTTATTCAATAACAAAATACCTCTTGATTCTTCTTAATATGTAGTTGCTGTCATTTTAGATGCTTATATATTAATTATATATTAACTTTAAAAATTGTTATTACGCTTTACTTTATTTGCAACATTTTAAGGTTATTACGCTTCCTTTCTCTCTTTATCAATATGGGGCGGTCTTTGCACAGCAGCATGCTTTGGAGGTGGGCGTGGTGATATGTGATCATGAAGGCCTGAGTTGTGGCTGCTCTAAGCAAAAAGCTTTGGTATCCTTTGGGTCCTTTGGAGGCCAAAGCAAAGGTAATGGAAGACGATGTTGAATTTGCATGGGATGTTGGAATAATATGTGTGTATATATTTTCTCTTTGAGATAAAATGTAGTAGTGTATTTTAATCTTCATCAAATGATTAGTTAATGGGTAACGTGATAGTTTCTCTCTTTTATTTTTTTTATTTTTTTTATTTTTAAATATTCAGTTAAAAAGCTACTGAAGGTAAACCAAACTCATCATTTGTAGGAACCTTTTCAATTTTCAAATGCGTCTTTAATTGAAAATGGCAAAAATACCCTTAGATTTTCTAAGGCATCATCATACTAAATTATCCCAAATAAAATAGGTAGAATTAAATAACTAAATTTTAGCTCCGAAAATAAGAGATAAAGAAATAAAAATTATTTTATAGATCTAACATTTGGACGTGTCTCCCTTAATCAGTCATAGTTAATGGCAAAGAGAAACAGGGATTCTAAACAATGTTCATTGATTTTGCATGTTCTTCACTTGGAAAAGCATTTTCCATTTTCCAGAAGGATTAAGGGCTAATTACAACTTAACCATCTGTTGTTTGGTTGAAATTTAAGTTGCCTACTTGTAGTTTGAAATATGACACTTTACCCACCTGAGGCTAGCTCAATTATGATTTTGTAACTCACTTCTGTTAAAAATAAGGTTAAATATGTAATTTTGCTCTCATTTTATGTCTCTCTCCCTACCCCTTTCTTTCTTTGATTGCCTATTTGCAGAAACGCGAACGGGTGATCCCTTCATTCTATTAGCAACGGCCATAGGGGTTGGTGCATCTTTTAGATATCAATTTCTAGCATGCCTTCTGTGTTTAGATTGTCAATTTGATCTGTATTGATAGGTCTATGGGAGACCTCAAAGTGCGTTATTAATCTTGTGGTTTTTTTTATTCTTGCAAACTTTCTTGATGTTGTAAACCCTACCTTCTCTAATGTTCTAATTCTCTGTTTGGATACCACAACACGCATCTAGGAAAAAATTTCAGAAGACTCTTGAAGAAACATTCATTCATCCCCTTCAAATTAAAGGCGAGTTGTATATTGGAATTCCTCCACGCAAGTGTTGGACTCAATGTTTGTTTGGTAAAGATTATTTTTGCCAACTTATTTTACTATCCATCTTATTTTTACTACTATTCATGGGTCTCACTGCACTTTTTGGTACTATTCATGAGTCCTAATATACTATTTCAGTTAACTTTAATCTTTATTTATAATATTTTCAGCAAAAAGTTTTCAGTTTTAGCAAAATAAGCGGATTCTAAAGGGATCCTCATTGTGTAAAATATATTTGTTTATATGATTTTATTATATTCTTCCCTCAATCATGTTGTACAGTTTGGTTTATGTTTTTGGTAGTTATACTACATTTTATAGGGGAAGCAGACTTCTTTTTTCTTTTTCTTTTTTTAATTTTTTATTGTGGTAATTATTGTTTATAAAAAATAATGTTGATGGTAAGTGGGTTATCATCTTTCTTGGATAGCCACAAATTGGATAGTCACAAATTAAATTAAATTAAAAAAAAAAAAAAAAACCAAAGAGAAGAAGTCGTCTTGGTTGAAGTTGTAATTATTAATCATGCTTTTCTTGTCAAATAGGCAATCAAAGAAAGAAAGCGTTAGGGAAATTTTAAAAATGGGATTAATGTTTGTTCTTAATGTTTACAAAACCTTCACTTTTTGATCTTGCTTTCCCTTACTCTTTAAGGTTTTTTTTTTTTTTTTTTTTAAATTTTTTTTTTAATTTTTTTTTATTTTTTATAAATGTTTTGGGAGGATAGAGACATAAAATGGGAGCAAAATTACATATTGAGCCCCATTTTTAATATAAGTGAGTTATGGAATCCTAATTGAGCTAACTTCAAGTGGGTAAAGTGTCTGCCACTTGTGTTGTGGTATATCAACGTAGAAAGCTTGTAATGACGGATATTGTGAGAGAAGATGGGGAAACCTCATGCTTGCCTGTAATAAAGTTATTCAATAAAAAAAGAAAAAAAAAGCTTGGGTGCACTTCTTTTTGAATTTCCAAAGTCGTTCATGCTTGAAATATCATTTCGCCTTCCTTGTTTCTTTCATGTTAGTGCGCATGAAAACCCAAGAGCATTAAGCCACAAAACTTGGATTTTTATTTTTAAATTTAAATTTAACATGATTTTCGAAACAATTCAGTTTTTTTTTTTTTTTTTTTTTGGAGAAATAAACTAACTATTAAATACATGCACACTTAATTACACTCTCTCACCAAACTCAAACACATTATTTAACCCAAAGTATCATTACAAACATTACAAAAAAACGCGGCTATAGACTCAATCTATAGCTGCGTTTTTAAAACGCAGCTATAGGTCCAGTAGAATAAAAAAAATTTTAAGGGTGACCTATAGCTGCGTTTTAAAATGCAGCTACAGGTTAGCTATAGCCACGTTTTTAAAAAACGCAGCTATAGGTCCAGTTGTGTAAATTTTTTTTAAAGGGTGACCTATAACTACGTTTTTAAAAAACGCAGCTATACTTCTTCTTCTTTTTTTTCTTTTTTTTTTTTTCTTCATCTCAAGCACACTGATTTGTCTATAGATCTAGTTTTTTTTTTTAATTTTTTTTATTTTGGTTGTTATTTTATGTTTAGTTAGTAAGAAAATGGAGGAGATGTTGAAAATTTTGAATGAAGTGGATATTCTAGCAATATTTGTGTCTATGTCTTGATTTGGATTTGAGTTTTGATTTTGAATTTTTTGGATCTGTGCTTGAATTTGTGCTATTGTGTTGTTGATATTGTGCTTATGTTTAAATGGGTTTGTGTTCTTATATTTTGGAGCACGTTGTGTTTGTATTGTTAGTATGTTAGTATGTTGTGTTTGATTTTGAATTTTTTAGGTGTGTTTGTATTGTGAGTATGTTGTGTTTGATTTTGAAATTTCTAGGTTTGTGTTTAATTTTGAATTTTTTTGGTTTGAATTTTGAATTTTTTGGGGAAAAAAAAACGAACCCAAATTTAAAAAAAAAAAAAAAAAAACCTATGGCCGTGTTTCAAAAATGTAGCTATAGGAGGCTTTAGCTGTGTTTTTAAAACACAGCCAAAACTATACCTATAGCCACGTTTTAAACACAGCCTAAAGTGGGTCTATAGCTGCATTTTTTACAAAACCCAGCTATAGGTCTCAGCTTATGGGTTGTGAAAAAACGCAACTATAGGGTGATCTGTAGCCGTATTTATAAAAACACGGCTATAGGTCTCGTAGGGGGCTATTGTCGTGCAGGATAGGCCGCGTTTGGAAACGCGGCTATAGCCTATATCTGCGTTTTTTAAATGCGGCTATAAGCCTCGTTTTTTATAGTGAAAATGGTCTAAAACAATTTAGTTAGCTGTCAAGTTTGTAAATCTATTTTGTAAATTGGCATCTCGAGACTCTGAAACTCAAGTTCAATAAAGGAACTCGAGTTCCAAGTGGTGACAATTTGACGTGAAAGAAAAAATCCACATGAAAGCCGTTGGATATAGGGGTTTGTGCATAATAGGGTTGTTAGTTTTGCTTGGTTGTTGTACACTTCTCCAAATCTTTTTCTTCTTTTTCTTCTTTAGATATATTTTTTTTCTCCTTGTTAGGTTTGCTTTTCCTTCTTCTCCACATGGATTATTTATTCACATTAGCTTGGAACTCTTAACTCTTAGACACTCAAGTTATTTCAATAAACTTGAGTCTCAAAAACTCAAGATGATACTTTGCAAAATTGTTTACAAAACCTGTTAACAAAATTGTTAGCAAATTCATATTAAAGGCCAAAAAAATCCAACAAAACTACAAAACTATTTTCATCCTATGTCATTTGTATCCATATATATTCCTATATCATTTGCATCGCAACAATATAATTTATAATAGGGTTGAAATTCTTGGTCCAAAAAAATATGTCATAGGAGAAGCTCAGAATTATTCCAATCATAGATTTTACTTTGCTCGCATATATAGCCATCTCAAGCAAGAGAATCCCACTCAAAATACTTTGCTTCTCCATCGCCTAAAGGATGTGAGAAATCTGGTTTAGGTCCCACTAAATTTTTTTTTTTTTGGATAAGAGACCCCGCTAAAGTTGATTATGCAACAGAATTTTGATTTAAGTACCTGTTAAACCAATTATGTGATAACAAAAACTAATTATTTATATAAAACATACTAAATAGAAAATGGCTGGGACTCGTACACGTTTTTTTATTTTCAAAACACGTCTTATTTTAAAATGGGTGCCAAACAAAAATTCGTGAAAATTGTGTTCCTTAAGAATTTAGAAACAAAAAAAAAAAAAAAAAAAAAAAAAAAAAAAAAAAAAAAAACGAATAGTTTGGGGGAGATTTAACCAAGCATTACACCAGAAATATCGTTAAGACGAGAGAGAGATATAGAAAAGAGACTGAATAAATCAATCCAAAACAAAGGAGGAAGTAGGTAGCGCTCTCTCTCTCTCTCTCCGATCATTTTATAAAATTTTCTGTTTCTTTTCTGGGCAATTAAATTTTCGATCTTTGTCATTCACATGCTTCTATTTACTTGGATCTCGAGTTTATATATGTTTCTCTTTTGTAAATTTTCTGTTTGATTGTTGAGAAAGCTTGTGTGTTTTTTTAATCCAACTTAACAAGTACTGTTCGACAAAATGCTAGTTAGAGCATTTGATATGTAGTTGTTGGGTATGAACTATTTGATAAATGCTGAAGCCACCAGTTTACTTTGGATGGACTTTTTCGTAAGTAGTCCTTTGAATGGGCAATAGACTCATTTGGTCGCACGAACTCTAGCACTATAACATCTTGCTATATAGGTCAACTATAGAATTTCCTTGCGTTTCGAATTTTCCCATTACTTTTTATGTCGCCTCAATTGGAATATAAAGCAAAGATCACTATAAAACGTCCCTAATCTCTATTTTATTTTAGAGATTTTAATAAATTAGCCCATCAAACATGTAACTTTCCTTGAAATTTGTGTTAGCAGTAACCAGCAGCAATTTATTGATTATTGCAATTAAACATCTAATAGTACTCTAGGCATTACATAATCTTTAAACAAATGATTTCCTTCGGCAACATATATTTGATAAAATATAGTCTCCAATATAATTTATTGATTGTGGATGGCTCTAGGAAAGTGCACTTCGGCTTGATAATACCTGAGAGACCATGAGCGTAGTTGGTCTAGATTCTGAATTAGCGCGTAAGCATTCAATTGCTAGCTTTATGATGAGTATCATCTGATTCTCAGCCTGAAGCATGGGAGGTGGAATGCGTTGGTCTAACAAATCTTTCTGTTTGTTTATGTTTAGGCCCCTACAAGCTAGATTAGTTTAACCTAAAGAATTAATCAAGTATTTACTTAGGTTAATTATTAGATCTAGGTTAAACACATGCAAACGTATTATTTAGTTCGAAAAAGTAAAGAAGACAGTAATATGATGACTCAAGAAAACCAATGAAACCAATCGTTTCAAGGTAAAAACCTAGGGAGGATTTAACTTAACTATCTTCAAGGTAAACAAATCCATTATGATAGAATAGAAGATTACAATGGATTTAAACCCTAAATCTAAAGCTACCTTATGTAGAACTTACTAACACGACCACGTGTAGTTCCGACTCCACGGACTCTTCTATCTTGGATTTGCAAAACACAAACTCCCCGTTTGTGACTTTGAGATCCCACTCAAAGGTTTTAGATCACCATTAGTAGTAGATCTTTATGCAGCAACTTGTTTCCACCAGTTCTTGATAGTAGATCTCGTTTCGATAAACGCTTGTAGAGTTAGAAGGTACAGAAACCTCTAAAATCTCATAGGATTAACTCACAAGTCTTCCAAGAGCTTCTAAAACATAATTAGGGTTTTCCTTTTATATCCAGTAGTGTTGGATTGAATCCCTAAACATTTTCGCAGGTTTGGGCCTGATTTAAAATATGCAGAATTAACTTTTCTGTGATTTTCAATCAGTCGAGTCTAATTTTTGATTGTTTGAGCTTCACAGAACTTGAACTCTCCTTTCTACAGCTTGAGTGTTCTTGAATCTTGATTTGTGCAATCTTGAGCAATGTCTAACACCTAAACTAGACATGTTTTTGTTCTCGGTTTGTCAACATACACAAAATGAGAATCTAAACATTTAATCCAAAATATTTAGAACTGAAAGTCCAAATAGTGTGTGAAACACCAATGAACGTTTAGACCCCCAAATATAAAATTACCAACACAAGCTTATAATCAAACAATATACGTGCAGAAAATGAAATATAAGCTATATCCAAATTGGTAACACACTCTAAACCATAATTAATAACCAACACAACAGTAATTAAAAGGTAAAGAGAAAGGGAAGAAAGATGCATACACAAAGATAACACGATGATGTGTTATCGAAGAGGAAACCGAAGTACTCGGTATAAAACCTTTCCGCCGCCCTTCAAGCGTAATCCACTAGAGAATGAAGTTGGGATACATGAATAGTAGAAGACCCTCCAAGCCTAATCTACCCAGTGCACCTAAGCCCTCCAAGCTTCTTGCTCCAACAGGATTACGCCAAACTTTGTCTTCTCTAGCTTACCGGATTCCGCAATAGCCCATTGCATCAACCAAAATGAATTGGTCCCTTCTGAACTACTTCCCAAGCACCAAAATACCTCCTCACTGATATGGGTATGGTGAAATAAGGATTTGGCTAAATGTACCTCTCAAGGATATGTCAATAGAAATGGTGAAAGTAGAGGAATTTAAAGAATCAAAGAATGAAGATTGTGGATGAGTCAATCTTCTTTTTCTCTAGGGTTTCTCTCTCAAAATTCTCTCTAGAAGCTCTTTACATTTCGTGGGTATAAGGGTATTTATAGTAGAGTGTATGAGGAATGCGAAAAGTCATGTTTCAACCAAACAGGGCATTCTGGCGACTCAACCTCGTGACTAGAACGAGTCGCAAGTTTGAATCGCGAGCTAAGTGCTTGGCCAAACCAAAAGTTTTGTCCTGTAGTGCTCTAGCTGTCGTGACCCTTTAACTCCCCTGCATGCTTCATATGTGTGCCACCTTCGGTGACTTGCCAGTCGCGAGATCTAGTCGCGAGGCTCTTCTTGAGTGCACACATCTTAGGTTTTGTTCACACTCTCTCACACGCTACTCTTACATAAATCCCACCTAAATACAGGGAATCTAATTGCTAAAATACAAGCAAATTTGGCACGGAATAAAGCCAACACATGATTGAATAAATTCAACCTTACAAAAACCTAACACTTTCACTAGGATGCCTTCCTTTGATCACTTCAATAGCCAAAATTCCAAAGCTAAACACATCGCATTTCTTAGTTATCTTCATAGTAAAAGCAAGCTCTACAAAAAAGTAGAATATTATGGCAATGTATATATAAGATCTGTGGTCTATATTGATTGAACAAATAAGTACATTACCTGGTGCAACATACCCATATGTGCTAGCAAGTGAAGTCCAATTGGATGAGTCTTAATTAAGAATCTTAGATGTGCCAAAGTCTTAAACATAAGCCTTGTATTCTGAATCTAGCAAAACAATTTTACTTGATATGTCCTTATGAACAATTGGTGGTAAGCAATCATGGTGCATGTAAGACAGAGCATGAGCTACACCTTTGATGATATTCACCCGCTTGTTTCAATCCAATTATTAAGCTCCTCCATCATTGCTCAAAATTGTGGCCAAGCTACCCCTTTCAAGGTACTTTTATATCAGAATTAAGAATTGTGCATGTGAACAAAAGCCATGCAATTTTACAATATTTTGATGCTAGATTTCTGTTAATACCCTTATTTCATTTAAGAACTCTTTCTGCTTTGCAATCCCACCATCATGCAAGGATCTAAGTCTCTTCACTACAACTTTGTTTCCTGATGTTTGATTTGCTTTATAAACTGATAAGGCAAAAATGAATTGACCCCTTGCAAATTAATTAATTACCCAAGTTAATTCATTAGTTAAATTACATGCAATAGCGTGGTAGCACAAACAAATCACCAAATAACTAAATGTAGCAGAAATTAAATTTGACATAAGTGATTTGTTTACGAATGGGGAAAACCACCGAGGCAAAACTTCACCAAGTGATTTTTAGGTCACCACTCCCAAGAATTCATTATTATCAATCACAAGTGATTACAAGTATAAGGAATCTTACTAAACCCTTTGGCTTATCCCGAAATACCAACCTACAATTGAACCTTTACCCAATACACAATTGGACTTGTATTGTAGTAGCAATCTTTCCGTTCAATGCACGAATCCCAGTACGTGACTAACCTACCAACTTGAAGAAGATTGTTGGCTGCAAAGTTCTTCAGTTCATCAACAATGAAGATCAGGAAGCTCCTTCGTCACAAAACCCTTAATGTAAAGACACAGTAGCTTCTATAGAGAGAATAATGAACTAGGCCACTTTTTGCATTCTGTCACACAATGCATGAGTGACGGCCTTTAAAATAATCCTTATATATGTCTAGGATACTGAGAAAAGAAACCTTATACAAATACATAAGAATATGCGTGCAATTAGACCTGAAAAATCTGATTTCATAATTCTTGACAAATACAGCTTGTGTCAAGAATCTATCGAGCTTCAACATTAAATCTCGATAGAAAGGATTTTGTCGAGACTTCTGTCGAGCTTTAATGAACAGCATTTCTTCACTTGTTTCTTGGTCAGATTTGCTTGACTTTAATACTTAACTTGAACACTTGTTTTTTGAAGTACTAAACCCATCCTAGATCTACCCAATTACAAGTAAAGTGTGTTTTGTTAAAAAATTAGCCAATTACATAAAATATGTCCCTAACAATCTTCCCCTTTGGCAATCTGTGACAAAACCACAACAAACAAATGCATCATGAAAGAAATCTTAAATCACTAAACTTATAACCACTTGTTGAAATACAACATAAATCTAATCCTAACATAAACTCTTAAAAAACTTTGCAAGAAGAGAGTTCATGGCACGGTAGACTTTCACAACCTGTCTTTCTGAAACACTTATACAAGACTCATTAAGGCATCATGTGTGAAACAAAAATAAAGATTTCATATATAAAGAAACATATGTATAAAGAGAGAAAAGAAACAACAAATGTATATAAGAATAAAGTGCAATGTATGTAAATAAATGGTCACAAAATCGGTGTACAAGAGGCAAATATAAAAAGAAGAAAAGCAAAGTACATGTAAACCTCACTACGTCCCTTAAAATCTATATACACTCCTCTTATAAAAAATGTCCTATACTAACTCTCCCCCTAAATATAAGACTACTCTTAAAACCAAAACTACTCCCCTTTTTGTCATGAATGACAAAGGGCAAGTCACTGAGAGGTCGTCATCTCATCATCACCGAAAGAGCTAGTATCATCCTCATCATCATCAGTATCATCCTCATCATCATCAGCATCATCACCCTCATCAGACAAGGCCTTTGGAGAAGGAGAGGGGGAAGGAGCAAAACCACCGATGCGAGCTTGTCTATGGGCAATGCAACTGACTCGAGTGTTCATCTAATACATCTCATCCGTGAGATAGTCAAGACAACCACCAAAGTTAGCCTCCATCCACTGAAGCTATGCCATGATGCCCTTGAAGGTCACACCACCAGCTGCGGAGGTAGAAGGAGCCGAGGAAGAAGAAGGCGGAACAGCAGAAGTTGTAGGATCTGTAGTCTCCATTCGTGGCCGCTTCGGTTGAAGCTGGGCCTTGCTCCACTAAACAAAACCGACACTGATGGCACCTATGGTGGTGAAGAGAGGAGAGAAAGAGGAATGGGGATGTGAAAATGCTGAAGGATCCGTGTGATAGTTGAAGGAAAGATGAATTTATCACAAGTCACGGTATCCAAATACACATCTAGAATAGGTGTGATGAAGTGAGAAGTAAAGTCAATAGAAAGGTCATCTAAAAGAGACAAAAGAAAACAAGCACGAGGCTCAGTATTAGAGTCTTATAGTGAGACAAAGGAGTAAGAGTGAATATCATCACCATGTTGAAGAACCTCGGGCCTTTGGTAAAGCCCAAGCATGGGGTGTTTAGCTTACCGCCCCATGTGGAAGGAGTCTCACAAAAGTGAGAGAGAAGCTTGTCTCTAAACACAGTCTGTAGATAATCATAGTCTGGGTAGTCAGGATGCGTTACCCGGGTCGAATATAAGATCCGAAGTAACTATAATATGTGTACCTCTAAGTAACAAACTGAGGCACAGAGGTATCAATGCCGTGTATATTGGATAAAACTCCTATATAAACACGACGAGACACCTTATGGGTCTCTCAAGTAGATATTCCCAACCCCGAGTCTATATAACGGTGGGGAGAAGAGTGTCGGCAAAGTCCGACAGGATAACCTAGCCTTCTAGATGAACGCCATGTTTCTGGAAGTTCTCAAAGAAGTCCTTCCTAGCCTTCTCATCACGGAACTGAATGGGGGGGGGGGGGGGGGAAGGGACGGGAGGATCAGAAGAAAAAGACCCGGAACCTTGAAGAGGATTCCAAGCTGGAGTGGATTTGCACTGTTTAGGTGTCATAGTGCAGTCTATTCAAGAGAGAGAGAGAGAGAGAGAGAGAGAGAGAGAGAGAGAGAAAGAGAGAGAACACAACACAAGTTTAGAATAAGGAAGATGAAAAGAACGTATGCATGAAAAATGCAAGAACATGTGACACGAGAATTTAAAAGCATCATGGGTAAAAACCCCAAAAAATTTTCAAAAACCTAAAACCTAGGTCTAAAAATGCATGAATGCATGAAAAATGAGGGTTTAAAAACACTTACCAAGAGATTTAGGCTTGAACTAGGCTGAAACTTGAGCTGGTCAAGAGATTTGAATGAGAAGAGAGTGTTTGGGTTAAGAGAGAAAGAGATCTATCGAGAGAGAAGTGAGAAAAGTGAATTCTGAATCATGCTTGTCTTTTAAATAGAAAACGTAGCTCGATGGATCAAAGATTCTATCGAGGATCTGTCGAGCACAAAATCTCAAAAGAAATGAATCTGTCGAGGTGTTGTCGAGGATCTGTCGACGGCAAAACTCACCTCGATGGATCGAACAATCTGTCGAAAATCTATTGAGCAGACAGAGAGCAAAGAAATTTGGCTCGATGGATCGAAGAAGCTGTCGAGATTCTATAGAGAAGAAACCTAGAAATCTCGATGGATCAAGAATCTGTCAAGATTTATCAAGAAAAGAGAAAGAAGGCTCGATAGAAAAAGAATCTGTCGAGGATTTGTTAAGAAGCTGTCGAGCTTGAAGAAACGGAGTTTTCAAGAAGGGAAAAACATATAAAGATGAATGCAACAAGCAAGCTACTCAACCAAAGATCCAATCAACATGTTAAGCTCTCAAAACATCTCTCAACATATATGCAAAGCATAGATAGATCCAAAAACACATACACACACACTAAACAAGTCTAACCAATTTTATATTTCAAAAACAAGTTAAAACAGTTTAGTGAGCATATATTAACACATGTATCTCCTGTGATGGCCAAATCGCATTGTACTTGCACAAGTATCAAAAGTAGCAAAGAGTATGAGTGTTGTGTGTGAAAACATAACAAAAGTGCATAAGTGTCAAATACACTCACACATAATCATAATTGCTTGATGGGGACTATCACCCTCGAGGTACATCCTATAACTCCCACATCTCCTAGAAACATGCTTGCAACCATTTTAGAAGCATTTTGATTCTTTTTGCTATTATTTTTCTTTGCATATATTTTTTTTCTCTTTTTGAGCATAGCATGCATGGGCATATAAAGGGGAGAAGAATTACACATTTATGTAAGCTAAAACATCCCAATTTTGCTATACCTAAGCAAATAAATGTTATTCATGATTGGCAGGCGTTAGTGGTGAGATGGTTATTTATGCATTTCTTTTAAGATTTTCTAGTCCTTCCCATCAAAAAGAGTGATATGAGCATGAGATATAAGAGACAATCTTAATCGTACTCATCACAAACACGAGCCATAAAGCTCACTTGATTAGTTATGCATTGAGATGCTCATTTAAGTTAAAAGAGATACAAAGTTTGTAAAATTTTGTTTCAATGGCCATCCAGGTTACACAAGTATCAATATACACAAACACGCACTGTATTTTTTATTTTTCAATTTTTCATTTTTTTTCTTTATGAAAAACAAAATAAAGCAAAAACTAAAAACAACCAAACAAAAACATAAAGAAACACACAAAGCATAAAACTAGATTCACTCAAAAACAAGAAAGTAGAACAAACAAGCAAGGGGAGAGATAAAGTGAATAATCACTTGGAGCCTTTTTCCTTCCACACTTTAGGTTTTGAGGAAGGACCTTTCCTTTGCGCGAACCTTTGATCTTGAGGAGAGGGGAAAGAATTGAATCCATTAAGGTTCAAAAGGAACATAATGGCTTTAAGAAGATCTCCCAGAGGAGCAAGAGAGGGTGGAAACAGATTCTAGTTTCCAAACGAGAGCATACTATTGCTTTGTTAAGTGGCTAACCACTTATAGCAATTTGGACATGTATGCCCTGAAGCTCCACAGTGATGACAGAAATGTGGCTTCTTTTGTTGATACTTTTTGTTGTTTTCCTTCTTAGTCCTAGGGTTTCTAATCTCTTTCTTTCCAGCCTTAGGGGGTGCTCCTTGAATAGATTTGCCTTTATCTATGTTCTCACTAGCTGTTTCAGTTTTATATTCATTGTTCTCAGAATTAACATTATCAGTAGGTGAGACAAACATAATTGTGCTAGAGGCGGTAATATTAGGAGAAGTGAAATCATACCTCAAACTGGATTTGTTAGAAGTAGCTTTTTGAAAACTTAGCATCTCATCGAGCTTTGCACTGGAAGTCCTCTCCAATTGAGCTCTGACTTGAAATAGTTTTGCTTTAAGCTTCTTGGTCCTTTCAGCCAAAAAATTGTTCTCAAATCGTAATGCTCCAATGGTTTGATTGGCTTCATCAACCTTGGTAAAGAGCTCTTCTCGATCTAGTTCCACATCACTCAGCTTCTTGGTGGCCAGCCTATACAGTTTCTCATACTTCTCGGAAACCTTGTACAACTTAGCAAAGGCTGTATGGATGTCATCTTGATCGTCCATTTTCTCAAATTTGGATTCCACCAAGTCCTCTTCTTCATCACTACTTCTATGATCTCCTCAGTAGGATTCATCATGGCAGTGAAAGCACTCAAAATTTCCTCGTGATCACTGTCATCTGACTTAGTCTCAAGCTTGGTATCACTCAAGGTAGCAGCAAGAGCCTTGCTTTTCCCAATCGACTTGAGATATGTTGGACATTCTTGTTTCATGTGTCCAAATCCATGACATCTGAAGCACTTTGGTCCAAAGGGAATAGTATACTAACCGCTATCCTTAGCATCCTTCTTCCCTCTATCTTGACTTTTGAATTGTGAAGAACGAGATTGCTTACGGTCATTATCAAAAACTTTCACATTGGCATTCTTCATGAACTTCTTGAATTGCCTAGTGAAGTATGACTTTGTCTTGGAATCTTCATCATCTGAAGACTTATCAGTCTCATTACTTTTGGCCTTCAATGCCATGCTCTTACTTTTGCTTCCTTTCCTAAGTCCAGTCAAACCCAATTCATAGGTTTGCAAGTTACCAATCTGCACTGTCAAAGGAATGGTGTCAATGTCCTTTAATTCTTCAATGGTAGTGATCTTAGCATGAAATCTCTCAGGTAGAGATCTGAGCACCTTTCTCACAAAATTGGGTTCAGGAATCTGTTCTCCAAGATTGAAGGCTGAGTTGACTATGTCCTTCATCTTGGCATAGAACTCATTAAATGACTCATCAAATGACTCATCCTCCTCTATCTTAATTTCTTCAAAACTTGTAGCGAGCCTTTGGAGCTTAAAATCCTTGACGGCTTTAGTTCCTTCATAGGTAGTCTGAAGAATTGTCCACACTTCCTTAGTAATTTTATTTGAGGATATCTTCTTGAACTTCTCATTGGTCACCGCACTGAATAGGACATTCAATGCTCTGCCGTTGAAGTTTTCCACTTTGATCATGGCCTCATCCCAATCAGCCGACGCTTCCTTTGGCTTCACCTAGCCAATTTCCATAGCTTGCCAGACCTTTTCATCTAAAGATTGCAAGAAAGCTCTCATGCGTACTTTACAATATGCATAGTTAGTGCCATCAAATAAAGGAGGTATAATAAGAGATTGTCCTCTATCCATGACAAATAGGGGTCAATGGATCACATATCAATGATTAAATCTAATCAGAGTGTGCCTACTCTAATACCACTTGATAGGAAAAAAATGAATTGATCCCTTGCAAATTAATTAATTACCCAAGTTAATTAATTAGTCAAATTGAATGCAATAGCGTGGTAGAACAAACAAATCACCAAATAACTAAATGCAGCGAAAATTAAATTTGCCACATGTGATTTGTTTACAAATGGGGAAAACCTCTAAGGCAAAACCCCACCGGGTAATTTTAAGGCCACCACTCCCAAGAATCCACTATTATCAATCACAAGCAGTTACAAGTATAAGGAATCTTACCAAACCCTTTGGCCTATCTCGAAATACCAACCTATAGTTGAACCTTTACCCTAATACCTAATTGGACTTGTATTGTAGTGGCAATCTTTCCGTTCAATGCACGAATACCAGTATGTGACTAACCAATGATGCAAGGATCCCAGTATGTGATTAACCCACCAAATTGAAGAAGATTGTTGGTTGCAAAGTTCTTCAGTTTATCAACAATGAAAATCAAGAAGCTCCTTGGCCACGAAACCCTTGGCGTAAAGACGCAGTAGCTTCTATAGAGAGAATAATGAACTAGGCCACTTTTTGCATTCGATCACACAATGCATACTCGATGGCCTTTAAAATAATCCTTATATATGTTTAGAGTTATGAGAAAATGTACAGTTTTAGACCCCCTAACACAAGTTGTTTAACCTAGTTATTTAACCAAGTGATTACTTAGATAAATTATTTAGTTCTAGGTTAACACAATAAAATCATATCATGTAAGTAAATAATGTGAAAATATAAAGGACACAACAATATGATAACCCAAGAAAATCTAACTGGTAAAAAACCTGGGAAGGATTTAACCTAACTATCCTCAAGGTAAAAACAGATCCACTATGAAAGAATTGAAGTTTGTACAATAAGATTTAGACCACTAACATCTTATTGCTACCTCAAGTAGAAAACTTATTATCACGACCACGTGACAACTTTGAGTCCATGGACTACTACTTTCCTTGATCTGTAGCAACCACAAGTTCTCCTACTTGTGACTTTGAGACTCCACTCAAAGGTTTCAGATCTTCTTTAATTTCTTTAAGCAACAACTGAAGAGATCATCAAGTTTTTGACGTGAATCTTGATCTTGATAACCCTAAGTGTGTGTATGAAGGTAAACACCTTTAGATCTCACAAAAGATTCAACACATAACACTAAAAAGACTTCTAAAACATAGCTAGGGTTTTTCCTTTTATACTTAAAGTAAAACACTTAACCCTACACCTCAAATGGGCTTGGGCTAAATTGAAACTTTTGCAGAAAAATAAATCTGCACGTGGTTCGATCGATTAAGCCTAATTTTCGACTGATTGAGCCTTGCAGATTTAGTCCAATAATTTCTGCAATCACTCGATTCTAATTTTACAACAAACACACTTTGAGCAAGCCTAAACCTAGACTCTATGTTTTGATCATGGTTTGCCAACACATTACAAATTGAAGTTCTAATACATTAGTTCTTAAAGTCTTAGAACCTAACAGAAAAGAAACCCTACAAAAAAAACGTAAGAATATGCGTGTAATTAGATCTGAAAAGTCTGATTTCGTAATTCTCGATAGATACAGCTTGTGTCGAGAATCTGTCGAGCTTCAACATTAAATCTCGATAGAAAGGATTCTGTCGAGACTTTTGTCGAGTTTTAATGAACAGCAGTTCTTCACTTGTTTCTTGGACGAATTTGTATAGCTTTAATACTTAACTTGAACACTTGTTTCTTGAAGTACTAAACCCATTCTAGATCTATCCAATTACAAGTAAAGTGCGTTTTGTCAAATGATTAGCCAATTACATAAAGTATGTCCCTAACCTAGACAATTTGTTGTCCTCCCATCCCAATGCAAAACAAAGCATCAAAGCATCGGGTTACTTCAATGATTTCCTTCTACATTGCTCTTCCATCAAAAATTGTTATCAAAAAAACTTTTTTTTCGTGCATGTTATGTGTTTAATCTGTACGAGGTGCTTCCTTTTTCTTTGGAAAATGAAGAAAATTAGAAGAAACATTGATACAAGTGAAAGTGTTCCCGAAAAAGTGAGAATGATTAAGAAAGTGATTTTATGTCCCTCTTTCGAAATAGGTCTTCCTACCAAATAGGGTTGCAATCCTGTAACATTTCCACCCAGCCTTTTATTACCTTGTAGTACTTCTATGCGAGCATGTTGAAATGCTTTACTCTTGGAAGAGGACCCTCCAAATTATTATAGGATATGTCTACATATGACAAGCCATGAATTTCTTCAGGAGCAAATGGAAGGAAACCAGAAAGGTTATTGTCGGAGATGTTCAACATGTCCAAGCTCTGAAGATTGCCAATTTGTGAAAGTATCTTTTCCTCGAGCCAGTTATGACTCAAATCTAGTTGGGAAAAATGAGCTAAAATGCGTATTTTAATTGGAATATTGTTATTCCCAAACTTCTTGTTGCTCATATTCAAATAGTTTAGTTTCAAAAGGTTCCTTATATTTTTGGTGATCGACTTGTCAAATCTATTACTAGATAGATCCATATGCTCAAGATTTGTTAATGATCCCAGGTCTAGAGGTATATCACCAAAAATTTGATTTCCATTTAACATCAGTGCCAACAAAGAATTCAACTTCCCAAATTCCTTTGGCAGCTTCCCAACTGACCGATTAAAAGAAGGATCAAGTTCATGGACTTGAATGGAGTTTCCAATTTCAGTGGATATGCCACCACTAATATTGCTCCTAGCAATCCGTAGAGTACTAAGTTATAGGCACTTACTCCAATCGTGAGAGACTTCACCATAAAATTTAATTGTTTCTTAGATCAATGTACCACAAGTTTTTATAAATACCAAAATCTTCAGATATATTTCGCCAAAGTTGGTTTCTCTTAAGGTGGACTCAAAATAAACTCATGCAGTTTCTTACAGTTTTTGGTATAGGACTTATGAGATGATTACTATTTGCAGTAAAATTTTGAAGATGGCTACTTTGGCATATGTTTTGAGCTAAAAGACTAGTTAAATGGTTTGCATCTAATTGCAGCACAACCAACTTCATGAGATTTCCTATCTCTTGAGAAATGGGACCAGAATGTTAGTTATCATGGAGGAATAAAATTTCTAAGTCCCTAAAATTACCCAAGGAAATTGGTATATTATTATTACCTCTTAACCTATTTTCGCCTAGTTGAAGTCTCCTTATGGACTTCAAGTTTCCTAATTCTTTAGGGATGGTGCCAGAAAGGTTATTGTTGTATAGGTGTACGAAAGTTTGGTAGGCAAGTGTACCTAATGTTATGGGAATCAAGCTAGAGAGTTGATTGTTATATATATATATATATATATATATATATATGCAACAATGTCAGCGTTTCTAAGTTTCCAATACTAGAAGGGATTGGACCTGTTAGAATGTTGTTGTTTATGACAAGTTCAACTAAATTGGGGAGCTTTTCGATTTCTAGAGGAATGAAACCAGAAAGTTTATTATCATAGAGGTACAGATAAGCCAAATTGCTTAAATTACCTAAAGAAATTGGAATGTGACCATTGAGATTGTTGGCATACAAAAAAAAAAAAAAAAAAAAAGGTTATTAAGAGACTCTAATTGACCGAATTGTTGAGGAATTGAGCCATTTAACTGATTTTCACCCAGATGTGGGACCTCAAGACTTCTCAGCTGGCCAATCTATGGTGGGATTTCTCTGGATAACTTATTAGATCACATAGAGAGATATATTAGCTTGGAAGTTATTTCAATAGGGACTATAACACAGAGTTCATTCAGGCTAATCAATATATGCAAGGTTATGGTGATATGAGAACGAAAATTCATACAGCATACCTTTTAAGCTTGAGTTAGTCAGGTTTAATTAATCACACTTCCTGCATGGCTGCAAGAAATGCCGAACCAACTACATGGGATTGAGCTGATGTTGATTATTAAAAGAACTAGCCAATATCCCGCGCGATTTGCAGTGCATTTTGGTGAATTTTATAAGAAATTATTTATGACCCATTGATTTCATGAATACTATGTTAAAAATCTATGAATTTTTCTACTAAAATTCAATTCAAACTAAATACATTGGGGAAAAAAATTCCTCTAATTCATGCAACTAAAAAATGTCACCAGATCACTGTTTCACATTGTCACCCACAAACCTGTTAATTCCTAGGTGTCTTTCTTGTATGATTTATGCTTTATATATCAATTAGCTACAAAAACTGCTAGAATTTCATGATACAACAATAGAAAAAATAATGTCATAGTGATGCAATAATATCACAATTTAACCTCCAAATTTTAATTGAACTAAAATCAGCCAAAACAACTACAAATCCTTACCAAGCATATGCATCATACGAAAAACTAAAAATCTAAATTGGCACATAATATGAACAAATAAGCCTAAACATATGACAATGCTACATAAATAAAAACTTATACATTAAATCTAAACAAAATATTTAAGATGAACATAATATTTTGAAAACTAACATAAATCTCAGGAAAAAAGAAAAAAGAAAAACAAGAAGAAGATATTATGAGAAAAATTATGGAAGTTTATTTTTTAAGTCCAAAGGAAATGGGGATTTATATTGGACAAATGTGGAGACAAATAATCATATTTCTCAAATCATTGAATCTGACTCTTGTAATTCTTCATTGAAGTTAATCTAATGCAGATAATTGAAAAGTTTTCTTACTTCCTACATTTTCCATGACTTTTTAGATCCATCTGTATCTATCCAAAGCATGCAAAGTTATAAATGTATACGAATTCTTTGAATTTTATTTATACATTGAAATAATGCATCTGTCATTACTTAATAGTTTGACATAATTGCTAAATCTAGATGAGGTGGAAGCTCAATGAAAAGGATGTCATACGATGTGACACTTGGCAGAATTTTATGCTTCTCCACATGAGGTCTTTGCTTTTATATATATATATATATATATATATATATATATATTGATTGGTTGCATTATTAGGAGGGAGAGTCCATGAAAGCGGGGTGGCTGGGTTTCATTTTGAAGACTGACTTTCCAATCAAGTAAAGCATCTGTCTCTGCCTCTTTATTTACAAAAATAGAATCAGCAACAAATGAGGAATGTAACATGGCCAATACGACTAGAGAAACAGGGGAAAGTAACTTATTTAAGGTAGACAATGCCTTGGTCTTTGTTTTACAAATTGCATACATATCCAACCGTTATATATCAAAGCTCCTGACATAATGGATCTAAGATTTGGTAAGTCTCTGAGGTCAATTTCCATTGTTAATGGCGAATAAAAACAAGGATCTGACATAATGGATGACTAACTTTTTGATTGTTTTGATGTGGAAAGACTTTGTCATTTCCTTAGTCAAGAAAAAAGAAGGAAGATCCAACTTGGAAAGTCTCCTAAGTCTCTCATAATATCTCAATAACTGGGAAGAAATTCCAAGAAAAATATACAATTCAATAGCCAATGGAGCATAAAGATGAGGAAGCTTGTGCATATTATGCATAATTACTTATAGTGGCGACTCCAGGAATTTTTTCTAGGGTGTTGCTCAAAAAGCATAAATTACACAATCTAATAAAAAGAAAAATTTATATATTGACGACAACAACAATCAAAAAACACGCAAATACATAAAGTTTTACAACATAAAGCTTGTGGAGTTTAGTTGTGGTTGTTGTTAGTGTTGCTGAATAGGGATGAACGGTGATGGTTGGGGAGGGCAAGTGAGTTTCTTATTTCCTTTTAGCCTTTATGTTTGATTTAGTTTTAGTTTAAATTGTTTAATGACTTGTGAATCTGCGAGGCACTAAGAATTTTTTTTTTTTTTTTAATATTTGTGGAATTAAAAACATAATCGTGTTTGATAAGTGTAAATCGTCAGTCTTTGTAAGTGCGTCAAGATGGAGCTGAGTCCTTGACTGTGTCCTTGCAAATATGGTGAGATGGCTCCTTTAAAGTAGTCACTGGTGTGGTGCCTGCCACAACGTCTCCGATGCCAAAGTCAGTATAAGAAAGCCTTTAGAGAATAATACAGAATATCAGAGTAACTATGTACCTGGTTTGTAGCTGATCGAAGTGTATATATACAACTTGGTGGTTCCTAGTTGTTGGGGGCCTTAATTGTGGCTTTAGTGCCCTTTTTGTAACGCCCAAGGCTCATAAATATGAGTTTTGATGATGCTCCAACAGTCTGCCAGCTATTTAGTAATTGCCCAAGGCATTGAATGTTCTTATTAATGGTTCTTCTATGTTTGTCCGTGTCGCACAGAGGTGGACGAGTATGTTTGATGAGATTGTTTAGGGAAATTGAGTTTGCCAGTCCTATCAACTACCCCCCAGGTTCTATGGTTGCCATGACGTGCATGACGATGACCAAAAGATGAAAGGTTTCTTGACCAGACATGGTTCTTGGGTTTCCTGATGATCACCTCGCGTCTACCTCCATAGTAGGCCAGAAGTAACCTGTTCTGACAACTTTACTTACTAAGGATCTAGGGCCTGCATGGTCTCCGCAAACCCCTTCATGAATCTCTTCCAGAATATACTTGGCTTCCTCTTCATCTACACACTTCAAGTAGGCTTGGAAAAGCCTCTCTTGTACAAGGTGTCATTCAAGATAGTGAATCTGGCTGCTTTCTTCCTGGCCTTCCTGGCCTCCTTAATGTCTTATGGGAGGTGTCCATCTTGGAGGAATGACATGATCGAGGTCATCCAGCTACTTGTGCTCTAGATTGCAAATGTAGCGGTTTCTTCAATGATAGGGCATCTCTGGACTTCCATCTCTGAGCCCATGCTCGTTTATCTTTCTTCTGACGATGTTAGCTTCGTGATTTCATCGGCTATCATGTTTTGGCTCCTAGGGGTCTACGTGAATTCCACCCTATCAAACTCTTGTGTCAAATGTTTCGTTAACCTGAGGTATTTTTGCATTCTTTCCTCCTTTGCTTCATACTCCTCCTTGATTTGTCCTATTACCAGCTTAGAATCACTCTAGAGGAGCAAATTTTTAGCTCATAGTGCTTTTCCAACCCTTAGCCCTGTTAATGTTCCTTCATACTTGGCTTCATTATTGGTGGTCGGGAATTTTAGCTGAACTCCATATTTAAGCATTTCTCCATCTGGGGTGGTGATGACGACCCTTACTCCTCCCCTCCTCTGGGCTAACGAACTATTGGTCTGTATTGTCCACCATTCGGTCTCATTGGTAGGGCTTTCCTCGTTTGGAAGAATGAACTCGGCGATGAAGTTCGCCAAAGCTTGCACCTTAATGGCTGTCCTGGGGTGATACTTGATGTCGAACTAGCTAATCTTGATTGCCCATTGGACCATTCTCCCTGCTGCTTCAGGCTTGTTCATGGACTTCTTGATGGGTTGGTCCGTTATAAACAAGATGGGGTTCGTTTGAAAATAAGGTCCCAACTTGCGCAAAGCTACTATTAATGCGAACGCAATCTTCTCAATCCTTAGGTACTTGGCTTCTGCCTCTTGGAAAGCTTGACTGATATAGTATATTGGGAGCTATTTTCGTGTCTTCTTCTCATATTAAGGCTGCGTTCACGGCTGTGGCTGATACTGCCAGATACAAATACAGGTTTTCCCCTTCCTTGGACGAACTTAGAAGGGGTGGATTGCTCAGGTAATGCTTGAGTTCTTGAAATGCCGCCACACATTCATCGGTCTAGGCAAAGGCTTGCTTCAACATCATGAAGAAGGGTAAGAATTTGTCCGTCTCTTTAGAGACAAACCTGTTGAGTGCCACTATCCTTCTTGTGAGCTTCTGGACTTCTTTGACAGTCTTTGGCGACGTCATGTCGAGTATGGCTCACACTTTCTTCGAGTTTGCCTCTATCCCCCTTTGGGACACCATGAACCCTAAGAACTTTCCTGAGGCTACTCCAAAGGCACATTTGCTGGGGTTTAATTTCATCTAGTACTGTCTGAGTATGGTAAATGTTTCCTTGAGGTCGTCTAGGTGAGCAAGCTCTTCTTTACTCTTGACAAGCATGTCATCCACATATACCTCCATATTTCTCCCGATCTGCTTGCTGAACATTTTATTTACTAACATCTGGTAGGTTGCTCCTGCATTTTTCAGTCCAAAGGGCATTACCTTATAGCAATAGAGTCATTGGCTTATGATGAAGGCAGTTTTCACTTGGTCTTCTTCTACCATTTTTATCTGATTGTAACCCGAGAATGCATCCATAAACGTCAGTAGCTTATGCCCTGCTGTAGAATCCACTAGCTAGTCTATCCTTGGCAGAGGGAAGCTGTCTTTTGGGCAAGCTTTGTTCAGGTCCATGAAATCTAAGCACATTCTCCATTTCCCATTTGCTTTCTTCACTAGGACGACATTGGTGAGCCAATCTAGGTAGTAAACTTCTCGAATAAAGCCTGCTAACAACAGCTTGCTAACATCGTCTATGATTGCTTGATTTTGTTCTGGAGTGAAGACCCTTCGTCTCTGCTGAACTGGCTTATTCTCGAGGTCCACATTTAGCCTGTGTTGGATAACCTTTGTGGATATACCTAGCATGTCCTCGTGACTCCACGCGAAGACGTATAGGTTCTCTTTAAGAAATTGGACAAGTCTCGTCCTCATCTTGGGACTCAACGTTGCCCTTATTCTGGTTGTCCTTGCTGTTTCTCCTTTAACTAGCTCCATTGTCTCCAGGGCTTCCACTTTATCTTATTCCTTCTCCTCGATCATCCGTGTATGGTTTTCTTTGGCAGCTAGCACGACCTGGTAGCATTCCCGGGCTAGTACTTGATCTCTTTTTACCTTACCCACATCGATCTCTATTGGAAACTTTACCTTCAAGCAGTAGGTAAACATGGCCGCTTTCCAATGGTTGAGCCTGGGTCTCCCGATGATCACATCATAAAATGAAGGACAGTCTATCACCAAGAAGTCCAATTAATGAGTCAGCTGTCTCGGGTGAGTCCCCACTGTAACCATCAATGTCACATGCCCTTTGGATACACCCTGTCTCCACTAAAGTTAACGAGAGGGGGAGTCAAATAGGTGAAGCCTTCTTGGATCTAGCTTCAGTTGCTGAAAAGCGGAGAGGTAGATGATATCCGCAGAGCTGTCATTGTCCACGAGGATTTTCCTGGTATTAAATCCTTTTATCGTGAGCATTATGACCAGGGGGTCGTCATGAGGCTGCTTCACTCCTCTAGCATCCTCTTCGGAGAAAAACATGTCTCAGTCTATCCATCTCTGCTTAAGTGGGGGCATTCTATGGACACTGTTTACCTACCTCTGGTATGCTTTCCTAAGGGATTTGAACGACCCACCTGTGGATGGGCCACCTGTGATCATCTTTATCTCCCCGATCATATTTGGCCGGTGCTGGGATGTGTGATCCTCATTCCTAGGTGAAGATTCGCATTGATTTTTGCTATTACCTTTAAACCTACTAGATTCTCCATTTTTTACATACTTTTGCAATTTCCCTTTCCGTATAAGCTCCTCTATTTGCTCTTTTAGGTCACTGCAATCCTCTGTGTAATGATTGTGATCCTTGTGGAACCAGCAATACTTCTTTTCGTCATGCACATTGGGCGACGAATGCAATGGCCTTGGCCATTTAAGACAGTGCTCATCCTTAATCTGCGCCAGAATTTTGACAATAGGCATAACTAAAGGAGTGAATTTTACCATCTGATGAGTTTTTTCGTTTTTCCTTTTACTCCCGTCACTAGTCTGACGATTTGAACGCTCCCTTTTCGTCCTCTACGGTCATCCTCTTTCCTTCCCTTATCTCCTGGCCTTTTTACGTCCTTTATAGCGGCTAAAGCATCTTCAGCATTCATGTACTTCTGTACCTTCAGGAGCATCTCTGCTATCGACTTAGGAGGATTTTTCACGAGTGAAACTACAAACTTTCTGGACTTCAATCCTACTTTAAAGGTCGTCAACTGCACCTTGTCATCATCTTCGTCCATCTTCTTTCTCATCTCCTGAAGAAGATTTGAGTTTTGTTCATCTGGAGTAGTTGGCCCTTGACGATCACTCCTTCTATAGCTATCTCCCTCATCCTCTGGATTGGCTTTGGACCGGTTCTCCTCCTATTGAAGCCATAGCCTCATTTCCTGATTCTTTCTGGTAAGCTCTTCGATGCTAGCCATAAGAGCCTGGACCTGTAGAGCCAATGCTACAAAATCCTGGTTGGACTCCATCTGAATGTAGAAGTTAATTGGAAACTACGCTTTCAAACCTAAGTACAAAAATGTTATCCCCACAGACGGCACCAAATTGATGAAGTGTAAATTGTCAGTCTTTGTAAGTGCATCTAGATGGAGCTGAGTCCTTGACTGTGTCCCTGCAAATATGGTGAGATGGCTCCCTCAAAGTGGTCACCGGTGTGGTGCCTGCCACAACGTCTCCAATGCCAAAGTCAGTATAAGGAAGCCTTTAAAGAATAATATAGAATATCAGAGTAACTATAAGTGATTTTTGGGGTGTCTATGTACCTGGTTTATAGCTGATCGAAATGTATATATACAGCTTGGTGGTTCCTAGTTGGGGGCCTTAATTGTGGCTTTAGAGACCTTTTTGTAACGCCTCAAGGTTCATGAATATGAGTTTGGATGAGGCTCCAACGGTCTGCCAACTGTTTAGTAATTGCCCAAGGCATTGAAAGTTCTTATTAATGGTTCTTCTATGTTTGTCCGTGTTGCACCGAGGTGGACGAGTATGTTTGATGAGATCGTCCAAGGAAATTGAGTTCGTCAGTCCCATCAGTGTCGGTGTTGGAGTAGTGATAATCTTAGTCTGAGATGAGATTGATCTTGTAATGGGCTTTTCTATTGGCATTTGGTTTAGGCCTTGTTAGTGGTTTTATTATAATTTTTTGGGTAAATTGCAATTTACACCCCTAATGTTTGGGGGTGATTGGATTTTACACTCTGAAGTTTCAGAATTTGGATTTTACCCCCTGAAGTTTGGGGTGTTTGGATTTTACACCCTAACGTTTCAGAACTTGGATTTTAATCCCTAAAGTTTAGGTTGTATGGATTTTACACCCCTAAATTCTGAAACTTTAGGGTGTAAAATCCAAACACCCCAAAATTTCAGGGGGTAAAATCCAAAAACTTCTAAAATATAGAGGGTAAAATCCAAGTTCTGAAATGTTAGGGTGTGAAATCCAAACATCACCAAACTTCAGGGGGTAAAATCCAAATTTTGAAACTTCAGGGTGTAAAATCCAGTCACCCCCAAACTTTAGGGGTATAATTTGCAGTTTACCCTAATTTTTTTTTTCCAGATTTTCATTCAAGTTTTTTTTTTTTTTTTTTTTTTCATGGTTTTATAAATCAATACGGTGAAATAACCAAAAAAGGGACTGGTTACTGGCTTTTTGGTCAGACCAAGATCTGACCAATGGTCGAACTGGTGACGTAATAAATTATATAATTAATAAAATTTTAAATTATATAAATAAATATATAATAAGTTTATTACTAATAATATGATAGAAAAATGTAAAAAAAAAATATTTAGTGACACTTTTCATGTAAATTTAATCAAATTTCTTGGACAATCACATGTTTAACTATAATCATAAAAATAAAAAGTTTATTTTATATATATATATATATATATATATATATATATAATGAATTAATTGATGTTGAATAAAAATTAAGTAACTTTTTAAGTTTATTTACTTAATTAACTAAAATTACTATTTTTTTCTAATCAAAATTTTCAGAAAAAGCAAAAAGAAAAGTATTTGTACAATGGAAAAAGCTAAATTTACATGACTTTCACCAATTAGTTGTATAATATATATTATAATGTTTTTGAGGAAAAGTAGTCGTACAATGACAGTATGTCAGGTAACGCAAAAACTAAAAGTAAAGCTGTTGTATAGGCTTAAAAGAATATCAATGCATGCGGTTTTTTTTGCTTGAAAGACCCTAATATATTGTTAAGTTGCTCAAATTATGGATCAAAATTTAATTTTATTGGCATAAAAAAAATTCAGAGTGTTCGCAAATTTTTTTTAAAGGTAGATAAATATAAAATTTTAAATTATTTTGAAGTAGCCCTCCACATTACATCTTCCTTTTTATTTTAAAAAGCCATACAAAATTTTATGTGAAAGTTCACTTGGTGTATAAAACACTCGTGAATATTTAGACCCTCAATTTCAAAAATACCATCACAAGCTTATACTCAAATAATAGATGCACGAAAAGATAAGTACAAGCAATACTCAAATAAATAAACTACTCTAAATCATAATTAATCACAACACAGCAGCAATTAAAAGGCAAGAATAAGGGTTAAAGAGATGCAAACACAAAAATAACACCGGCACGTGTTAAAAGGAAGCCGAAGAATTTGGCAAAAAACCTCTTTACTGCCCTCCAAGCGGTAAATTGATCCACTAAAGAATAAAGTTGAGATACATGAATAGCAATAGACCCTCCAAGCCTAATCTACCCAATGCACCTAAGCCCTCCAAGCTTCTTGCTCCAACAAGGTTAAGCCTAACCGTGTCTTCTTTAGCTTTTCGGATCCCGCAATAAGCTTATTGCATCAACCAAATGAATTGGTCCTCTCTGAATTGCTTCCCTAGCATCAAATGACCTCCTCACTGATATGAGTATGGTGAGATAAGGATTTGGCTAATAAACCTCTGAAGGGTATGTCAATGGAGAGGATTAGAGTAGATGAATTTGAGAATCAAAGGTATAAGATTCTGGACGAGACAATCTTGTTGTTCTCTAGGGTGTCTCTCTCAAAATTCTCTCTAGAAGCTCTCTACATTTCGTGGGTATAAAGGTATTTATAGTAGGGTACTTGAGGAATGTGAAAAGTCATTTTTCTACAAAACAGGTGTTCTGGCGACTCACTTGCAACTGGGATAAGTTGCGAGTTTTAGTCATAAAAACACTGACTGGTCCAAACTGTCCTTTTTGTCTTGTAGTGCACCAACTTTCGTAACCCATGACTCACTCGCGACTGGGATGAGTCGCGAGTTTGAGTCATGAAAACACTAATTGGTCCAAACTGTCCTTTTTATCCTATAGTGCTCCAACTGTCGTGACCATCAGCTTCCTGCATGCTTCACATGTGTGGCATTTTTGCAAGTCAATAGTCACGAGTCACTCACAAGATCCAGTTGCGAGAATCCTCTTGAATGCACACACACTTAAATTCTTCACACTCTCTCACACACAACCCTTACATAATTCCCACCTAAATACAGGGTATCTAATTGTTGAGATACAAGAAAATTTCACAAAATAAAGCCAACACATGGTTGAATAAATTCAACCTTACAATCTCCCCCTTTGGCTATTTCGTGACAAAACCCTAAAATAGACTCTAGATTTAAAATGTGAGTTGGGAATAGTTGCCAAAACTCACTCACACCTAACTCTAGATTCTGTGAAGCTCTTGAACCATACGAACAAGTCTTCCTGAAAACAATAACACAAGAAGTTCATTGTAAGTAGAAACCTTGAAATGCATATGGAGCAAGCACAATGCGGTCAAGCATGTATATGACAATAAAGCATGGCTTTACCAAACAAGAACAATCACTATAAATAGTGACCATAATGGTCATTCACACAATGAATGAACATCCGGACATGCAAACTAATAAGCTCAATGCAAAGTATCATTTGCATGTCCAACACTTAACCGATGCAAAAACACCAAAGTTATTGCATCAAGGATACAAGATCCAACAAGGGCACAAAAGTACTAAAGATAATGCAAACATAATCTAAAAGTACTAAATAGCTACAAAGAAAAGGTACAGAATAAAACATAGTTTAAATAGCTAAAACAATCAAGCACGCATAACACACAATATCCAAGTATTTTAAAACCAAAATATTAGAGTCATAGAGTATTTAAAAAATCAAAGTACTAAAAACCATAGAGTACTAGAATAAGTGCTATGAAAACCCATAAAAACTATAAAGAAAAACCATAAGATAGCTATAAAAACTTTAAACTTTAAACTGTTCTCCCCCTTAAGATATGCTCCCCTTCAAGAGTTACTCCTCCATATTACTCCCCATTTTTTACCAAAATGGCCAAAGGGCTAAGGCTGGTTCGTGAAGCTATCAAACTTGACTGTGAACAAGTTGATTTGGTCCTGAATGGTTGTAAGCCTATTGGGGTGCTCAGTTTGGACATCCTTTAAGCCATCAATCCTCTCAAGAATGATTTGAAAAGCATCTGGAGGCACTGATGAAGATAATGAAGCTCCGCTCCTTCCTCAACCACCACCTTTTCTTGAAGAAGGTGGTTGTCCTTCCGCTTCAGTCTTGGTGTCCGCAGGAGGTGCTTGTTCAGGATCATCTACATCCTCATCATTTGGAAGATGAACTCTGCTCCTTAGAATTGTTTGAACGTTGATGGAAGGAGGCACACTCATAAGGCTTATGTCCTGTGGAGTCTCTACCTTTTTCATGGAGGATCCTTATGATTAGACTAAGGAGAACAAGCTTTGGCCTTGAGGTTGTCCTTGTTGCTTCGGTAATAATGGAGAGTGCATGAGCACTGATGTCGATGTAGGTTTTCTCACGAAGCTGCATGAGGAAGATGGCTCTAGCATTGTTGATGGTGGTCATCTTCCTTACCAGATAGAGGTTGAACAACATGATGTAGGTAAGGCATCTTAAATCCCGAGGGAAGGTGGTTGTGTTGAGGCATTTCCCTTCCCTAGCACCACTAATACAGGATTGAACCATCTCTATAGAAAGCATCTTGTCCTTAAAGGGAGTGAAGTCTTCATGATCTAAGTCTCCATGTCCAAGAACACCATCAATATCCCCCACTTCAAGAGTGAATTCATTGCCTTTAACCCAACAATCGATGTAATTGTTTCTGAGTATGGCATTGGCATAGGATTCCCTAATCAGTGGTTCACAAACCCCGAGGAGATCACCAAAAAGCTTTTCCAAACCTCTTTCTTCAAAACAGTTTAGGATGAAGTAGTCCTTTAGGTCGACAAGATCCACAAATCGCTCCTAAATGATTGGAGCCTTCTTAAAGTGTTGGTTGTATCACTCAAAATGTTAACTGGAGCGAACTAGCTATCATCCATGCGTTTCCTCTTGTCACCACGTTGAGTAGTAGTTTTTCCTCTTGCCATTTGCAAAACAAAGCAGCAAATACCACAAAATAGAGCACAGAAATGGGTAATAAACTTGATTTGTAACAAGTTAGTACCAAAACAATAAACTTAGAATTAAAAACCCTAAAAACTGAAATTTAAAGAGTAATTCAAAAGCAAATGACATGTGAAGATATAAATCATCAAAACATGATAGAATCAAGGTATTAAACACTTAACATGTCAAAGTGTGTGTGTGTATGTGTGTGTGTGTGGATCATATGCAAAAGTGTGCATCTAGGGCAAAGTGTGAAAACATCATAATCATTTGATGTTTCATAAACAAAGAAACATGATTATCCCCACAGTCTTTGTACTCAATGGAGTCCAAAGAAACACACAAAAACATCTTAGAGACATTTTATCATGAACATGGTATGCACAACCCAACACAAATCATAGTACAATGCATAAAAATAAAGAACAAACATGTAAAATGTGTAGAATAAGCATTATACCAACAAAACTAACAAAACCCATGTATCATACTCATCAAAACATCAAAAAAATCCATATTCAACAATCATATTTCCATTCATAAACACAAAATCCAAGAAAACTAGGGCTAGAAACTTGAAATACAATGAAAATAAGAGAAAACCCATACCTTTTCTTGAAGATTGATGAAGTATTGAAGAAGAAAATGAAGGTTTTTTGAGTGACAACGGAGGTTTTGGGAGAGGGAGAGGTAGAGAAGACAAAGTGTGTGCACGTGATACGAGGGAAAACTAAAAAGTTTTTGAAAACTATCTAAGATTTAACCCTATTTGTGCAAAACACACGATTTTTGCGACTCAAATGACTGCGAGTAAGTCTCCAAAATCCCTTGGAAAAAATTTTGAAAATTTTGTCTAAGTATTTTTCGCAACTGGGACATCCACCCGCTAGTGAGTCACGAAATCTTCTGCATAAACTCGCAACTGGAGATTTCCATTCGTGACCAAGTCACGAAAATGACTGAAACCCAAAAATTTTGAAAATTTTTCTAAGTGTTTTTCGTGACTGGGGTTCTCACTTGCCAGGGAGTCACGAAACCTTCTAAGTAAGCCCGCAACTAGAGCCTCGCGACTGGCATGAACCGCGAGTGAGTCACCAAAAATAGAGTTGTAAAATTTTTGGATTTTCTAAAATTTTTCAAAACAAAACACTTTCCAAAAACAGCTAAAGATACTCAAAAATCTTTTTATGTTTGATCAGCATTTGATTGAGTATGTACAACACATTTAATCAAGTACAATCACACAAATGAATAAGGCATTCATTGAACGAAGACATGTGTGATGTGTGTGGGTATCAAATATGAGATAGTCCTTAGTCTAATATGAAGTTTCAATGATCAATTCAACCAAGACATACATAATTAGCACTAAGTAAAGTGACCAATCTCAATTATAGAAATATGCATATATGACCTCCCACAAAACTTGATTACATAACATTGAAGCATTTGTTTTGGCTTCATACAATTCATAACATTTGATCATTTAAGAACAATACATCTCATTTTGAGATCGATGCCTGAAATTTTTTATATTTCAATTTTGAGAGTAAGCCTTTGGCTTTTTGGGCACCATACATTTTCATTACAAGTCACTTTCCCTTTTTCCTAGTCAAATACTAGTATGTGCGACGGTTTTTGCAACTCATTATCTCTTTTTGAGATTTGACAATTGTTGAGCTATAAGCAAAAAACATAAAAGAGTGTGAAGATATATAAGCACAAGTCTATGCATGTCTCAAGATCAATAAAACTATTGGCTAATCATTCATGACAAGTTTGAAGATCTATTTACAACAATCACATAGATGTCAAGATTTTTCCCACAATGATAAGAGTGCATAAAGAACAAGCTAATCTAGTAAATGTACAAAGCCATTTTTACGGAGCTACAAGGCAAACATGCGTGTGACAAAACACAATAATGCCAATCAAACTTTTTGGATTTCCTACTTTTTATGTGTTTTTGGATTTTTGACACAAAATAAGTAAAGATTGATAAAAAAGAAAGCATTCAAAGTTTTTAAAAACAAACAAGAACAATAAAAACATGCTAGAATGAAAAACATAAGCAAACAACCAAACAATGTCACAATATATCGAAAGAATTGATGCATGGACATGTTCTAATTCTTATGCATGAGTACCCTTCTTCACCCACATGACACGTGCGTTTGGGGTGATATCCTTAGAGGATTAGGTACTTGAGTTACAATTCTCAAACCTTAGGGTGAAGTTTGCCAAACAAGAAGTGATGGTGTCTATCGTCTTCATCACATCACCAATACCAGGATCGACTTCTCGCCCTTTTGATTGCTTTGTGTTCCAATTTCCCTTTCCTTGTCCTCTTTGCCTTTAAGGGCCCACATTTTCAATGCGTGAAGGTTGTGGCAATTTGGCCTAGTATGTCTTCGAACTCCACAATGGTGACAAAAATATTAAGTTTGAGGACCTCTTTGTGACTTCAGAAGAGACTTCCCTTTTGCCTTAGGTTTGGCCACAAATGGATTTGAAGGTTTTGTCAAAACCTTTTTAGCAATCACATTTGGCTTCTTCTCAACCTTCACATTCTCAACAATTGGAGTTGATGCTATTGGTTCCTTGGCTTTAACAAACTTCATCTCCTTAGACACATTGGAGCTCAAGAAACTTGATCCTAGAATAGGCATTCGTTAGTTCTTTAATCATCGCCTCAACTTTGCATTTTGTCTCTTTATACCTCACGAGTATGCTTTTGTAATCTTGTTCAGCTTTCTTCATTTTTCTAATGGCTACCTTAGCCACTCTAGCATACTCTCTGGTCTTCTCAAGAAAAGAATTATAGGATTCTTCAAATCCCTTTGCTCCTTCATAGATACATTCTTCATCTTCATCATCGGATTCCTCTCCCACCCCTATAGACTCCACTTCAGTGTGTTCACCAAGCTCTTCCACTAGAGTGCTCAAATTTTCCGAAGAGTCCATGGGTGCAATAGCCATAAATGTGGAGTAGTTTCCTTTTCTATCACAACTTTCTTCTGAATCCGAATTGGAGCTATCCAAGTCACTTAATGTAGTAGCAAAGACTTTACCCTTTGCCTTCAAATAAGTGGGGCATTCTTTCATCACATGCCCATGCCCTTTGCACTCATAGAATGTGACCACTTGAGATGGAGAAGAATCTTTGGAATCCTTCTTCTTGAAGTCTTTCTTATCCTTCTTGAAATTTAAGAATTTCCCCTTCTCAAAAGACTTCCCATCCTCCTTGAATTTTAAGAATTTACGAAAGTTCTTTGCAAGGTACGCCACTTCCTTTTCAACCTCATCGTCATCCAAGGAGTCTTGAGCTTCCACTTTCTCATTAATTGTCTTGTGAGCAAGAGATTTGCTTTTCCTTTGTGATGGTAGAGATACCTCATAAGTTTGAAGAGAACCGATAAGTTCTTGAATTTTTATCTAATCAAGGTCTTTGCTCTCTTCAATTACGGTGACCTTGGCACCGAAGCTCTCCAGCAATGATTGTAAAATCTTCCGCACAACCTTGTAGTCCTCTGTCTTTTCACCCAAGTTAAACTTGCCAATCATCACTTCATTCAACTTCCCATAAAAGGAGTCGAACGACTCATCTGCTCTCATCTTTAGTTCTTTGAAGCAAGCGGTGAGCATTTGTAACTTGGTGTCTTTCACTTCTTGGTGCCTTCATATGTGGTCTCAACAATTTCCCATGCCTTCTTGGCAATTGTAACATGTGAAATCCTATGGAATTCATCGAGTGAGACACCACATAAAATAGCATTTAAAACTTTACTATTAGCATTGGCCACTGCAAGGGCTACCTTATCCCTAGTAGATTTGGCAGCCTCCGACCTAGTCCATCCATTCTTAATCGCATCCCATACGCTCTCATCAATAGAGCACAAGAATGCACGTATACACACTTTCCAAAAGGCGTAATTGCTCCCATCAAAGAAGGGAGGTGCATTTAGGGATTGAGACCTATCCATTGTAGGGTCAAGGATCACACTTAAGATGTAGAAATCCGACAAAGTGTACCCGTTCTAATACCAATTGAAAGTTCACTTGGTGTATAAAACACTCGTGAATGTTTAGACCCCCAATTTTAATACTATCAACATAAGCTTATACTCAAACAATAGATGTGTGGAAAGATAAGTACAAGCAATACCCAAATAAATAAACTACTCTAAACCATAATTAATCACGACACAGTAGCAATTAAATGGCAAGAGTAAGGGTTAGAGAGATGCAAACACAAAGATAACACCGGCACGTGTTATCGAAGAGAAAACCAAAGAAGTCGGTGAAAAACCTTTCCGCTACCTTCCAAGCAGTAAAATAATCCACTAAAGAATAAAATTGGGATACATGAATAGCAATAGACCCTCTAAGCCTAATCTTCCCAATGCACCTAAACCCTCCAAGCTTCTTACTCCGACAAGGTTAAGCCTAACTGTGTCTTCTTTAGCTTTCTAGATCCCGCAGTAAGCCCATTGCATCAACCAAATGAATTGGTCCTCTCTGAATTGCTTCCCAAGCACCAAATGACCTCTTCACCGATATGGGTATGGTAAGATAAGGATTTGGCTAATAAATCACTCAAGGGTATGTCAATGGAGAGGGTGAAAGTAGAGGAATTTAAGAACCAAAGGTATAAGATTGTGAATGAGTTAATCTTGTTGTTCTCTAGGGTTTCTCTCTCAAAATTTTCTATGGAAGCTCTCTAAATTTCATGGGTATAAGGGTATTTATAGTAGGGTACATGAGAAATGTGAAAAAGTCATTTTTTTGCAAAACAGGGTGTTCTAGCAACTCACTCACGACTGGGATAAGTCGTGAGTTTGAGTCGCGAAATAACTAACTGGTCTAGACTGTCCTTTTTGTCATGTAATGCTCCAGCTATCGTGACCCTTCAGCTTCCTGCATGCTTCACATGTGTGGCATTTTGGCGAGTTAACAGTCGCGAGTCACTCGCAAGAATCCTCTTAAATGCACACACGCTTGAATTCTTCACCCTTTCTCACATACAACCCTTACATGATTCCCACCTAAATATAGGGTATCTAATTGCTGAAAAACAAGAAAATTTAGCACAGAATAAAGCCAACACATAGTTGAATAAATTCAACCTTACAATATGCAATAGAACTTTAATTTTCTCACAAATTTTGTAGCATCACAAAATTGTCTACTCCTATCTTACTGTGCACGAGTATTGCACAACAACCCTATTATAATAATAATGATGATATAATGATCATAAAAATCAAGGTATTACAAGCTTGACTTGTTGAGAGTTACTTAAGTTGATTGGTTAAACTACATATCTTAACTAATCAAGAATCATGTTGATTGGATTCTCAAAATTTTTCTTTAGCCATTTGATCTTGGGCTACTTGAATCTCAAGTACACTATATAAGTAAGCCCTAGAGCATATTTTCTATGACTACAAGAAAGTAATGTACTGTACACAAATCTGCAATTTTCCAGGCTTTCTTGAAGCATTAACCAGAGACCTATGTTTATAAAAAATATCTAGTGATCAAAGGGAAGTTTATGCATCCAGTTTACATCCAAGTTACTGGTAAAAATCTTATCCAAGTTACTGGTAAAAATCTTTGAGAGGTGTTTTTGAAGTTGTGAGGGGTCATTCATGTGCAACAAGTTTAGAATAGAAGAGTTCATGGTCTCAAAGCTTAGTGTGGTCACATCGGTAAATACTACAAGAGGTAGCATTAGATTTGGGTTTAAATCATTTTTTACAAACTTTAATTCTATTCTAGTGGACTTATTACCATGGAAATTGAAGATTAAATCCCCCAAGTTTTTACAGTGAAACTGCTTATTTCATTGGTTTTCTTGGATCATTGTTTTGGTGTATTTATGTGATCCATGTTTATGTGTTGTTATTTAATTCAGATCGAATGCATAATTAATATAATTAATTACTTGGTTAAGAATTGGTTCACTTTGTTACAACCAAAGCCTAAAACCCTAACCGTAGGCAATCAAACGTGTACAATCACAGTGCCTTGAAATTTGTGTTACCAAATGCACATTATTAATACTTGAAATTAAAAATCTAGTAGTACTCTAGGCATTACATAATCTTAAACAAACAACTTCCTTCAGCAACCTGAACTTTACAGAATATAGTGTCTTATTGCATATCCTTGCTTCTCCTAGTCAGACTATGATGGCTCCAGGAAAGTGCATTTCAGCTTGATAAAGCCTGAGAGACCATGTGCATAGTTGGTCTAGATTTTGGATTAGCATGCAAGCATGCAATTGCCAACTTTATGATGAGTATCAATTGATTCTCAACCTCAACAGTGGGAGGCAGAAGGCGTATGTCCAACAAATCATTCAACAACAAATTCTCCCCCACTGATGAATTAGTTAGAATGGAGATGATTTCACCAGGATGCCTACCTTTGATCACTTCAATAGCCAAAACTCCAAAGCTAAACATGTCGCATTTCTCAGTTATCTTCATCGTATAAGCAAGCTCTAAAAAAAGAAGAATATTATGCCAATGTATTCATGTGATCTATAAGTTCTATATTGATTGAACAAATAAGTACATTACCTGGTGCAACATATCCATATGTGCCGGCAAGTGAAGACCAATTCGATGAGTCTTGGTTAAGAATCTTAGCAGTGCCAAAGTCTGAAACATGAGCCTCGTACTCTGAATCCAGCAAAACATTTTTGCTTGATATGTCCCTATGAACAATTGGCGGAGAGCAATCATGGTGCATGTAAGACAACGCGTGAGCCACACCCTTGACGATATTCACCCTCTTATTCCAATCCAATTCTTTAGCTCCTCCATCATTGCTCAAAATTGAGGCCAAGCTACCCTTTTCAAGGTACTCATAAATCAAAATTGAGAATTGTGAATGTGAACAAAAGCCATGCAATTTTACAATATTTCGATGTCGAATTTCTAATAATGTGTTGATCTCATTTAAGAATTCTTTTTGCGGTGAATTCAAAGATGTGAGTTTCTTCACTGCGACTATGTCTCCTGATATTAACTGGGCTTTATAGACGGTTCCATATCCTCCCTCCCCAATGCAAAAATTAGCATCAAAACCTTGGGTTGCGTCAATGATTTCTTGGTACAGTTTTCTTCCATCAAAAGTTGATAGTGTTAACACGTCTTCATTGTCCATGTCTTTTGTTGGATTTGTCTGTGGATTTCGCCTTTTTCCTTTTAAACTGAAGTAAATTCCCAAGAATACCAATACAAGTGAAAGTGTTCCCAAGAGAGGGAAAATGAATTTAAGTCCCTTCTTTGAAATATGTTCAACCTTACAGGGTTGCAATCCTATAACATTTCCACATATTCCTTTATTACCTTGTAGTGCTTCAATGTGAGCATCTTGAAATGCTCGACTATTCGGAAGAGGACCCTCCAACTCATTGTAGGATATGTCGACAAATGACAAGCCACGCATCTGTTCAAAAGCAGCTGGAATAAAACCTGAGAAATTATTGTGAGATAAATTGAACAGCTCCAAGCTTTGCATATTGTTAATTTGTGAAGGTATCTCTCCTTCAAGTGAGTTAAGGCTCAAATCTAGCTGGGACAAATGAGTTAATTCACACATTTGAGTTGGAATGTTGAGGATGAACTCGTTGTTGCTCATATTCAAGTAATGTAGTTTCAAAAAGTTCCCTATATCTCTCGGGATTGATTTGCCAAACCTATTAGCGGATAGATCTAGATACTCGAGATTTACTAATGACCCAAGCTCCAAGGGTAAACCACCATAAAGTTTATTGCCATTCAAGCAGAGCGTCAACATGGAAGTCAACTTTCCAAATTCCTTTGGAACCTCCCCTACCAAGCGATTAGAAGAAAGATCAAGTAAATGGAGTTGTACTAAGTCTCCAATTTCAAGGGGTATGCCACCAGAAATATTGTTCCCAACAATCTTTAGACTGGTTAGTTGTGTGCACTTGCCCCAGTTGGGTGAGATTTCACCATAAAATCGATTGTAACTTAGGTCCATGTATTGCAAGTTTCTGTAGAAACCAAAATCTTCAGATATATTTCCAAAGAGTTGGTTTCTTTCAAGGTGGACTGTAGTTAAGTTTGTGCAATTTCTCAAGGTTTTTGGTATTGGACCTGTGAGATGGTTGTTGTCTGCCCTTAGTAATTGGAGAGACCCACTATGGCATAAGTTTTGAGGCAAAAAGCTAGTGAAGTGGTTGGCATCCAGCAATAGAGCTGTCAACTTCATTAAGTTTCCGATCCCTTGTGGAATGGGACCAGAAAGTTGGTTATCACGGAGGTATAAAGATTGTAAGCCACTCAACCTACCAAAGGAAATTGGAATAGTACCAATCAACTGATTTCTACTCAGTTCAAGATCAATTATGGATGTCAAGTTTCCTAATTCTTCAGGAATGGTACCAGAAAGTTGATTGTTGTATAGGTGTAAAAAAGTCAAGTTTCCAAGAGAACCTAAAGATGTGGGAATTAAGCCAGAAAGATGATTTGTTTCAAGGCTTAAGCATATGAGAGACTTTAGATTTCCAATTTCTAGGGGGATGGAGCCAGAGAGTTGATTTTGGTTCATATGCAACAGTGTTAGCTTTTCAAATTTTGCAATACTATAAGGGATGGGACCTTTGAAACTGTTGTTACTTATGTCAAGTTCAACAAGATTGGTAAGGTTTCCAATTTGTGGAGGAATGGAACCAGAAAGTTGATTATCATAGAGGTACAAATAAGCCAAGTTGCTTAAATTACCTAAAGATATAGGAATGGAACACGAAAAGAAATTACTATTGAGAGAAAAGTCGGTCAAATGGCTCAAATTACCTAATGAAGCCGGAATGCATCCACGAAAATTGTTGGCATACAAAGAAAGTTCATTAAGAGACTTTAAATGACCTATTTCTGGAGGAATTGAGCCACTTAACTGATTTTTAGCGAGGTGCAAGACCTCAAGGTTGATCAGTAGGCCAATCTGGGGTGGGATTTTCCCCGATAAGTTATTAAAGGATAGATCAAGATATATGAGTTTAGACAGGTAACTAATATCAATAGGAACCGTATTAAAAAGTTCATTCATGCTGAGGTCAACAAATGAAAGGTTAGGGAGTGACAAGAATGAAAATTCATGGAGAGTACCTTTCAAGCCTGAGTTAGTCAGGTTTAATCTAATAACACTTCCTGCATGGTTGCAAGAAACACCGAACCAACTGCATGGATTTGAGCTTGCATTTTGATTATTGGAAGAATTGGCTGCATTATTATTAGGAAGGAGAGTCCATGAAGGCAGGAGTGACTGGTTTTTATTTTGAAGACTGGCTTTCCAAATGAGAAGAGCATTTGTCTCGGTTTCTTTATCCGCATAAACAGAATCAGAAATAAAGGAAAAATGTAACAGGGCCAACATGAATAGAGAAACGGGAGAAAATACTTTTTTGAAGCTAGTGAGTGCCATGGTTTTTTGGAAGCTAGGGAAAATAGATGATATGATTCAGTATCTTTGTTTATCAATTTTCATCATTCTCTTTCTTTAAATACCAATCAAGTCAAGTGTTGTCGTTAATGTGAAGAGAAGGGTTTCCACATGATCATTGACTTTGAAAGGGGTAGAGCTAAGAATTTTTGTTTGAGGACCAAGTTTCCTCATTAATATTGTAACGTTGTAATTTACAACTATATTTTGTTGGCTTTTATTCCGTGCCAAATTTGATTGTAATCATGTTCAATCGTTTAAAACCCTGTATTTGTTGTGGGACTTGATGTAAGGGTTGTGTGGTAGAAAGAGTGTTGAAGACTCAAGCATTTGAAGAAATGAAGGATTCCCGCGGGTATCTCGCGACCAAGCATCCCGCGAAGTGAACCATGTGCCAGGCACATGCTGGAATGCGAAGAGTCATGCCAGGTGGAGACAACTGTGTCTCGCGAGTATCTCGCGGGTAAGGCCTTCCCGCGAGACACCCGCGAGGCAAGCTGTTCTGCCAACATGTACTTTTTGAGTCACACGTTTTGCACCTCTCCTACATATATCATCATTACCCACAATTGTTGAGGAATGCTTCAGAGAGAAAACCCTAGCCAAACACATTGGGAATTAGAGATTGTCTTCCCCATCTTTCTCTATACAATTGCTTGTGGTATCTCCTCAACCCTTCCCTCTCCAATATCCATATCTTTGAGAGGTTGATAGCCAAAACACTTACCACACCTTTGAGAGTGCTGAGTGACTTTTGGTGCTGCTGGGAAGCATTGGAAGAAGCCTTGAATGGCAGATGCAACATGGAGCTTGTTGCGGGATCCGGATAACTAAGACAAGACACGGTTCCGAGAAGCCTTGTTGGAGTAGGAGCTTGGAGGGCTTAGGTACATCGGGTAGACTAGGCTTGGAGGGTCTTTTGCTAATCCATGTATCCCAACTGATTGTCTAGTAGATCGATTTCCGCTTGGAGGGCGACGGAGAGGTTTTTCACCGAGTTCTTCGGTTTCCTCTTCGATAACACGTCTCGGTGTTATTTGTGTTTGCATCCTTCTTCCCTACTCCTGTTCATTTCATTTTTACTGCTGAGTTGCTTTAAAATATGGATTAGAGTAGTTGTTTTGTTTATACGCTTGTGTTTACACTATTCCGCACTGGTTATTAAGTTAGTGTAAAATCAACCAAGCCGTAATTTGAATTTGGGGGTCTAAACCGCTCGTGTGTTTTCAACACATTTTCGAGCTTTCAATTGGTATCAGAGCGGGTACACTTGCTGAGGTTTAATTACCTAAGTGTGATCCTTGACCCTCCTTGAGATGGACCGGTCTCAATCGCTCAATGTTCCACCATTTTTTGATGGGAACAATTATGCATTCTGGAAAGTTAGAATGAGAGCATTCTTATACTCTATCGATGATACCGTTTGGGATGCGGTTGAGATAGGTTGGACCAAGTCGGAGGCTCCTAAGTCCACTTGGGATAAGGCAGCCCTTGCGGCAGCAAATGCTAACAGTAAAGCTTTAAATGCTATATTTTGTGGTGTGTCCCCTGATGAATTCCACAGGATCTCTCATATGACAGTGGCCAAGGAAGCTTGGGAGATTTTGGAGACTACCTATGAGGGTACAAAGAAGTCAAGGACACAAAGCTTCAGATGCTCACCACCAAATTTGAAGAACTCAAGATGAGTGATGATGAACCATTTGATTCATTCTATGGGAAGCTCAATGAAATTTTCATTGCTAAACTTAATCTTGGGGAGAAGATTGAAGACACTAAGATGGTGAGAAAAATATTGAGGTCCCTGCCTGAAAGTTTTAGAGCAAAGGTTACAGCCATAGAAGAAAGCAAAGACTTGGATGAGATTAAGATTCAAGAGCTGATCGGGTCTCTCCAAACGTATGAGCTGGGACTGCCATCCCATAAGACAAGCAAATCGCTTGCTCTTAAAACCATCACCGAAAGAATAAATGATTCCTCCGAAGAAGATGGAGTGGAGAAAGAAGTAGCATATCTTGCAAAGAACTTCCGCAAGTTTCTGAAAATGAAGAACAGTGGGAAACCGTTCAATAGAGAAAAGTTCTCTCCTTCAAGAGGTGATAAGAAAGAGTTTAAGAGAAAAGAAGGAAAGGATTATCAACCTTCTCCAGACATTGTGTGCTATGAGTGCAATGGCCATGGACATCTAAAGAAGGAGTGTCCGAATTTTCTGAGGAGAAAAGGAAAAGCATATGCTACAATGCTCAGTGATTCTGACTCTTCTGATTCTGACTCGGAAGAGAGTTGTGACGGTGAGGGAAACTACTCCGCTTTCATGACCATTGCTCATGAAGATTCCTCGGACGACTTGGGAGCACTTGAGAAGGAACTTGGTGAGCATTCTGATTCAGAATCTGCTGGAATTGTGGAAGAATCAGATGCTGAAGAGGAAGAAAATACAGCTAATCTTCAAGAAAATTATTCCTCACTTCTTGAGAAGTCAGGGGAATATGCAAGAATAGCCAAGGCAGCTGTGAGAAAAATGAAGAAAGCAGAGGAAGACTACCGAAGTCTCATGATCAGACATAAGGAGGCCAAATGCGAAATAGAAGGACTGAATGGTGAGCTGTCAGAAGCATACTTGAAGATCAGATTTCTTGAACAAGAGGTGGTGCAAGCGCAAGCCAAGATAAAAAGGGTCTCCTCCAGAAAGTTGGATGATGTTATCTCATCCCAAAAACATTCCTCAGACAAGTCCGGATTGGGATATATCGGAGGGAGTAGCTCATCAGTCAAAGCTACCAAAGAAGTAAAATTTGTGAAGGCCATAGAGCCAATTGTAGAGGAAGCCATTCCTGAGAATGTTAAGGTTGAGAAGAAGAATGTAAGCGAGCATCGGATGATGAATAAGTCCCGAAATCAAGCTGTAGGCAGACACGAAACCAGAGCAAGATCTCTCTCAAGACCACAACGGGGTCCTAGAACGGATTATGTGTGTCACTATTGCGGATTGCAAGGACACACCAGACCCAACTGTCAAAAATTGAGAGCTGACAATAATGCAAGCGTTCCTCGATCACGTGGAAGAAGGAATGACAATAGAGCGTGGGGTGGTGAGAACTCAAGAAACCAAATTCGTGATCCCGGAGTGACAGACGTGATGAAAATGATCGGTGCCTTCACCACTTGCTTGAAGAGTTTTACCAGGAGGTTTGAAAGTCCCAACTCTCGTACCCAATCCGTCAAGGATATCACCCTAAACGCACGTGACGTGTGGGTGAAGAGGGGTACTCATGCATAAGCACTATAATATGTTCATGCATTAATTCTTTCCATTTTTAGGGACATTTGTTGTTGCATTTTATCATGCATTGCTTTCATGGTTTGTACCTGTTTTTGTTGATCTTTCTTTTCTTGCTCTGTTTTGGGTGTGTTTCAAAAATTCAAAAACCCATAAAAATTATAAAATCCAAAAAATTTGATCATTTTGTTGAGTTTTGCCTCAAAGCATGTTTTGCCTTGTACCGTTGTTCTTATGGTTTTGTGCATTTAGCGAGCTTAGCTTGTCCCTCATGCACTTATATCATTGTGGAAGAAATTCTGAAATCTATGTGACTGTTGTAAATAGATCTTCAACCTTGTCATGAATGATTAGTGAATGGTTTTGTTGATCTTGAGACATGCATAGACTCATGCCTATATATCTTCCCACTTTTATTTATTTATTTTTTTTTGCTTAAAAGAGCTCTCTAAATGTAAATCTCAAAATGAAAAGAGATATAGAGCTGCAAAAGCCTGTCGCACAAACTAGTATTCGACTAGGAAAAAGGGAAAGCGACTAAAATATAATGTATGATGCCCAAAAAGCCAAAAGCTAACTCATCAATTGAAATATCAAAAATTTCAGGCATCCTTCTCTAAATGAGATTCTCTTTGCTCAAAAGTTGCAAATGATTTGTTAAGTATGGAGCCAAATGAAAAGCTTCAATGAATTGTTATCAAGTACGTGTGGGAGGTCATATATGCATGTTTCTATAATTGAGATAGGTCACATAATCTAGTGCTAGTTGAGTATGCCTTGATTGAATTGATCATTGAAGCTTCACATTGGACTAAGGACTATCTCATTTTTGATATCCACACACAACACACAAGCCTATGTTCTATAAATGTCATAATCATTTGTGTGATTGTACTTGATTAAATGTGTTTCGCATGCTCAATCTTTGTTGATCAAATCCAAAAAGATTTTTGTGAGTTTTATTAGTTTTTGAAAGTGATTTTATACTTTCTTGTGTGTCCTCTCTTTGATCAAATTACTTTTGTGTGTTTTTCATAAAAAAACTTGTTCAGGGGTTGTTTCGCGAGAAGCTCGCGACTAAGAAGCTTCTCGCGAAAAGGTTTGAGGGAAATATTTTTTCTTGTTTGTCACACAGAGAATTTCGCGACTATCTCACGACCAACAGCTTCCCGCAAAATGCTGTTTGAAAAAAAAACTGAATTTTTCTTAAAATCAGACAGAGAATCTCGCGACTGTCTCGCGACTGGCTCGCGACCTAGAGCTTCTCGCGAAAAGTTTGTGCTTCAGTGGCTCCTTTCGCGGTTGTCTCGCGACTGTCTCGCGGCTCCCTATCCCGCGAAAAACGCGTGTTTTCAGTTTTATAGGGCTGATGTGACAGTTTTTTCAAAACATAAAACTTCCCTCCCTACATTTCTTCGAACCTCTCTCAACCCAAAAACACTATTCCATCAAATCCCTCTCCAAATCAAGACTCTTTCTGCTGTTTCTTCTTCAAGGTATGATCATTACTCATTCCTTTTAAGTTTTCACTTAAATTTTGCAGTATTTTTAGTTAGGTTTTGATAATTGGGGATTTTCGCAACTTTGGGTTGTTTTTCAAAATTGGGTGTTGTTCTTGCCAAATCTTTGATTGGGTTTTGTTTCTTGTGATATTGATGCATCTGTGTTGGCCCCTTGTGGCATTTTAAAGTGTATTTAGGCATATATTCTCCATGTTCATGCATTATGCATATCATATTTGCTTGTGTGCACGCAAAGTGTTCGTCAAATTGTCCAAGTGAAATTTGTTGTACTAAAATGGAATCAAGTGATCTCAAATACATGGACTTTCACTTGTTTGACTTAATTACACTTGGTTTGATCGTTATATGTGTGGTTCACTCACTTTGCTTAGGTTGCACACTCTTGACACTCAACTAGGCTATTAGGCACCCTTATGCATCTCATGCCACACACAATCATCAGCACATTGCACTTAGGCACACACACTTGCAGTGTTTCTAAATTGGTTGCTTTGTGGTTATGCTTTATTGGTTGTACTCTTTGATCATGTTATCTAGTGTATAGCATGCTATGTTCTTCAGTTAGTTTAAGTCTGATTTGAAACTAACTTGAATCTAATGAAGTTTGTTCTCTGATTTGTGTTGGTGCATATTTTTTTGCTTTGTAAAATTGTGCAGATGTCTCCCACCAAGCATGCTGCTTCAAGGAAGAAGGCTCCCAAGCGTGCTCATACTGATTCTGATCACTTCAAATCCGCGGAAGCAGACATGAAGTACAATGACTGTTACAAGAAAGCCACCATTGTCATGGAAAGGGTGGTTCAATTGGAAGAGCTTGAGAATACATGCATTCCAGATGCATTCAAAGAACGGACTTGGACCAAACTGTTGAACCCAATTGGAACTATGTACTCAGAGATAATCAGAGAATTCTTCTCCAATGCTGCTGTAGAAGAGGACAAGATAGTCTGCTGGGTGAGGCACAAAGAATTTGAGATCACAAGGGATAGTATTCAAGACTTTTTAGAGATACGTCCTCCCTCACAGCCAATGACAGTTCAGTATGATGAGAGATTGGGGCATATCACGGAGATGATATCAGCACTTGGTGGAGTTCCAAAGAAATCATCAATGGATACTCTCAAGTTCTCTCCAGAAATGAGGACTCTGAGCTATGTCATGATCCATAATCTATATCCGGTCACCAACCTCACCACTCTATCTACTCCAAGGACGAGGTTTCTCTACGACCTCTTCACTCACAAGGAAATTGATATCTGCAGCCACATCTTCCACATTCTGAAAAAGAGCATTACGAAGCAAAATTCCCGAACCATAATGCCCTTTCCTTCATTGATCATGGGGCTCATTGCCAAGACGAAGCTGAAATTCCCTAGTGGCCTTACTATTGTTCAGAGGGATTACCCCATTGGTGCAAACACTCTGACTCGGAGCACAGCACACATTAAAGGCCCCAAGACTGGTCCTCATCTCATTCCACCGCCTCGGAGTGTGCCTCAGGATGTCCCAGATGAGGGTGGAGATACAGAGGAGGAGATTGACAGGTTTACTTCTGCTCTAGAGACTGCACAGCCATCATCTTCTGCTCCAACACATACACAGGGTCTCAGCAAGCTTGATCAGATCCTAGCCAAGATGGATCACATGACTACAGTGCTTGACACTCACGTACAGCACACAGCAGATCAGTTTGCATACCTCCAGGAGCAGATCACCACATTATCCGCTCAGATTCAGAGCTTATCCCCTACACATGGTTCAGACTCCGAATCCGACCAATTCTAGTCCTTTGGCCATTCCAGTCAAAAAGGGGGAGAAAATTTTGAGGGGGAGCTGATGAACAAGAGCCTGCACAGCCTTAGGGGGAGCGTAGCTTAGATACATAGTTACATTAACTATTGGTTATTGGTTTTACAGACGGGTTTTCTAAGTTTTTTATAGTTAATGTTTTTCTATTTGTGGTTTATTGTTCTGACACTTATGCTCTATCTTCAGTATTAATTTCAGTATATTTTCAGAATTTTGTGTTTTCTTTCTATGCTTTGTGGCATATGTGCTATGTGGCATTTTGTTCTTGTACCCATGTTGCTTTTGTAAGCTTTTAGGGTTTATTTCATGCATAGTTTGTAGGTCTTTGTGGTTTGTGCCATGCATCTACTATACCATGCTTATGCAACCTTGATGCATGTTTGCTTGTAGTTCAATGTCATGCATTGTTACTTCAAGTACATCACTCTTGTGCCCTTGTAGGATTGTTCCTAGATGCATATACGTTCTATGCATTGGTTGAGTGATGAACACTCTTGTGCCCTAGTAGGATTGTTCCTAGATGCAAATACTTCGTGTATTTCGCATTGGTTGAGTGTTGGAGTTGCAAATGATTCTCTTTAAATGAGCTTATCATCTTGCATCTCCGGATGTTCATTTCATGTGTGAATGAGCATAGTAATTGCTTGCGTATAGTGATTACCTGTTTGATCTTGCCATGATCTAGTGTTTCTATTTCATTTAGCTTGATCATGTTATTATTGCTCCATATGCATTTCAAGTTTTCTACATACAATGATATTATTGTGTTGTTGTGTTTCAGGAGATACTTGTTCATATGTTCAAGAGCTTATCAGAATCTAGAATTAGGTGTGAGTGAGTTTTGCCTTTGTTCCCAAACTCTCGTTTAAGTCTAGAGTCTGTTTAGGGTTTTGTCACGGAATAGCCAAAGGGGGAGATTGTAAAGTTGTAATTTGCAACTATGTTTTGTTGGCTTTTATTCCGTGCCAAATTTGATTGTAATCATGTTCAATCGTTTAAAACCCTGTATTTGTTGTGGGACTTGATGTAAGGGTTATGTGGTAGAAAGAGTGTTGAAGACTCAAGCATTTGAAGAAATGAAGGATTCTCGCGGGTATCTCGCGACCAAGCATCCCGCGAAGTGAACCATGTGCCAGGCACATGCTGGAATGCGGAGAGTCATGCCAGGTGGAGACAACTGTGTCTCGCGAGTATCTCGCGGGTAAGGCCTTCCCGCGAGACACCCGCGAGGCAAGCTGTACTGCTAGCCTGTACTTTTTGAGTCACACCTTTTGCACCTCTCCTACATATACCATCATTACCCACAATTGTTGAGGAATGCTTCAGAGAGAAAACCCTAACCAAACACATTGGGAATTAGAGATTGTCTTCCCCATCTTTCTCTATACAATTGCTTGTGGTATCTCCTCAACCCTTCCCTCTCCAATATCCATATCTTTGAGAGGTTGATAGCCAAAACACTTACCACACCTTTGAGAGTGCTGAGTGACTTTTGGTGCTGCTGGGAAGCATTGGAAGAAGCCTTGAATGGCAGATGCAACATGGAGCTTGTTGCGGGATCCGGATAACTAAGACAAAACACGGTTCTGAGAAGCCTTGTTGGAGTAGGAGCTTGGAGGGCTTAGGTACATCGGGTAGACTAGGCTTGGAGGGTCTTTTGCTAATCCATGTATCCCAACTGATTGTCTAGTGGATCGATTTCCGCTTGGAGGGCGGCGGAGAGGTTTTTCGCCGAGTTCTTCGGTTTCCTCTTCGATAACACGTCTCGGTGTTATTTGTGTTTGCATCCTTCTTCCCTACTCCTGTTCATTTCATTTTTACTGCTGAGTTGCTTTAAAATATGGATTAGAGTAGTTGTTTTGTTTATACGCTTGTGTTTACACTATTCCGCACTGGTCATTAAGTTAGTGTAAAATCAACCAAGCCGTAATTGAATTTGGGGGTCTAAACCGCTCGTGTGTTTTCAACACATTTTCGAGCTTTCAAATATATTTATCAAAACAATCTTATACACACATATATACACACACGCATGCTTTTTTATTATATACACTTTTTTTTTTATTTGAATAAGTTATATATATACATATACCCAACAAAAAAAAAAGCTTAGTATTTTTAATCGAAACTATATTTCATGGATATTTCATAAAATAAAATTTATTTTTACCATTTACATAGTAAAATTCTTAAAATAAAAAGTTTCATTTTCATTCCAAATTATCAAATTTTATACTGAAGTAATTAAAAAATCCTTCAATTAAACAAATGAAATTTTCAAAAACATGAATTATTCAAACTTGGAGGAATAAGGCTCCAAATATATTTGAAACTATTTTACTTTAACTGATTATATAGCAACTAAAGATACATTTCATGTATAGTTTTTGTGATGAGATTTTTTTTAATAAATTAATAACTTGTTAATTGCTACATAATGGGTTAAAAAAAATAGATTCAAATATGTTTGATGCCAAACTCTAGACTTTGGCTGTTCTCGTGTGGAAAAAAGAGTTTTTCCTAAGGCTACAAACAATCACAGAACTATTACTATAGCTCTCTTTTGTAACAGATGGGTTGTCGGTTGTTAAGTGTTGGTCGTTAGTTTCACGAATACCTACCATTTGGAAAATTTTGTGGAAAAGTTGTATATATTTTTTGTGGTTTTATATTCCAAGTCAAAAAAAAAAAAAAAACAAAAAACAAAGACCATGAACATAAATTCCAAAAGAAAAAAGGACCCAGGGAAGGAAATTAAGCACCTTTTGTTTTTTATTGTAAGTTGAAATTCTAACAACTTTTCCAACAATAAAAATCATATTATGCAAAGCAGCGGAAAATAAATAACACCATGATATAATGACCTAGGAAAACCGATGAAACGAACTGTTTCAAGATAAAAACCTAGGGAGGATTTGACCTAACTATCCTCAAGGTAAAGTAAATCCACTATAAGAAAATTGAAGTTTTTACAATCAAATTTAATCCTAAATCTATTGCTACCTCATGTAGTAACTTACTAACACGACCACATTCAAACTCCAAATCCACGAACTCCATCTCTTCTTGGATTTACACCAACACAAGCACCCATGCTTGTTTCTTTGAGATCCCACTCAAAGGTTTAGCAACACAAACTCTCCAATTTATTACTCCAAGACCACCCTTGAAGGTTAGATCATCAGCAATTGTTGATCTTGTTGTAGCAACTTCAAATCTATCGGATTTAATGATATGAGAATGATTTTTGGTAGTGACTTTGAAAGAGGAAGACAATACTTTTTAGATCTCACAAGAGCACCTCCAAAGTCTCTCAAAAGCTCTGCAAACGTAGTTAGGGTTTTCTTTTATAGACTAGAAGTGTTTCACTTGAAACCAAAAACGTTTAAGGAGAGCTTATGTTGAAATAGAAATCTGCAAAAATTTCATGTCTGCGATTTTTGATCGGTCAAATCTAATTTTCGATCAGTTGGATTTCAAAGAATTTGAATACTTCGTTCTGCAGTTTGTATGTTCTTGTGTTTTGACTTGTAACACCTTGAGCATTGTCTAATAAACTCTATAGACTCTAAGATCTATACATAGACAAGTTTGTGCTCACGGTTTGCCAATTGTTCTAAACTTTTAGAACCTGACATATCTCTTTATTGGATGCGAATTTTGAAAATCTAATTGTTGGATTGTATTGCATTTTCTTTATGTTCTTAACATGCACATATCAAATTTCGTTTAAATTGGATATTATTTACTACTTGATTAATAAATCCATTTTTTATGCGTAATTTTATATTACAAAAATTTGAAATTAAAAAATTTGATTGATGATATAGCTATTGATCTTTAATTTTTTTTTTTTTTTTTTTAATTTCACAAGCATAAAATATAATAAAAACATGAAATCTAATGTTAATTTTTTAAAATTCACATCTAATAAAAAGATATAGGAGGATTTTGAAGAGTGTATCACCAAACTAATTTGGAGAAAAACTTTTTCAAATTACCAATCAAATTACTTACTTTAAGATTGGATTTTTCTAACTATGTGTACAAAAAATCAAGTCAAAATTGGAAGTTTTTCTTCCAAAAAAAAAGACTTTTATGTTTCCTCTTAGTGATCTTTTCTCCTAGACGCAATAAATATTAGAGAAAAGCATTGAATGTGGAACATTTGGTAAGAGATTGGCTGGAAAAATTGGTGCATTTGCAATTATTCCAAATGGCCCACAAATTACCCAGACGTTTAGTTGGTACTCACAAAGAAAATATAGAAAAAAGCTTCGAATGTGGGACATTGGACATTTGAACATGATGAAAAGTGAGACTTGGAACTTGGAAGTTAGGATGCGTGTACAGGAAATTGATTCGGTTTTATGTAAATTCCGCTTCACCTTGACTCTCTGCTCAGATTCACATGGAAAATTAGTAGCTAATTTCCTCTCTGCAAAAACACGTGTTTCAAAAGACAAATATTTCAATTTTTGGGACAACTATCAATAAGTAATCTAGAATAAAAAAAAAATCATAAAAATTTAATGAACTGTCCAAATATTAAGTTGTTATTATCATGCAAAAAAATTAGTCAGTGTTGGCCACATAATAACTAGTGAAAATTTTGTCAATTCAACTTAATTTAATTACACTTATGCATGGCTGCAAGAAATGCCGAACCAGATGCACGGGATTGAGCAGTTGTTTTGATCATTAAAAGAATTGGTTGCATTATTAGGAGGGAGAGTCCATGAAGACAGGAGTTGCTGGGGTTCATTTTCAAGACTGGCTTTCAAATTGAGTAGAGCATCTGTCTCTGCCTCTTTATTTACAGAAACAGAATCAGCAACAAATGAGGAATGTAACATGGCCAATACGACTAGCGAAACAGGGGAAAGTAACTTATTCAAGGTAGACAATGCCGTTGTATATCAAAGCTCCCCCAGGAATTTCTTACACTACTATTTACAGGATCTAAGATTTGGTAAGTCTCTGAGGTCAATTTCCATTGTTGAATGGCAAAGAGAAACAGGGATCTGACATAATGGATGACTTACTTTTTGACTGTTTTGATGGGGAAACCCAGTCAAGAAAAAGGAAAGATCCAACGTGAAAAGTCTCCAAAATCTTTTTCATTATATCTCAATAACTAGAAAGAAATTCCAAGCAAAATATACGATACAATTGCCAATGAAGCATAAAAATGAGGAAGCTTGTATTTAAAGTCATAGCCTGGGAGTTCTCTCTGGAAAATTTGGAACCATATGCACTTGAGCATTGAAAAAATGGATTCAATGGCCACATGTTTTCCGTATGGTGCTTTTTTCTTTTTCTGTTCTTTTCCCTTTATGATGTTGAAGAGATGTCATATATGTTGCATAGATTAGGTAGGTAGAAGTAGAACTTGAATCAACTCTATTGTCCAGTAGAATGTTTAAATTATTTAGTATTTCTTTTCATAGTGGCAACCGGCGAAACCGCAAAAGTGAATTTCTGAATATGATAATTCATCAGTTAGGTTGAGACCCTTATTTGTGTGTCTGTCCCGCCACAAAATATCACACAGAAGTTTTCCAATGACTATATCTCATTCTTTAGGAGATCTAAAAATTAAATGCTTGAGTGTTAAAACAAGAAGTTCAGAGAAATGTAACCACTAACCACCTTCTGCAACCTATTTCTCTAAGTAAGAGAAACAAAGACAAACTACAGTTGTTTCAGTCATTAGAAGGGTTTACAAATTGAAGTCTACCATTCGTCAATTAACAAGTCCCTTATTCATTTAACCCAAAATTTAAGACTATTGGACTTGGTATCCTGTTGTTTACCCATGACATGAAGTATGTCAACAAAGGCTATGACCTAAGAAGCTGGTGCTCATGCTCATGACAAGAACTACATTGGGCATCATCTGTGTAGAACTCGGGCATAGTCTCAGCTGCCCCTCCAGTGCGCCACCACTTGTTCTCCTCCTCCTATGCTTTTCCTTAGGGGAGCTGGTCCACTCAAACCCATTTCTGCAACAGCCCCTCTAAAATATTTAGAGGGAAAAAAAATTATATGAACAATAAGATTTCCAAAACATTATTATAATTATTTGATTATGATACTGATCTAGTTTGTATAGGAATGAACAAACAATTAAAGGGTAGTTGCCTTATACTTGGATCTATAGGACAAGAACAGCTTGACAGACTATTAAAGAGTGGTTGACTCATATGGGTGGACATATAAGAATCAACCTCTTGAATAGTTTGGAATTTCAATTTTTATTGCACAATTGTTTTTATACTTCAAATTGCAATTTTTTAAAAGAAATTCCAAGATTGGTCTGGGTAAATTTTATATTATATTTATTTTAAGTGTCTAAAAAAGTTAAATATTTAGATGATAAAGTGTACCTAGTTAAAAGCGTATCCTATAGATCAGAGTTTTGAAGTCAAAAGCTCTAATTTTGGGAAGATAATGGTTTGAAAAGAGAAACAAGGAATTTATACTATCACTTTACTTTATTGTTTATATGTGAAATTATGATTATTTATTTATTTTTTATTTTGAAGTTGAAGTTAGCCCAATGTCCCAGATTTTAATATTTTCGTTCTTTATTATTATTTTTATTTTTTGGGTGAGGAAGTTACTATAGTCACACATTTTTATTAGATAAATTTTATGTCCACAACACTTTCATAACAAATATTAAGTGAGAAGTTGTTACTATTTGTTATTGGCGAGCAAACTAGTAACAATTTGTTATTTAAAATTTTTTGTGAAAGTATTGTGAAAATTTTGTTGACTTAGTAGTTCTCTTTTAATTAACAAGTTAATACTACAATGATTTCAAATACTTTTTACTTTTTAACAATTGTTAATTACAATTTAAATAATAACATACTGTTGTCTAGATTAGCTTTTCTCATGCAATTGAATTGACTAAAAATTCGCATTTTGATTAGTTGTGGCACGCTCTATCAAAAACCCTAGCCGAGAAGACAACATGGGCCTTACCTATGGATCGAGGTGTGGACATGGTGTCCATAAACGGAGGGCTCCTGATGGCTCCACCTCATTTAACAATCAAAAACCTATATTTGAAAGGAGCGGCTGAGATGTACGAAAATGGTGTACTTGTTACTGTGGACCTCAAGTTCATTGTGGACTCTCACATCTGCAATATGCATCTTTGAAAATGTCCAACCTTATGGAAGATATCTCTGCTTCAAACTCGTCATCAGTTGCAACAAAGATGCCATTAAGCTTTCCCACATATTATTGCCACCCTTTGAAGCTAAAGCCTCCCCTCCTGAAAGGTTTGCATTGGTTTTGGTCATCTCAATTTGTATTGGTTTTGGTCATCTCAGGTTCTCAATACTTGTTCAAAGAATCATCTTTTCATAGGGTATCAATATCATGGTTCATATAGTTTATTTAATAATATTAGTTATTGACAGTGGTAGAGGCCTTGAAAATCAATTGGTACAGTGTAATATTATTTTTTTTTTTGAGGAGGTACAGTGTAATATTATTTGATAAAGTTACTTGAAAGTTCAGAAAAAGGGTAAATGTATTAATAATTAAATAAAATTAAATAGCTTACTAAAAACTATGATCATCGCAGAGAAAAACAAAATTTCTTATCTTTCTTATTGTAGGATATTTTGACTCATCAATATACTATTATAATATTTGTAAAGGTTAAAAGAAAAAGTTCATGGACAACTTTTACCATAATTCTAATGTGGTCAACTATAAGTAGCAGAAAAAAAAATTAATAGAACGCATCAACGTTATAACTTTTGAGCGTAGAAAAACAGAAGCTAACTTGAAGAGCTAATTTGAAGGGGGTTAGAGTCACTCAAATCAAAAAAAAAAAAAAAAAAAAAAACTATTTCCTGCATTACCATGATAAAGTGATAGACCGCTTCAAAGTTGCAGCCTCAAGAAGCAGATACATTTTTCTTAATATCGATCTAATTTTGTTATTAAAAGGTTAGAAGCTAGCTCTTTGATTTTTTGAAGGGGTGACAAGAGGTATTGGATTGCTTGCATTCCTTTTTTTTTTTTTTTTTTTTTTTTTTTTTTTTTTTTTTTTGATAGGATTGCTTGCATTCCTTGATGAAACCTTGTAGACATGAAATGTCACCATCATTGGCCAGGAAGGATCTTGCATCTAAATATGCGATTTTCACAACAGGGATATACAAAGCATTTTAAAACTAAAATCTTCCCCATTACTTTTTTTTTTTTTTTTTTTAATACACCTTAACTAAATCAGTTGAAAAAAAAAAGACTAAATCTATCATTATATTAAGTACTTACTCTTTATATTACATTCGAAATACTAAATCAGTTGAAAAAAAAAAAAGACTAAATCTATCATTATATTAAGTACTTACTCTTTATATTACATTCGAAATCTTTATAATGCATACCGAATTCAAAATAGCCATCCAAACATGTATTATGTAATGTGCCTTGAAATCTGAGTTACACTTACCAGCGGTAATTTATTAGGACCTGCAATTAATGATCTAGTAGTACTCTCTAGCCATTACATAATCTTAAACAAACAATTGCCTTCAGCAGCATAAATCTGATAGATTATATCGCAATCCAAACAAATCACTATATCCTTGCTGGTCCTGGTGAGGTTCCTAGGAAAGTGCATTTAGGGATAACTGTTGAGAAGCCATGTGCATGGTTGGGCCACAGGCTGGGTTAGCATGCAAACATGCAATTGCAAGCTTTGTGATGACTAGTAGTTGACTCTCAACCTGAACAGTGGGAGGTGGAAGGCGCATGTCTAACAAATCTTTCAACAATAAATTATTTTTCACAATTGAAGTAGATAGAATGGGGATCATTTCACTTGGATGTCCTCCTTGGATCACTTCAATAACCAAAACTCCAAAGCTATAAACATCGCATTTCTGAGTTATCTTCATTGTATAAGCAAGCTCTGCAAACAAACACAATATCATGCAAATGTGTTCATATACTCTATGTTCTACATTAATTTTAAACTGGAGTATATTACCTGGTGCAATATATCTGTATGTACCAGCAAGTGAAGACCAACTAGATGAGTCTGAATTAAGAAGCTTAGCTATGTCAAAGTCTGAAACATGAGCCTCGTATTGAGAGTCAAGCAAAATATTTTTGCTTGATATGTCCCTATGAACAATTGGCGGTGAGCAATCATGGTGCATGTAAAACAAAGCATGAGCGACACCTTTGATGATGTTTACCCTCTTATTCCAGTCCAATTCTTTAGCTTCTCCATCGTTCATCAAAATTTTGTCCAAGCTACCCTTTTCTAGATACTCATAAATCAAAAAAGAGTGTTGTGAATGTGAACAAAAGCCATGAAATTTAACAATATTTCGATGCCGGATTTCTGTTAACGCTCTTATCTCATTGAAGAACTCTTTTTGTTGTGCAATCTCACCATCACCCATGGATTGGAGTTTCTTTACTGCCACTATATTTCCTGACGCTTGATTTGCTTTATAGACGGTTCCATGTCCACCCTTTCCAATGCAAAACATAGCATCAAAACCATGGGTTGCTTCAATGATTTCCTCGTACATTGCTCTTTCATCAAAAGTTGCTATTGAAAACACCTTTTCATCATGCATGTTATTTGCTTGATTTTTACAAGGGTGCTTCCTTTTTCTTTGAAAAATGAAGAAAATTCCAAGAAACATCATTACAAGTAAAAGTGTTCCCAAAAGAGGAAAAATGATTAAGAAAATGATTTTGTGCCCCTTCTTTGAAACTTGTCTTGCCATACATGGTTGCAATCCTGTAACATTTCCTCACAAACCTTTATTACCTTGTACTACTTCTATGGAAGCATCTTGAAATGCTTTGCTATTGGGAAAAGAACCCTCCAACTTATTATAGGATATGTCCACATAGGACAAGCCATGCATTTCTTCAAAAGCAATTGGAATAACACCAAATAGGTTGTTCTAGGAGACATTCAACATCTCCAAACTTTGAAGATTGCCAATTTGTTAAGGTATCTCTCCTTCAAGCGAGTTATGACTCAAATCTAGCTCGGACAAATGGGATAAAACACTCATTTGAACTGGAATGTCATGGCTAAACTTGTTGTTGCTCATATTCAAATAGTTTAGTTTCAAAAGGTTCCCTATATTTCTAGGGATTGACTTATCAAATCTATTATTGGATAGATCTAGATAGTAAAGATTTGTTAATGATCCAAGCTCCAAAGGTATATCTCCAAAAAGTTGATTTCCATTCAACTTCAACTTCACCAAAGAAGTCAATTTCCCAAATTCCTTTGGAGGCTTCCCAAGTAACCCATTATAAGAAAGATCAAGTTCCTGGAGTTGAATGATGTTTCCAATATTAGGTGGTATGCCACCACTAATATTGTTCCTAGCAACTGTAGGGTAGTTAGTTGTGGACACCTACCCCAATTGAGTGAGATTTCACCATAAAATCTATTGTAGCTTAGGTCTACGAACTCAAGGTTACTATAAACACCAAAATCATCAGATATATTTCCAAAGAATTGGTTGTCTTGAAGGCAGATTCTTATTAAGCTCCTGCAATTCCTCAAAGTTTTTGGAATCGGACCTATGATATGATTGTTGTTTGTGGAAATTTTTTGAAGAGAACCACTTTGGCATAAGTTTTGAGGCAAAAAACCAGTTAAGTTGTTTGTATCCAGCTGTAGCACAGCCAACTTCGTTAGATTTCCTATCTGTTGAAGAATGGGACCAGAAAATTGATTATCACAGAGAGATAACCATTTTAAGTTGCTCAAATTGCCCAAGCAAATTGGAACAGTACCATTTAATGGATTTATGCTGAGATCAAGTTCAATTATGGACTTCAAGTTTCCTAATTCTTCTGGAATGGTGCCAGAAAGTTGATTTTCATATAAATATAAGATAGATATGTTGCTCAGAGTTCCTAACGACATGGGTATGGAGCCAAAAAGATAATTAATCTCACCGAATAATTAATTGGAATGAAGAAATTAAGTTTAACAAGAAAGAAACTAAGGATTTACATAGTTCGACTTTTGACTTACGTTTACAGACGAAAACTAGGAGAAATTTCACTAACAAGTATGAAGAATGCAAATACTGTAACGAGAATCTCCCTAAACCCAAACGGGCCAAACCTCACTACACCCAATCCTATAATTTCTCACAAATAAAAAGAGAACTTTTTATTTTCTTTCTTCTGTGCAATTGCCGCGCCACTCTCTGTTTCTTCTCTTGTGCCCTCTTCTCTTACACACACAATCTGCCACACAAAGGCATATCTATAGCGCAAAAACCAAGGTGTAGGCAAGGCAATAATCCGTCCATGCAAGAAAGTCATGCTATTGCATTTACTTTACTAGATGTGATAACAAAGTCACGCTTGCTTGACAAAATCACAATTTTCAAGAGACAAATTTGATCTTGGGCATGCTCCTACAGCCACGCTTATGTGCATAGATTGACAATGCATGCAAACAGCACACATGCATTTAATGACGTGCATCTTTTGTCAACTTAGGCTTGCAATACCAAGCCACCGACTGACAGGCATCAATATCAACTTATCACTCATGGCATATTAATGCAGTAACTTCTCACAGAGAAAATTAAACTCCTGGTCATTGTATTCGTATGTGACGGCTCTTAAAATAAGCCTTATATATGTTTAGGGTTGTGAGAAAAAAAAGCCTAAACAAATACATTAACATGGGCCGAAATTCAGATTTGAAAATTCTAAATTCATAAAGCTCGATAGATCGAGCTTGTGTTGAGCTGCCCAATAAATCTCAATTGCAGCTTTCTGTTGAGCTATTTATCGAGTTTCAATAAAAAAAAGCTTTTCTTCACTTGTTCCTTGGATCAATCTTTTTGTCTTTAATACAACTACTTGATATGTATCAAACCCAACTTAGATCTACTCAATTTATAAGTAAAGTGCGTTTTGTCAAAACATTAGCTAATTACACAGAAAATATAACCCTAACAGATATAGTGGATTATTCTTCTTGGGATTGGTCCCCCTAGGTTTTTTACCTTGTAACTAGTTTGTTTCATTGGTTTTCTTGGGTCATCATATTTGTGTCTTATTTACTTTTCCACTGTAAGATATGTGTGATGAATGTTTAACCTAGATCTACATAATTGACTTAAGTATCAACTGGGCTATGAAATTAGGTTAAACAATGTGTGCTCAAGGGTCTAAGAACTAACAAGTGGCATCAATTCAGGTTAGCTTGTGTCTAGGTAGTCTTACCTTGAGCTAATCCATGACCCCCTACTGTCATGGATCGTGGTTACTCTCTTGTAATCCCTCCCCACTTTGATGGGAACAACTATGCCTACTAGAAGATGCGGATGAAGGCTTTCTTAAAGTCTCTTAATGAGAAAGTGTGGCAATCTGTTGAAACGGGATAGACCAAACCTGCTGCTCCTATAGCAGACTGGATAGATGCTCAAAAGGAAGCTGCTAGTTATAACATTAAAGCTATGAATGCTATATTCAATGTTGTTTCCTTAGAAGAGTTTAAAAAGATTTCTAATGTAAAGGTTGCTCACACTGCTTAGAACTTATTTCAAATTGTGCATGAAGGAACTAAGACTATTAAAATTAATAAAATTTAACAGTTAACTTCCAAATTTGAGAGTATTAAAATGTCGGAGGATGAATCTTTCGATGAATTTTATAGTTTGAATGTATTAAAATGTCAGGTGACCTTTTAGGCTGTACATGAACTTCTTAAATTGTGACATTTATTAATTCTTAGAGTTTGAAAATCTTTCGAGAGCAGACTTATATTGCAATCGTTTAAGATTACAGTTTTTCCCTCGACCATCCATTTTCCAAAAAGGTCACTTCTCCTTACTTCTCCCACGAAGAATGCATAATGGCTTGGTCCTCCCTCCTCCAATGATCTTACATATGTATTGAAGTCGTTTACGCCATAAAATTGGCCTTCAAAATGCTCAAATTTCTTCACGCTTACAACCTCCTATCCATTCACTTTTAAGGTTTTTGAGAACCAATCAAATTTGAGGTACTGGAGTTAAGACATTTTGGGTAAAATCCCTGGTGGAAACTTCTTTAGATAGCGTGCATCATCAAGACAAATAAATCTCAAATTGAACAACATTTCTAAACCATGAGGTATTTCTTCAATTCCTGATCCTATAAGATCCAACCTCCTTAATGCTGTAAGTTTTGCTAATGAAGGCACATGCTTTAAATTTTTACACCACATAAGCCTTAACGTTGTAAGATTCTCCAAGTCAGAAACTGAATTCGGCAAAGACACAATGCTAGTTTCTGATAAATCAAGAACATTAAGTTCATGAAAATGCACAAAAAAAGAATCTGGGGTAAGGATGGCAATTTTGCCCTGCCCCGCTTAACCTGCCCCTCCTTGCTTCACCCTGCGCGGATTTTTTCCGCCCCGCAAAGGAGGTGGGACGGGAATAGGGCAAGATTTTAGCCCTGCACCACGGGGCGAGGTGGAGATGGGTTTAGACTTTTTAGACCCACCCCGCCCCGCCTCGCATTGCTAAAGATTATAATTGTAATTTTTTCATACCCTAAAACCATACTATTTAAACAAACATTTCAATATTAGTTTATTTTATTCTACCCAATGTGGTTCTTCTACCTTTATTTTGATATGTATTGTACTATGATTTTTTTTTTTTTTTTTTTTTTTTTTGTGATTGTCTTGTTAAATGCTTGGATATATTATTCAATTTTTTCTAAAAATTGATTTGATTTGATGGGATAAATTCAGTTGTAATTTCAAGTATATTTTTATTAATGAAATAGTTTTCATTAAAAAAATTGTATTAGTTGTAGGGAAAATTAACAAAACGTAAAGTTTTACGAGGTGGGATGGGGCTTCACGGGGCCTCAAGGGGTGGGGATTGGGTGAGAAAGTTTTCATTTGGATATACAGTTGTCCATCAAAGAAACCTTTACAATTTGACCTTATGCTTTTTTTTTAAAAAAAAATGTATAAAATATTATTAAATAAACTATTAAATTCACTTTAAACTACTGCCTATTGCTCATTCTTTAACAAAAGTCTTGTTATACTATCGCACATCCTTGGTGTGATGATCACTCTACAAGTGTAAATGCTTGTGGAGTGTGGAGAGTAAGGGTTGAGGTTCAAGTCTCTAAAAAGGAGCTTCATACACATGTATGCTTAGATTATGTTAGAATAGAAATTCTATCTTGTAAAAAAATAAAAAGTCTTGTTATTATTATTATTATTATTACTGCTAAGGTGGTGATCTTGTTTGTGGCTGCCCTCTTATGAGCTTTCTTTTTTGGCTAAAAGAGCTTAATATCTTTGGTTCTTTCTAGCATTAAGAAAAGTAGTAAATTTTGGTTTTTATCGGAAACGGATAGGTGGAAGTAGGACCAAAAGAGAGGGGATAGTGGTTATAATTTTTTTTTTTTTTTAATTTAAAAAGGGGGATAGCTTTTTTTTATTTATTTACTTTATGGGTTTTAGTAGCATGTGCTCTAAGGCATACATTAGTAAATCATTTTAGAAAATTTTTTATGAAAAAATTAAAAAGTCATTAATTATTTTAACCCTTTTTTTAAATTTTCATAAAAAATTTTCCAAAATAAATAATTAGCGTATGCCCTAAGCACACACATAAACCGACTCATTTTATATCCAAACCAAGAAAATTGATAAATAATGGGATTTTATATTGATATATAGTGGCATTTTAAATAAGCGGGTGAAGAAAATGGTAAATTCATAGAAATTCACAAATGATAAGACATTGGAAATAAAGTGAGACAAGGGAAGTCGGTAGTGTATACCTGGCTTGACTACTCGATGTTTCTTCAATGATGGAAACAAAGGCCACAAGGAGACAAGAAAGGGGGGCCGGAGCAGCAAATCTCCAGTCTAAACGCTTTCTTTCTTTCACTTCTTATTTTTTTTCTTTGTTTTTTTCGGTCAAGAGAGGAGTTAGATTCAGAGCAGAATCAATATGGGAAACAGGGAAAGGAAACTTTTTTTTGACGAAGGAAGGAAATGGGAAATTGGAACTGGAGCTCTGGCTAAGAAAAGACACTCAAAGAAAATACGACTTCCAACTTCCAACATGAGTTTTCTATTTGTTAGGTACGTCTTGCTGTCAATCCTTGCCCCTCAAGGGACTTGGATTGCTTCTTGCACTAGATATGTGTCATGTGTCACCCAATCCTTAACCTTGGTGAAGTATTTGACTGTCCTACTCCTATCAATAATAGGACTTTGAATTGCTTACCTATTTTGTTAGGTAAGGATATACAGCAAAGGTAAGGGACTTCACACTTGTCAAGTTGGCTTTCATTTGTTCTCACTTATCATTTACATCACTTTTTTACCCATTACTAATAATCTACCGCTCATGCGGTGTCAAATTTTGTGTCTCTAGACTTTGAGGTACAGCAAGATCAACCCTAGCTGACTTTTATCTTCAATGTATTAATGAGGAGCTGGGACCCTTGCGACATTTGAGTATTTCTAAGGGGAATTTTCCGAAGGTTAGAAAACTACATTCAATGTACAAAGATGTCCAATCATCTTATTAACAATTTAGTTTGGTATCAGTCTTTAAGCATGCATCAGCATTTACACTATATTGTTATATTCAACATAAATTTTGTGTTGAATGAACAACTATTTTCATGTTATACATCTCATTTACAAAATGAGGTTTTTTTTTTTTTTTTTTCCCCATTTTTTTCCCTTTTTTTTTTTCTTTTTTAATGTGTTTCGCTTGTGGAATTTCAACATCGGGTATTATGCCAAAAAACACAAGTTCTCTCAGTCAGCTTTCAGCAACATCTTCCGAGTTTGAAGTGATATGAAAGGATTCACAAATTCAGCATTACTTTGACATTGCACAATTCAACAAGCAGTGAAGGCCTGGGGCTTCCAAAGTACTTAATCCACATAAAAAGATATGAAACAACAGGCACACCAAGTAATACAAGGATCACTTTCCATAAAAATACACCTGGTGCAATCAAAGTCATTACTAGTCAGCATCTAATATATACTAGTAAAAACAAAAGTAAAAAGACAATAGAATGGCTATTGGAGTGTTTACCAATCAACTAAAAATTATTGGAATGAAAAAGTTTTAAACGTTTTCTTTTTAATTTATTTTCCCCTTGGCTTGAACTATCAGAACTTAGATACGAAATGAATCAGTTTCCTACCATGAAGCCATGAACTAAAAATACATGCTCAAGGTATGCCATTTTCATCTCTATTATCATATCTAGTAAACCTTCATCCCTCCATCCCTCCTGTTTCCTTCAGAAGGTTAAAGTTTCTAAAGACTTCATTTTGAACATATAATTAATCAAAATGGAAAGTTTCTGTTTATGCTGTATCAAAGCCACTGTACTTTAACAGAATAAAAACCAGGACATAAGCAATAAAAAAAGAATAAGAAAACTTCAAAGTGTATAGAGTTGAGTAACTTGAGTTCAAACTTAAACTGATCGGTCATGTCATGAGCTTGATCAAATAAATGTAACATATTAACCATTTTCTAAAAAACTCATTCCTAGTATGTATAGTCATCTAGGAAAAAATACACACATAAAAGCGACCCAACTTCCCCAATTCAAGATCTTCTAGATGGGACCCATAAAATGGATGGTTCAGATTGATTATTTAAGCAATACCTCGTGCGTAGGGATCCTGAGCTGCCAAATATATATATAGGGCAAACAAGCATGCATGCAAGTGAAATGAATATATATAAATAGGAAGGTATATAAAATCAGTTTCAGATAAATGATGTATCTTTATCAAATGAGGAAAGAGTTTCAAGTGGAAGTGGAAGTGATGTCAACCATAACAAAAAATGCTTAATGACAACAGAAGATTAGTGTTCATTTTCACACAAACGTCATAGCATCACATGCACCAAGATTGCTAGGTAAATACTCACTCGTCCAAGGGGATTCATTCCCATACCCTCATCCACCATCCCGTACCTATGGGGAGGGGGAGGGGTTGCAAGTGAAGTGCCATTTGGCCTAAATGCCATTGGCTGGTTCTAAAAGCTACACTGTTCTGTTCTGATATCCCAGATCACAACTCCCTCTTACATTCTGGAGAGGCAATATTCCTATCAATACGCTTGTGTGTGCATGAATATATCACAGCATGCAAGTATACAAACATAACAATTAAGGTGTGCATGCTTCATGCATAACTTTTATACATCATTTTCTTAAAACTTTTCTTTTATAGAGTTATACTAACTGAATCAACTACACAGAGGGATGTGAAATCGTGCATGTCTAAGGCATTTCAAAAAATTTTCTCAATAGAAGATGTAAGTTGAAACTTCTCAGATTGGTGCACTTCATTGGTTTGAAATTATCATCAGCAATGATGGAAGCAAAAGACTTGTGAAAAATTGAATTGCTTAACATGTTCCTCTTCTTATTTTTTAGGCATTAAATTACTAAACTCCTTACTGATTGAACTAGTTGTAAAACATATAACTTCAAAAAATTGTAACTTTAGAGTGTGTACCTGCAATGACCAAACTTGAACAGTTTTATCAAATGAGGAGCTAAACAGAAAACCCCCTACAAGAAAAAAGAAACGTTGTCATTTGAAAGCAATATGCTTTTTAAAATAATATAAGTTACACCCAATAGCCAATGAGTTCTAGTTTAATTGCCACTTCCTTCCCTTATAAGATTAAGGTGGAGGGTGAGATCATGGGTTCAAAACCCATTGCAATAACTAAACGATGATGAGCAATATCAGTCAACCCTAAGCTCTACATTTGCAGTTGAAATCCCCCAAGAAAGGATCCGAGTGTATCTTAATAATAAGAAAAGTTACGCACGCAGCCAATGGATTTTCAACTCATGACATTACCCTCCAACCATTCTTATAAGAAGAGGAAGTGCCATTTGAGCTAGAGCTAATTGGCATTTGAAAGCAACATGCTTATAAGCTAAAAGAACCAAAGCTCCCCAATAATCTATTATCGACATTTGCAACATGTAATGAGCTCAATTTTGTATTTTAAGTGAATAAGCAGCAGTAAAATTTGCGTATGCATATGTGTATACAAGACTAACAAGAGAGATACCTGGACATCAAAATGGCGCATTCCAAGTTTCCTCCTCGCCGCTTCACGAACAACAGCAAATGCCTCTGCAAAGATCACAATCAAACAAACATTAACATTATAAAATTAACAAAAGCATTATTCAAGGTTCTAAACATTTGAGATTGAATCAGAAAAACGGATGGTTCAAGTTCAACCAGCTTGAATATCGGCAAGCGTCTCCCCTTGCCTTAACCGGCGACGAAACTCCACAGTTTTCGCAGTCAGCTATAAAAGCAAACACAAACAAAAACCCTTATACAAAAAATGCACTCTCCCAAAATTAAAACTGCAGCAAAGAGAAAAAGAACTCGAACCCAGAAACATGTTCATCAGAGAGACTCTGAATCTTCGGCTCAAGAGCATCCACAGAGTTCACTAGACGGTAATAGTCAAGCACAACCCAGTGATTTAAGCTCGTAAAATCACTCCAAGTCTTAGAAACACGACCCAAATGATCCTAAAAAAATAAAAAGTAATGTAATTGCACACATAAACATTTTGTCAAACAGATGGTGGGCATTAAAAAAATGCAACCTTTAATACTGCAGAGGTCGGTTTAGGTGCCAAACGACTTCGTTGCAGCCGAAATGAAGAAGAAGAAGGAGGAGGAGGTAGAGTGAGAAAGGGTTTGGGAAGAGAAAAAGTGGTGGTGGATGGTTGGGGAGGTTTTGGTTTTGGTTTTGGTTTTGGAGAGAGGAAAGATGGGTTTAGGAAAGCAGGCACAGTGGCCATGTGGATGTGGTGTGGAAGGTTGTTCTTCCTTGTGGGTGTGCTTCGATGGGGCCAATAAGCTTAAAAGGCAGTATTCATCAATGGGTGCTTTGCTTTTTGCATGTACGAGTTTTTGTATATATGGGTTTGGTATTTGGACTTGGGAGTGTATTTGAGTAGAAGTATTTTTTTGTTGAAAGCGTGTGTTTTTTCTCCGTTCTTTGGAAGGGTTTAAGAATATTTGAGGGTTTTGGGCAAAAAGTTAATGTAATATCAGCATCAGTTCACCTTGGGCCAAAATTGGGAATTAACCATGGTTGCCAAACCTTTCTCAAAAAAAAAAAAAAAAACCATGGTTGCCAAACTATTTAGTAAGTAGACAACGTTTCAGAAGTTTATAGTAAACTAACATCTCAAGTTTCAAACACTCAATTTAGGCCTTAAAACTCAAGTCTTATAAGCTCGTTTTGTATGTTCTAATCTAGCATGTGATTCACATAGAAAGCTAACGGAGAAGGCAGTTACTCGTTTTTTTTAAAGAAAATTCTTATAGTTTACATTTGTATTTGTAAGGTAAAATTTAAATCGTACCCCAGGTTATTTATTACAAGGAAAATTTCGTTAAGATGGCCCAAAATGCTAGCAAAATATTTTTAACCAAAAATCTCATGAATATTATGAGATCTTAAGAACGAGTTAGCCATAATATTATACATATATATTTAGTCTACAATATAAGATTTACATTAATAGTGTAATGTATACCTATAATTACCTATTTTTAATAATTGGATATTTACATTGCGAGGACGTTCCATTGGTTGCAAGTGTCAGTTAAGTTAAAAATCTCTTGAATTAGGAAAATGATAGTTTACTACACATCATGTTATACATACACAGTTACACACTCATTTTTTGAACTGAAATAGTGTCCTTTTAGATTTGCCTCTCCCAATATGTGTAGATTTCAAATGTTATGAGAAGTTTGTCTCTCGAGGTTGTCTCATAAGATACCATCTTATTAATTAGTTACTCTTAATGTTGTAATAGGCTAATCTAATATCTATATATAATAGCATAAGTATTTTCCTACCATTAAAGGATGTGAATGCTTATCTAACTTTCAACCATGTTTACCATTAAAAAGCGATAAATTATACCATTTCACAACGTTAAAACACTGTTTAATAGTTTCTCAATATAAAAAGAAAACTAACTGGTTAAATTATAATTAAAAGGCTTGCAATACTCTCAAAAAAAAAAACTTGCAATATAGAGATAAAGAAGAAGAAAAAAAATTTGCTATACAGAGATAGACCACAGTCCGTTCCCGACCAAATTTAGACCATCGGAACCGCAAGAACATAGAGAAAGAAAACTTTGCCACCATCAGATTGTCAGAACTGGCGTCGGTACATTTTTCTCCATTTTTTTTAGATTTTGGTATGAAATGTTACTTTTTATTGAGTTTTTCTGTTGTAATGATAAATAATAAAAAGTGAAAAAAAAATACATATATATATATATATATATATATATAAGATAGAAATTATATTCTAGTCTAATCTAAGTGTATATGTATGTAAAAGCTCTCTTTTAGAGACTTGAATCCCGACCCTTGCCCCCCACACTACACAAGTACTAATACTTGTAGAGTGACTATCGCACTAAGGGTGTGTGGTAGTGTGTATATATATATATATATAAAAGATCTCAAACCAAAGTGAATGGTATTTAAAATGTTTTTTTTTTTTTTTTTTCTTCTGGAGTTTCAAAAACTCCAATGCCCTAAAAGGTTGCCACGGCTTAGAAGGGAAAACACTCAGATAGATATAACATCCACAAAGACAAAGGAGTTCTTTGTCACCCACTGAACTAGAACATGGGCTCTGATTCATTAGCATTCCTAGGCACCCAATCAAAAATTACATCATCAAAACCGAAATATCCTGCAGAGTAGTTGCTATCTCCCATTTGGGCTTAAGAGTTGGCATTAATGAGAGACTCGAAACCTTCCTATATTGCACTGGTAATAGTGCAATGTATTCCAAGTGTTTCTGCCACATCCACCTCAAATTTCTGGCAAAAATCGACAGCAGCTTTCAGAACTAATCTCTGAAAATAAAGAGCATCCCAAGTCAAGGAGGAACAAAAGTTGATAACACAACACAAAGTCAAATAATAAGCAATTAAACCGAAGGAACAAGGGATCAGCCACAAAATCATTTCATGAGTCAGCTTTGGCTTATCAAACCAAAACATCGAAAACAAACCAATTGTAAAATCAATTTTATAGGAAGGATAATTCAAGGGAGCTTAAAAGAAAAAGGTGAAGAAAGATTCATACCCATTTGGATATTCTTTAATAAAACTGACGGTCGACAGAAGGGTTTAAGGACATTCTTCATATCATGATGGTCCCATTCCAGCAATTCCCACCATTCTTCCTCTGTTTCAATGTATCTTAAAGAAGGGAGAGGAGATAGCTGTCCATTAATAAGGCGCAGAGAAAGAGGTAATTTCTTAAGCTTCGGACAATTTTTTATCAAAATTTCTTCCAAATAATCACCAGCTATTACATTCTTGCTACTGCAGATGGTCTTCAGTTCTGGTAGAAACCATAATAACAATTTCCTCAATCGGGGGAATATGGATATGTCCACTCCTTCCTCTATTTCTTTTGCTTTTTCTTCAACTCCATCAGATGCTGCAGCTACTATTTCCTCTAATTGCTCACAGCATGCAACACTAATCTCTTCCAAGTTGCCAAGGTTTAGCAGCAGCACAGACGTGAAGAGCTTCTTTATATTTGGACATTCAGATAATGTAAATATTTTGAGACGGGAAAAGGTCCCAGGTTGGACTGCCGGTATTGATGCAACTTTCTCTTCCTTAAACAGTACTTGTAAGTTATTCAAACGTTGAAGTTCTACAACCTCGAGGCTCTGAAGAGGAAAGATGTAAGAATAAGAAAGAATGTCATTTATTTCTTCACATTCCCAAATATAAATAGACTTCAGTTCTCTTGCATATTTCAAAGATGGAGCATTGCATGAACTTCTTAAATTGTGACATTTATTAATTCTTAGAGTTTGAATGTCTTTTGGGAGCAGACTTATATTGCAATCGTTTAAGATTACAGTTTTTCCCTCGACCATCCATTTTCCAAAAAGGTCGCCTGTCTTTACTTCTCCCACAAACAATGCATAATGGCTTGGTCCTCCCTCCTCCAAGGATCTTACATATGTATCGAAGTCGTTTACACCATAAAACTGGCCTTCAAAATGCTCTAATTTCTTCAAGCTTACAACCTCCTGTCCGTTCACTTTTAAAGTTTTTGAGAACCACTCAAATTTGAGGTACTGGAGTTGAGACATTTTGGGTAAAATCCCTGGTGGAAACTTCTTTAGATAGCGTGCATCATCAAGACAAAGAAATCTCAAATTGACCAACATTTCCAAACCATGAGGTATTTCTTCAATCCCTGATCCTGTAAGATCCAACCTCCTTAATGCTGTAAGTTTTGCTAATGAAGGCACGTGCTTTAAATTTGTACACCACTTAAGCCTTAATGCAGTAAGATTCTCCAAATCAGAAACTGAATTCGGCAAAGACACAATGCTAGTTTCAGATAAATCAAGAACATTAAGTTCATGAAAATGCACAAAAAAAGAATCTGGGATACTTCTCAAAAAGATATTATTTTGTAGCAGCAAGGTTGAAAGTTTAGGACACCTTTGTGATATATAAGGAACTTTTGATATAAAGTTGTCCATCAAAGAAACCTTTACAAGATCTTTTCCCCATTTTTCTTCATCTGGAAAATCTTGTAATCCCTTCCGAGCTTCTACAATGAACTTAGGACCAGCAATCTGGAGGGCCATGTCTCTTATTAGATCATGCATCTTCACAAAATACACATTATTAGAAAACATATTGTAGGACCCACCTTCTAACAAGCAAGCATTTATAAGTTTATTCAACATGGTATGACCCTTATCAATCTCTACTTGCCTGCTCTTCATTCTTTCTATTACCCCCTCATCAATCAAATGTTGTATCAACTCGTATCTATCAATCTTGTAGTCTTCTGGGTATAGTGCACAATGCAAAAGACAATGTTGAAGTTTCTCATCTTTTAAGCGTTTATAACTAAATCGAAGCCTCTCAAATATTGCACTATCTATATTATTAGGCCCCTTTATTGATGTCCTCAACTCTTCCAATGCATTCCTCCACTCTGAAGCATGAACAACATTTTTTAAACTTCCTGCTATTGTGATGATTGCAAGAGGCAAATCATTACATTCTTTAACAACCTCTTTCACGATTGCTTCAAAATTGGGAGTATTTAAAATATCACGACCAACTGTATCCAAAAACAAATTCCACGACTCTTCTTTCGAAAGAAGCTCCATTTTAATATTCTCACAGCTCATTTTGTTACAAACTTCAACATCTCGAGTTGTTAACACTAATTTGCATCCATTTGCTGAAGTAGGTTCTGGGATCCCTACATCTTCAAGACGAAATGCTTCCCACATATCATCTAGGATTAAGACATACCTATCCCTATTTTCCAATTCTAATTTTAACTCTCCTGCCCTTGTTGTTTCATCCTCAAACTTTGAAAGATCTAAATTCAACTTGCATGCAATTTCATTTTGTAGGTGGATAACATTGAATGCCTTTGACACGGTGACCCAAATGATATAATTGAACTTGTCCGTTTCTTTTAATAGAAGATTATTGATTTGTTTCATGACAGTCGTTTTACCAATTCCTCCCATACCATAAACACCGATCTTTCTAATATCTTCACCTACTAAGTGTTCCCAAATATTTTCCATCGTTCTTTTGGCTGTACTCTCTCCTACTAATGTTGTAGTTGGCAATACAGCTCCACGGCTTACAGGTGGATCAACTACCAAACTATCAACAAACCCGCCTCTTTGATCAATCAATTCCTCCACTTCTTGTATCTTCTTGCAAGCACGTTTTCCTATGTGCACACGAGAATACTTCCTTGTGCTAGCTTCTTGTTCAATTGCTTCTATTTCCCCATCAATTGTTTCTACATTTTGGAGCCAAAGTTTAACAACTTGCTTTGGTCTCTTTCCTGGAAAAAGTTCTGCCCCCAATCTTGATTCTATGTCCAACCTCCCACATTCTAATTCTTTCCGTTTCCTCTTGAGATTCTTCAGATTTTCACCAAATTCTCTATGATGATTGCAATATTCCATAAGAGGAACCATTATCGTTTTTCCAAGTTCAAGAATTGAGCCTAACATTTCCATTGGCAAGTCCCTGCATGATATATACCGATAGGGACATCAAATATTTTGTCCATGTACAAAATAAAAATAAATTATGACAGAAGAATGCATTTTAGTCCCCATATTTGAATTTGCTGTCAATATAATATCCTCCAAATTCTGATTTTCTAAAAGTATGTACGGTTTTTTTTAGTGAACTCAAAAATATGTACGTTGTGCTATGGGGCACAGAGTCAAACAAGTAGTATTGATATATGATTTCTTTTTACTTGAAAAAATAAAATCTAGAATGCAAAAGGGAGAGGGGAAGAATGAAAGAAACATTACCCCCTCTGATTTGGCCTATATATCGAAATTTAGTGCACATAATTTCAATTACTACATTTATAGATTCTCCTAAAGTTTGGACTAGAATGAAACATTTTTTTTCCTAGATTTAATGTTTCTTCGTATGTGAGTAAGAATGATACTACAGGTAGTACAATTTTTACTAGAGAGTAGAGATATAACAACTTTTACTACATATAACTTATAAATTGATATTTCTCAAAAAAAAAAAAAAAAAAAAAGACCTTATAAATTGATGTGTCACCAATCACTGAAACACATTTCAAGCATTCATTTATTAGATAATTGAATTCCACCAATTACATGCACTGTCACATTAGTTTGTTAGTTTTAAGCGAAACTATATTGTTGGCCCTTGAAGTTTATCTACCAAGAATTTTTGGTCCCTTAAGTTTTGAAAGCGCACAATTGATCCTTCAAGTTTAAAAAATGAGATTTATTAGTCCTTCCATTAACTTCCGTCACCTAACTCATATATATTGTGTCTAACATTAGTCTACAATTTTGGCCCTTTTATAACAAATCGGGGCCTTTATTTAGGGTGAAATCTTCTAAAAATTGGAGGCCTAGGCCTTGAGCCGCCCCTGATAAGTAGGCTTGTCCACGGGTCAGGTCAAATCGAGTTTGGGCTCAACCCGCATCCGACCTAACCAAATCGAGTGGTCGAACTCTCAACCCGCCGCTAACTGAAGGGATGATCGGTTCGGACGGGTTGGAACATCAACAAATGGTGGTTGGATCGGTGGGATCGAGATCTGGAAAATAGAGAAAATTCAGCAAGAAAACAATGAAAATCGGCCAAAATCCTTTAAGATCTCGCCAGGTCTTGTGAGATCTAGACCATTTTCGGCAAGATTTGGACTAGATCTGGTGATATCTAGACAGATTTAGCCAAGATCTCAGCTAGATCCAGTGAGATTTCACCAAAACTAGCCAAGATCTCGACTAGATCTAGCAAAATCTCGCCAGATCTAGCCAAGATCTTGGCTAGATCTAGCCAAGATCTCGCTAAATCTAGCCAAGATCTAGTCAAAAACATCTCAAAACTTGCCGAATTTATCAAATAACGCCGGAATATTTATAGGTCGGTCGGTTCGGGTTTCTCGAATTTTGAAGTAGGAGAACCAACGTTCGACCCACCTAAGTCCGGTTCTGGAGGAAGCAATCCATCCTCGACTGTTGTAGAAGTCGGTTCGATCGGCGGCAGGTCAGGTTCGGTCAACAGCAGTAGGTGGGTCGGGTCCAGTGGTTAACTGGACAGCCCTATTGATAAGAGATTTTTTTTTTGGGTAAAAATTATATTTTTGTTTTTATTTTGTATTTGAATAGGATTACTAACCGTATATACGAGTTAGGTAATCACATTAATTTTTGTGTTTTTGGAGCTATGGCCACCCCGTTGCTAAGGACTAGGGGTGTGCTTGGGTCGGGTTAAGGAGTTTTTTCAACCCAACCTACCATAGTGGGTTAAAAAAAAATCCAACTCAACCCAACACTTCACAAGGGTCTAACCCAACCCAACCTAATCCACATGGATTAGGTTAGGTTGGGTTGGGTTAGACTCATGGGTTGGACATTATTATTATTATTATTATTATTATTATTATTATTATCATTAAATTGAGCATTAGAACAACACCACCATAAATAAGAGCAAATTTATAACCAAATAATCATGATCATAACAACAAATAAATACAAACTATGGGAGGAGAACTTAGGGTTTAAGTTTTATTTAGGAAGAGGGGCAAAAAAGTAAATAACAAAGTTATATAATATTTTTTAATTTTGAATATATATTAAATATAGGTAGGTCGGGAGATGTTAGGGGGATTTGTGAATCTTATGACTCGAAACCAACCCGACCCACTATATATATATATATATATATATAAAAATAAAAAATAAAAAATAAAAAAAAAAATCATAACCCAACCCACCAACCCTTAAAAACTTCCCTTGGGTTGAATCGGGTCGGTCTTGGCAAGTTGACGAGTTCGCTATACACCCTTACTAAGGACATTTAAAGAAGTTTTATTTCAATAAAATCTAACCGTGTGTTTGGGTAAAGAATTTGGAGCCAAGATTGGGGGAAGCATCTGAATTTGAGAGGGGAAATTATCAAAGGCTTTGTTTGGGTAAATTCTTTGGAAAACCTCAAATTGTGTTTGGAAACTTGAAGTTGGATTTTAAATCAGTAGGTTTAAATATCTTGATTTTAGATATCATTTCAAATCCAAGGATTTTAAAGGTTTAATATTCTGGGTAGATTTGGTCAAATCCAAATCCTTTATCTTTTAAAGTCTTTTTTCATTCATCAAGAGAAGATCAATGTAAATATTTTTCATTTTATGGTTAGTGAATGTCTAATTCCAAACTAAAAGGGAAGTGAGTATAATAATGGAAAACCTTAAGGATGGTTAAAGCAATTTTTACGCTTTTTTTATTTTTTTTAATATATGTGTACAAAATAAAAATATTATTTAATAAAGAATTAAATACACTTTAACCAATGCCCTTAACTCGTTCGTTAACAAAAGTCTTACTAGTATTATTTACGAAATTTTTTTATTTTTTATTTTTTTAATTATTTTTTTTATAAGATAGAAATTCTACTCTAACCTAATCTATGTGTATATGTGTGTGAAATTTTTTTCTGGAGACTTAAATCCCAGCCCTTGCCTCCACACCCCACAGTACTTATACTTGTGGAGTGACTATCGCATCAAGGGTATGCGGTAGTTACAAAAAATTCTTAGATACTCTCAGAGGATGGAGAAATAGTGTTCCCCTTTCTCACATTCATGATGAATTCCATCATGAATTTAATGATTAGACCTCACTATAAATGTTAGAAGATGAAGCATGATTCTTCATGTTCCGGGATTACCTAAAAAGTTATTTATACCTAGATTTCAATTAAAGAGATGGCTACGGGAGTGAACTAAAGAAATTACTGCAGTAGTCTTTCTATTGAAGGCCTCAAGATGGTGATCTTGTTTGTGGCTGCAATCTTATGAACAATATTATTTGGCTAAAAGCCTAAAAGTGCTTAATATTTTTGGTTCTTTTTCGCAGGAAAAAAAAAAGTACTAAAATTTGGTTTCTATCAGTAAGGGATATAGGTGGAAGTAGGACCAAAATAGAGGGGATGGTCGGAATTTCTTTGTGCATATATTTTATATCCAAACCAAGAAATGATAAATGATAGGATTTTAAATAAAAGGGATGTAAAGTAAATCCCTATCATTTGTGAATTTCTGTGAATTTTCCAAATTCTTCACCTAAACGCAAAAGTCCCTAACATTTTATATACGCAATCAAATCTAGTACCATAAGTTTTAGAAGACAAACTATCCCTCGCAAAAAAGAAACCCAAAAAAAAGAAAAAAAGAAAAGAGAGAAAAACTATTGGAATTTTGGAAACAGGAAACCAAGTGAGATAAGGGAAGTGTCAGTACATTAGTGTATACCTTGCTTGATGAATGACTACAAGGTGTTTCTTCAATGATATTGACCATAGGGTAAAAAGAGGTGCCAAGGAGACAACAAAGAGGCGCAGCAGCAAATCTCCACTCTAAATGAAACCTTTTTGTTTTTTGTTTTGTTTTTTTTTTTTTTTTGGGTCGAGAGGAGTGAAATTCAGAGCAGAGTAAATATGTGAAGCAGAGACATTCAACGGGAAAGGAAACTTTTTTTTTTTCCGGATGAACGAAGGAAATGGGAAATTGGAACTGGATCTCTGTGGTCACTGGCCATCTAGAAGGTAAAGACGTGCAAGGAAAATACGACTTCCAACATTTAGTGTTTACATTGGTTAGGTATGGCTTACTTGCATTCTCCAAAAAAAAAGGTGTGGCTTACATTGGACAATTATTTGACTTTGATTCAGCGACCCATCTTGTTTTATAGGTTGGTGTGCATCAAAATCAACCCTAGCTGACTTATGCGAAGTATCTTCAATGCATTAATAATTAGGAGCTGGACCCGTTTGGCTTTTGACCAAACCAAGAAAATTGATAAATAATGGGATTTTATATTGATATACAGTGGCATTTTAAGCGGGTGAAGAAAATGGTAAATTCATTAAAATTCACAAATGATAAGACATTGGAAATAAAGTGAGACAAGGAAAGTCGGTAGTGTATACCTGGCTTGACTACTCGATGTTTCTTCAATGATGAAACAAAGGCGACAAGGAGACAACAAAGCGGGGCAGAAGCAGCAAATCTCCAGTTTAAACGCTTTCTTTCTTTCACTTCTTTTTTTTTTTTTGGGTCAAGAGAGGAGTGAGATTCAGAGCAGAATCAATATGGGAAACAGGGAAAGGAAACTTCATTTTGACGAATGAAGGAAATGGGAAATTGGAACCGGAGCTCAGTGGCTAAGAAAAGACTCTCACAGAAAATACGACTTCCAGCTTCGTTTCTATTTGTTAGGTATGACTTGGATTGCGTCTTGCACGAGATGTGTGTTGTGTCATCCCATCCTTTTAAGGTCAATTTAATATAACATATTTTGCTGGAACTGAAAATATTATAATAAAATAATTTCTAAAAATGTGAATAGTATTGTAAAACGTAATTTTAATATTTTTTTAATAAAGTGAATGTAGGTCCCATGAATGGTGCTGTTACGGAGCGTAAACAGTGCCTTGTCTCTAAAAGCTAAACTGCATGCGACAAAAAAATAAAAATAAAAGGAAAACGCAAACGCCCCACACCCAATCCAAACAGATAATTAACCTTCCTAAAGCATTTGATTGCCCTACTCCTATCAATAATAGGACTTTGAATTGCTTAGAGCTTGTTTGGATGGGATGAGTTTTGAGTGATATCACTCAATTTTCTGTTTCCATCATCCAAATCGTGTGGATCCCACAGATGAGCATTTGTTTGGATGAGTTTTGGATCATTATTTCCATCACTCAATTCTCTAATTTTTGAGTGATAAGTTATGGAAACTGAAAACACATTTTAGGTATTTTCAGATTTCATAACTCTGTTTTCAATGACATTTTCATAATTAAACATACATTAAAAGACCCACTAGTCAAATCAGCTCCAACTTTTGACTCTTTTCTTTTTTTTTCTCACTGGGTTCAGTGATTTTTTTTTTTCACTGGGTTTGATGAATTTTTTTTTTTTTTTTTTTCACTAGGTTTGGTGAGTTTGGATATTGGGGGTTGAAGGAAAAAAAAAAAAAGAAAAGTAAAGTAAAAACTGCACCAAGTGATAGGTATGAGGCCTACAAACAATTGAAAAATATTGAGTGATGACAAGTGAGTAATTGTGCCAAACGGGTGGGATGTAAGAGTTGAGGTATTTCAAGTGGTGAGTAATGAGTGATGAGTAACGAATGATGAAAATTAAGTGATAAGTGATGAGTGACCATTTTTTTTAACCAAACAAGCCCTTATCTATTTTGTTAGGTAAGGATACGGCAAAGGTAAGCGACTTCACACTTGTCAAGTTGACTTTCATTTGTTTTCACTCATTATTAACATCACTTTTTTACCTATTACTAATAATCTACCGCATTAATGGTGTCAAATTTTGTGTGTCTCTAGACTTTGTGGTACAGCCAAATCAACCCCAGCCGACTTTTATCTTCAATGTATTAATGAGGAACGGGGACCCTTGCGACTTTTGAGTATTTCTAAGGGGAATTTCCCGAAGGTTAGAAAACTACATGCAATGTCCAATCATCTTATTAGCAGTTTAGTTTGGTATCAGTCTTTAAGCATACATCAGCATTTACACTATATTGTTATATTCAACATAAATTTTGTGTTGAATGAACAACTATTTTCATGTTATACATCCCATTTACAAAATGAGGTTTTTTTTTTTTTTTTTTTCCCTTTTTTTTTTTTTTTTTTAATGTGTTTCGCTTGTGGAATTTCAACATAGGGTATTATGCCAGAAAACACAAGTTCTCTCAGTCAGCTTTCAGCAACATCTTCCAAGTTTGAAGTGATATGAAAGGATTCACAAATTCAGCATTACTTTGACATCGCACAATTCAACAAGCAGTGAAGACCTGGGGCTTCCAAAGTACTTAATCCACATAAAAAGAAATGAAACAACAGCACACCAAGTAATACAATGATCACTTTCCATAAAAATACACCTGGTGCAATCAAAGTCATTACTAGTCAGCATCTAATATATACTAGTAAAAACAGAAGTAAAAAGAAAATAGAATGGCTATTGGAGTGTTTACCAATCAACTATAAATTATTGGAATGAAAAAGTTTTAAAATTTTCTTTTTAATTTATTTTCCCCTTGGCTTGAACTATCAGAACTTAGATATGAAATGAATCAGTTTCCTACCATGAAGCCATGAACTAAAAATACATGCTCAAGGTATGCCATTTTCATCTCTATTATCATATCTAGTAAACCTTCTTCCCTCCCTCCCTCCCTCCTGTTTCCTTCAGAAGGTTAAAGTTTCTAAAGACTTCATCTTGAACATATAATTAATCAAAATGGAAAGTTTCTGTTTATGCTGTATCAAAGCCACTGTACTTTAGCAGAATAAAAACCAGGACATAAGCAATTAAAAAAGAATAAGAAAACTTCAAAGTGTATAGAGTTGAGTAACTTGAGTTCAAAATTCAACTGATCGGTCATGTCATGAGCTTGATCAAATAAATGTAACATATTAACCATTTTCTAAAAAACTCATTCCTAGTATGTATAGTCATCTAGGAAAAAATACACACATAAAAGCGACCCAACTTCCCCAATTCAAGATCTTCTAGATGGGACCCATAAAATGGATGGTTCAGATTGATTATGTAAGCAATACCTCGTGCGTAGGGATCCCAAGCTGCCATATATATATATATAGGGCAAACAAGCATGCATGCAAGTGAAATGAATAAATATAAATAGGAAGGTATATAAAATCAGTTTCAGATAAATGATGTATCTCTATCAAATGAGAAAAGAGTTTCAAGTGGAAGTGGAAGTGATGTCAACCATAACAAAAAATGCTTAATGACAACAGAAGATTAGTGTTCATTTTCACACAAACGTCATAGCATCACATGCACCAAGATTGAAAGGAAGCCTATGATGTGAATCTCTCATCAATTTATATAGCATATCGAAAATCATACCTTGATAGACCTATCAGCATAGCCCACTATAAGCTTTCCTTGCCAACACAACAAAGCTGTTATGACAGAACCAGAAGGGATTGATCCAGTTGGTGTGATATCTATTTGGAACTCGTCATCTAACAACTCCTACAAGTCAATAGCTAAGTTAATGAGTCAATAAAAAAGGGGAAATAACTCAAATTGAGGGGAAAAAACATGAACTGAACAATGGGTCATCCATTCATCGAAGTTTAAATTAGATTTAGAGCTGAAAGAAATTCCAGAAGCCACTAAGCAATACAGCATGAACTCTCAAATCGGCTAACATGAAAATTTCCCAATTCTCATTGTTCACACACAAACAAATACCATATTTTGTATGTGTACCTGTACTTTTAGAACTTTGTCCCAACCTCCAGTAAATAGCCATTTACCCTCCATACCAGTTGTAAAAATGGCACCTTGATGCAATTTCATGGATTTCATTAGCACATCATTCCTCCAGACCTGAAGGAAGTGGGAAAAGCATATGGTTACTTAAAATGAAGTCCATCATAAAAAACAATAACTAACGGCCAATCCTAATTGGCTTTGAAACTTAAACGTGCATGGAATGTTAAGCATGAACAAATGAACAAAATGCTAGTTCTTATATTTTATGTTCCCAGAAGTTGCTGTCTGTTCATTTCTGTTTGGGAAGTTCAAAGAAGAAAGCTTCTACTTTGTCTCACTATTCAGCTATGATTTTGAACACCTTATAGCATTTAAATGAGGCTGCCTTCTTTTGAATATGTGCAAAGCAGTATCAATATATATATATATATATATATTGAAATTGAAAAAATTATGGTAAATGCTCAGCCTAACATGAAAAAATTATTTCCGGCATTTTTTTTTTTTAATAGTTTGGCAGGCTATTAATATCGTATCTTATCATTTCAAATCTAAGTGGTGTCAAAACCCCTTGACTAATTGAACCAAGTCCAAGCAAGGTAAAAGAATATAATACCTTGATACATCCATTCTCAAAAGATGCAATGAGCATATCCCCATCAGCAGTAAGGGACAAGACAGATGTCACATTTCCAGGCATGTCCTCCCCCAAAACTGCCAATGCACTATGATCATTAAGACTCCATAATCGAATTGTTCCATCCCAGCTGCCGCTGTAAAGTACCCCATCACATACTGCTAGAGTGGAAACTACTGATTTATGTCCATTCATTGTGCAATAAAGTGCCCCACCCTGGGAAAAAAATCTAGTCTATGTATCATCACATAAAATTGGAAAATATGTGAGAAAAAATAACATCACTGTGATAATAATAGCAATTACCTTCAATGACCATGCTTTTATTGATTTGTCTCCACTGCCCGTATAGAGATAGCCATTTCCTGAAATGGTCAGGGCATGGATACCACTATAGCGCCAATCTTTCTCTTCATACCATTTCTTTATAGGATCTTGCCCAAAAGGGACCCTAATGGCCCAAACAAATATGCCACCACTATTATCACCACTTATGCACAGCTGTTCTTCATCCACATAAACTAGAGCTGTGACTCTATGCTCATGACCTCTAAAAGTGTGTACGTGAGAGAAGTCCTGCATGATATAAGCACCAAAGAAATTAATTGGAAAGGATTATCAGAGAAACCATACGATCCCAAAAATAAGCAAAATAAATAAATAAAATTAGAGTAAATCCCTAGACCTTCAAATTATCTTCAAGGAAACTTTATGACATCATACAATCAGTTTCTATCTATCTTCAGTGTTCTAATCATGCTAATGCAAAATTACAAATGCTGTAGTGAAACAATATGCACACTATAGATGACAGCAAACAGGTACACACAACAAGGCTTGCTAATACATTTCCAGGATGATTGTTTAGAATGCAGAACAATACAGAATAAATTATCATTACTACAAGAAATCTTTATCAATCTTTACTACATGTAATCCTGCTATTATACAAGGTTTCCAAAAAGCTAATGACAACAATTGCAACTCACTGCAAAAGGATCTCACTGAAATGTTCAAGCAATCTTTCAAATTATAAATAAAAAAGCAATCAACACTGATGTATTAAGGCTTTTGGCCAGGTTCAGGCCCATTCTGGTACTACAAAAAACTATCCAGGAAAAAATGGTTATAAAAGTCACATTTTTTGCTAGGTAAATACTCACTCGTCCAAGGGGATTCATTCCCATACCCTCATCCACCATCCCGTACCTATGGGGAGGGGGAGGGGTTGGAAGTGAAGTGCCATTTGGCCTAAACGCCATTGGCTGGTTCTAAAAGCTACACTGTTCTGTTCTGATATCCCAGATAGCAACTCCCTCTTACATTCTGGAGAGGCAATATTCCTATCAATACGCTTGTGTGTGCATGAATATATCACAGAATGCAAGTATACAAGCATAACAATTAAGGTGTGCATGCTTCATGCATAACTTTTATACATCATTTTCTTATAACAATTCTTTTATAGAGTTATACTAACTGAATCAACTACACAGAGGGATGTGAAATCATGCATGTCTAAGGCATTTCAAAAAATTTGCTCAATAGAAGATGTAAGTTTAAATTACTCAGATTGGTGCACTTCATCGGTTTGAAATTATCATCAGCAATAATGGAAGCAAAAGACTTGTGAAAAATTGAATTGCTTAACATATCCCTCTTCTTATTTTTTTAAATTACTTAACTCCTTACTGATTGAACTAGTTGTAAAACATATAACTTCAAAAAATTGTGACTTTAGAGTGTGTACCTGTAATGACCAAACTTGAACAGTTTTATCAAATGAGGAGCTAAACAGAAAACCCCCTACAAGAAAAAAGAAACATTGTCATTTGAAAGCGATGTGCCTTTAAAAAAAATGTAAGTTACACACACCCAATAGCCAATGAGTTCTAGTTTAATTGTCACTTCCTTCCCTTATAAGATTAAGGTGGAGGGTGAGATCATGGGTTCAAAACCCATTGCAATAACTAAACGATGATGAGCAATTCATTCAACCCTAAGCTCTACATTTGCAGGTGAAATCCCCCAAGAAAGGATCTGAGTGTATCTTAATAAGAAGAAAAGTTACGCACGCAGCCAATGGGTTTTCAACTCATGACATTACCCTCCAACCATTCTTATAAGAAGAGGAAGTGCCATTTGAGCTAGAGCTAATTGGCATTTGAAAGCAACATACTCATAAGCTAAAAGAACCAAAGCTCCCCAAAAACGTATTCTATTTTTTATGTAAGGGGAGGAACAAGAGGAGACTTGAACTAGTGACCTCCATTTCTAATGTGTGGTCCCCGGTCGATTGTTACCCCATGGGCTGTGGCCTGTGGGGTAACAACATTTTATTTTAATCATGTGTCTTCATCTTGGGGAGCATAAAAGTTTTGCAAACTGCAAATCAAAATTTCTACACTTTAATAGGAATATTTATATGGGTTAAAAGAAGAATATTCTGATTATGCTCAAAAACCAATCTCACAGCTTGCATACGAAGCCATGTGACAGTGAATACCATAGAAGTTTCAAAGCTCTGAATACATACAAATTAATAAAGAACAGAGCATAATCTCCAACTTACAAGCCTCAGATTTGTTTTGTTTTTCAATTATTATTATTGATAAATTCTACACGCACTCAGTGGGTCTTGAACCCACAACCTGACCTCCATGCAATTATGATGGGAGGAGGAAGTGCCAGTTGAGCTATAGCTCATTGGCCAACTTACAAGTTACAAGCCATTCATATGTTCCCAATCAAAGAGTGCTGGATCATGGTAAGGCTTAAACAATTCTCATTAGTAGACATCTTAATCTTCAAGTTTTGGCATTTTGACAGTCTTACACCCGAATAACCAAATGGCCATGCATGGATTATTATTTTGTATAGTAAACAACTATTGACATCACACCATATTTGGAATCATACCTCCAACTGCTAATTCTGTAATACAATCAAGATGGCCCTGAAGATCTTTACATTTGATCACTCCCTCAGAGAGGCCTTCAACAAAGCTTTTGTCAACCCTCTTCTCAACTTGATCGAAATCTGCTCCACCATCTTCTTCCTGTATTTCTGCACTTTTGGTGGGCAACTGACACAGCTTCCCAAAAATCAAGCAATGATATGTGTTATTCTCCTTAATTTCCCACTCAAAACCACCTGTGATATCAAACTTAGGTTTGATTAACAACTCCCTTATGCATCTCCACACATCAGTTGCAAGCGGGCGACTTCCCTGATCAAAATTCAAACATTTGCAGAGAATCTGACTCAATGAAGCATATTCTGAACCCAAGTTAGTTTCCAACAAAGAAAGAACTTTCTCCACCCAACCCGTATACAAAGTAGAATAATCAGAACCTTTTTCTGCACATATTTCCAAAGTCTCTTCAGTGAATGTTTTTCCAATAATAAGCCTCATTAGCACACAAGCTAATGACCAAACATCCGAGCTACAATCAACCGAACATCTTGAACTTCCCCATTCCACTGCAATCCCCTCTTTTTGCAACAACTCAAGCAAAAGCTGAGGGCTAAAAAGAGCCTCATTTTTCAATAAACCACTGAAAATCACTCCCATCTCATTGTCATCAATTCTTAACTTACCAGAAACAGCTTCCACAACATGCTTTCGAAGCTTCCTTCCCGCCACCAATACTGCACTCAAATCAACACAAACACGACCAAAATCATCAAAACTAAAGCACGAAAGATCCAAACACCCAATAACCAATCCTTCAAAATGCAAAGCAATCACAGCCTCACAAATTCCCGCACCGATCATCGCAAAACCAGAAATCCCATCTTTACTCAAACCCTCTTCATCTTCACCAAAAAACCTATCTCCCAAAGCACCAAATTTCTCCAACAAACTCCCATTCTGCCTCTCACACACTAAACTCAAAAACCCACCTTCCAAATCACCCCACAAGCCAAAAACTTTACACACAAACTTCTTCTGAGCTCTCAGAATCAAACCCAGTTCCTCTCTCTCCTCCTCTCTCATCGCACTCAAACAATTCATAACCTTCACAACATAGCTATAACGAAACACAGAAGAATCGTCATCATCATGATGTAAAGAAACAAGGCGTAAAACACTCACCCTTTGGTTCTCATACAAGCCAACACGAATCATCTCAGCTTCCTCTCCTTCTCCTTCAATCAAAACAGCATCGTTGGGTAGAACCCATTGTTTCCAGAGAGAGAAGAACTCGTGAGACCAGAACTGAGGCAAGAAATGGTGGGATTGGGAATGGCAAGGGTCGTAATTCGGAGGAGCTTTATCGGGTTTATGGGAATTTTCACTGAGGCTGAGGCTGAGGCGGAGGAGGTCGATGTTTTTGGGAAGAGCGGTGGGGCCTTGTGAAGGGTAGTTGACAAGTTGGTTACATTCTGGGCAGCGAATGGTGTGAGAATACCGTTGGGGAAGGTTTAGGAGGCAGGCTTCGCAGGCGGTGTGACCACAAGCGAGTACGCGGGGGATTACGGTGTCGCCGTCGTAGTTCTGGAGGCACACCGGGCACTCCGGCGACTCTATCTCCATCACCCAAATATTATTATTATTCAAAAACCAGTTTCAATGTTTTTGTTTATCGTTACATGGCGCTCCGTTCCGTTGTTTACTTCCTTCTTCTTGAACGCAACGTTTTTTTTTTTTTTTTTTTTTTTTTTTTTGGATAAATTGAACGCAACGTTTTGGTAACGAAAGAGAAAAAATTTTGATTTGAAAGTGGGTTGTGTCCTCTAAAATTAAAAATTTTGTTAAAAAACAGTAAAACACATTGTTTATTAAAGTTGAAAAGTGGATTGGAGTGAGCACACGAGACAGTTTATTGCACGCAATACCCAAATACACTAAAAACACAACAAAAAAAAAAAAAAAAAAAAGGGCATTTGTCTTTAATTTACAAATTATGTAATAAAATGCTTATATTTTGAAACTATTTAACAAAATACCTATGTTTTTTAAACTTGATTTTAACAAAATCAAGTTATGTGTAAAACTTAATATTCTTAAAATCGAGTTATATGTATATTTTTAAGTGGAGTTTGATATTAGCAATATCGAGTTTCACTTAAATTTTCAAAAAAATTTAAGTGGCAAAATATGCATAGAACTCAACACTGCTAATGTTGATTTTCACCTGTAACTCGATTTTGTTAAAATCAAGTTTAAAAAATAAAGGCATTTTATTAAATAATTTCAAAACATGGGTACATGGGTATTTTGCTATATAGTTTGTAAATTAGGGGCAAATGCCCATTTTCTCCGTTAAAAACACTTCAAAAGTTCTCATTTTTAGTGTAATCTTGCAGTGTTTAAAACACATTGTGTGCATTACTTTTTTTTTTTTTTTTTCATCACAATCCCTATATAATGTTTAAAGGACTCTTTACCTCCAACATTTTGTGTAATATCAAAACAACCTACTTATTATGGGTTTTTAAGGTTTCAAAAATGGCCAAATTGGATATCGAGAGCAACAAGTAGTAAAAGTCAAAGGAAGTGTTGAAAGAGAAGGGGATCTATCATCTATCTTAAGTGGGGACAACTACAAGTCTAAGGTTTGATTATAAATACAGTTTCTCTGGACAAAATGGGCTTTTGCCCTTTTCAACCAAATTAATTAGCCTTATGCCCTCCTTCCCAAACTAAATAGGGAAATACTCCTCTTTTAAAACTCGATTTTCTCAAAATCGAGTTATAAAAAAAAAAAAAAAAAAAAAATTGGAGCCCTATAGTGGCGTTTTTAAGGACCTATAGTGACGTTTTCAAGACCTATAGTTACGTTTTTTAACTCGACTTCCATTAAATCGAGTTATAGGCAATTTTTTTAATTTTTTTTACCTATAACTCGATTTCATATAAATCGAGTTACAAAACGCCACTATATGTCTTGAAAACGTCACTATAAGTCCTTAAAAACGCCGCTATAGGACCTAACTCGATTTATCAAAAATCAAGTTTTAAAAGAGGGACATTTCCCTAATTAGTTTGAGAATGAGGGCATAAGGCTAATTAATTTGGTTGAAAAGGGCAAAAGCCCATTTTGTCCCAGTTTCTCTCTAAAAAATTTTGTGTAATATCAAAACAACCTAGTAATTATGAGTTTTTAAGGTTTCAAAAATGGCCAAATCTGACCTTGAGAGTAACAAGTAGTAAAAGTCTAAGGAAGTGTTAAAAGAGAAGAGAATCTATCATCTATCTTAAGGGGGACAACTACAAGTCTGAGGTTTGATTATAAATATGCTCTCTCTCTCTCTCTCTCTCTCTCACATAATTTGATTTACGTGAAAATATATGAAATCAATTGAATTAACGCTTCGTTTTTTTTTTTTTTTTATGTAAAATATTTTCAAATGTAATTGAAAATATTTTCATTTTACCGTGTTTTGTTGTCTACATAAAATTGGCAAGAAATTATTTGCAAGTATTTATTTCATGGTAAAATGAAGAAAAAAAATTTCCTAATCTCACAATCAATCAAATCCAAGCAACCACCACCATATTGGCACAATCTCAACCACCACTACTTCACTGACCACTTAAACCCACATCCACTGACCACTTAAACCTACAACACAGCCACCACCACAACTCTCCACTGACCACTTAAACCCACATCCACTAACCACTCAAACCCACAACACAACCACCACCACAACCACCACTACAACCACAACATAACCACCACCACAACCCACAACACGGCCACCACAATATAACCACCACCACAACCCACAAACCATTTCAGCTACCCACCATAACCCATAAACTATTTCAACTACCCACCGCAACCCTCAACCCAGCCACCATGATGACCCACAAACCATCCCAGCCATTCACCACCACTCACAAACCCAGTGGTGGAGCCAGTGGTGGGTGGGAGAGAAGGATTAATGGTTGACTGGGTTTGAGAGTGCAAAATTGAGAGAGCATGAGAGGGAGAAAGAGGCAGATGTGTGTATCGGGAGGATTGAGAGTGCAAATGTAAAATATTTTACCAATATTTCAAGTGTAAAAGATTTTACACTTGTTTGCCTTAGTTGTTTTAATTGACTGAAAATATTTTACTTTTAACCAAATGTTTTACTTTAAAACAAATACAGTAAAATTTGAAAATATTTTCCTGAAAATATTTTACAACGAAACAAACGGAGTGTAAAAGAAATTAACAAATTTGAGTGTGTTGTATCTTAGATCACATACTACATCAGCAGGTCCTTGTGAGAAAAAAAATATCTTATGAGGCGGTTTAATGAGACTTCTCTCACAGCATGTGTGGATACTATTAGGTCTCATGAGTCCATCTCATTAGATTCCAGCTACTTTTTGAACAGGGGCAACTTATTCTTTGATGATGCCCATATCAGTGGGTCACAACTAATAATGTCCACCATTTTCTTCTTTACCGAAACAAAGTTAAACAAATTCGTCATAAATTTCTCTTTAATGAACATCATATGCAAGTTATAATAACTTTTACATATGCTCATCCAACATATTCTGCATCTATAGTTTCAAATACCGAACCAATTTTAGAGAGCTGTAAGCAAACTCTACCTCATTGAATTCAACACTCCCACACAACTTATCATCCAATTTGTACCTCAAGTTGTGATCATATAGAATTGAAACTGTCTTAAAATCACCTTGGTTCTTCAAAAGTGCCATAAGAGAGAGCCTTCAATCATAGTCCACGTCAACTCCTCTTTGCTTCAAGAATTCTTTGGCCTCTGCAATGTCCTGTGCAAAAAGAATTTACGATGGTTATGCAAACTGGAACTTCCTAGAACAGATTTAACCCAATACAAGTTCCATTCCACCTAATATATTGCACAAATATAATAGGAGAAAATTAAGGGAAGAGTGACAGAGAACACAGAACAAAAGAAAAAGAGCTTCTGCTCAGGGGTGAAAATGCTGAGTTGTGCACATTAGATAATGATAAGAATCCATTCAGTTCCAAATTCTATTTTTCAAATATTACAATTATAAGAGCATTATTATGGACCAAGAAACTAAGACTACACAAAATAGTTAAATCCATCACCAAATACACGTAGCATTAAAGAAATATTACTGAACAGCACATTTTTGAAATCTTGATCTGGACAAACATTAGGATTAAACTCAAAACACTCTGGAAACACTTTGATTAGTTTTCAAACTAGAAATCCTAACCATCACTTTGTTGCCTTATCCTCTGACCAAAAATCCTAACAATGCTAGAGATCCACAGTTTAAGTAATGTAAAATCTTAAGCTTGACACACTTATGTTCCACAACATAGTGATCCAACACGATTTAGAGTCACTTATAAGTCAGTAAGTAAGCCAATTAAGTATCAGGGAAACCTAACAGAGCAAAGACCAGGGCAATTGAGCTGGTTCACTGCAAGGAGAAAAAAGAAACTCAACTTTGATTGCCTCGTTCAAATTGACTAAGAGAGCTTTTTTTTTTTTCCACTTGAAAATTGGGTAAGGAGGGGCAATTGCCTCCTTTACCCCTCCAAAAAGGCTTATCCTTCCCCAAAAAGAAGAATCCTCTTCCCCCCAATATCAACTTTTTTTTTCTTCAATTATTTCCACAATTTTGTAATAGCTCTTTTAGGATTTTTACAATAAACATAGATTTTGAATAATTGGAAACATCAGCCAATACAAAAAGAGAGAATGCTAAATACTATTTAAATGGAAAAAGATGATTTTGTTGATGAGGATTGTAACTTCTGTGCCATGTGATTCTGTAAACAGACAAGAGTTTGACGTTATAGATAAAATTCCATAGGTAGGTTAAATTAGATCAGATTGTTTGCTAGGCACTAGAAATTAACAATTAGAAGACATTTAAGATTTTAATGCATATTACTTAAAAAAAAAATTATTCTAATGCAAATCTTCCACAGTTCCACTATTTAAGCTAGCTCTTGACACATGCAGTGTATATACACAAATAAAACTTCCTTAGACAATCAAAGAAAAAACAACTAGCCAATTACAAGAGAGAGAATGAGAGCTATTTCCAGGAAGGGGAGAGCAAAAAGAGTACTGGAAGTGGAGAATAGTGGAAAGGTTGTTACCAAAATTTTAAAATTTTCATAATAAAATAACCAAATTATTTAAGTTAAATAGAAAAAATCATCATTGAAAACAATATAAGGGTATTCTTAATATATAATGGAATTATATCATGGTAAATACTATTAACACATCGGTATCCACACTGCCGACCATGATTTGCTTAACCAGTCCAAAGAAAAGAACATGGTTGGAAAGTATGCCTTGAATTTTATGGTCTGATAATCACAGCATCGACATTCAAAGCAAAGCATATTCAAATACAACAAGACTCTACTAGGAACTTAATATCCATTGGTGGGGACTGTATAAATTGAAAGTCAAGTACATACAGTGTAGTCCTACCTTTTGAACAATTGCAACCACAAAGAAATTTGGGAGAAGGCACATTAGATTTCTTTTCTAACGGTCTGGCCAGTCTTAATGAATTTGGAAATCCAATTCATCAAAGATATTTCAGATAATATGCCCAAAGAAAGGTGGAAATCATCTAACTATATAGATGACCATTAAAGTGCACTATTGCCCACGAGTTTTTTTTTTTAACATTAAGCAGTCATTACATTCACATGAGGTTTTGTTTCTTGCACAAACATAATTGACTGACATAAATTTACTAATAACAAAAAGTCAAATAATTTACTAGGGAAAAGGATTGAGAACCTTTTGTAGCAACACTGCTTCCTGAGGACATGTTGGAAAGTGCATCAAACCAACCCCAACCATCAAAAGACCGTAGCACCCAAGTGACACAATGAAATATACCGGCAACTGGAAAGTAACAAGATGAGACATATAATCAAAACTAAGCAAAGGTGAAAAATACCACATGCCTTCAATTGCTAGACAGATCATAAAGGATGAAATTCTCACCAACCAAGCATAAGAACGTGGGACCACGGTCTCAAGAAGACCGATCCAAAAGGCAGATAGTGCCACCAGCAATATCAGAAGCTTCACAATGTGCTTCATATGGATGTTCAATTAGACAATGCTTCTTAATTCCTCCCTATATGAAACAATACCATACAGTAAATGGGAAAAATAAAAAATTGCATATTTCCATAATTTATGAAAAACAAGGCAGGTGAATATATGTTTTAAGTTTGATAGCCATATCGGCTTATGTTACATAGATAGGTAACCCAAGATGCCAAGTGTCTATGTATTACATTATGTCACATAGAAGCACAGACACTTCATTTGGGGTGCCGTACCCATTTTGTCATGTTATAATTTTTCAGAAATTACTCGCGTCAACGTGTTGTACCTGTACCGTGTCTTGTCATCCTAGTTCTGAAGTTGCAATCCATCATTCTGAATAGGGCTTATAGAGAAAATGAAACTCTTAACCCAAACTAATGGTCAAGGCATTATTACAGTTTAAGGGTTTTAGTTTAAACTGTATTTATAGAGAAGAAGATTGTAACTTTCACTTCTTTTAACTAATTTCCCATAGCATAAGCAGTACAAGATAGTATCTCATTGAACATATTTCTAAGGACAAAACACAATTCATATCTTGAAAAGTTGTTTTATTGTTAAATTACATACCCACAAATACAATGCCAAAACCATAACAAAAAGTCAGCAGTCAGCTATACCTGAACTGAAGCAACCTTGAACAGAATTGGGTTCCAAGTTTCTAGGAAAAAAGAAGAAGCGAAAGAGGTATTTACCTTTGTGAAAAGAATTCGGCGCCGTCTGGTATTAGCTATTAAGCTTTGAAATCGGGATTGGAATGTGGTGTGGAGTTGGACTGAATCAACGACCACAATCGGCCAGAGAGAGAGAGAGAGAGAGAGAGATTGGACAATCTGTCAAAGAACCACTATGCCCCAATTTGAGACAGAATATCAAAGAGAGAGAGAGAGAGAGAGAGAGTTGAAGAGAGAAAATTTTTCTTACTAATTAATTGTAAGGGTAAACTACGTAATTAGTCCCTATCCTATACATTATATTTTAATTTAATCCATAATCTTTCAATTGTGTCAATTTGGTCCCTAAACTTTTAGTATTGTGTCAATTTAGTCCCTACTATTATCTTTTGGATGAAAATTTATGATGCGTCTAATGGTCAAAACAAAAAATTAGCTTACGTTGATGAGACAATAAACTTAAATTTTATTTTGGCTGTTTGTCATGTTAACAATTTTCATCTAAGATATAACATTAGGGATCAAATTGACACGACATTGAAAGGTTAGGGATCAAATTGACACAATTGAAAGGTTAGGGACTAAATTGAAATATGGTGTAAAGGTTAGAGACCAAATATGTAGTTTACCCTTAATTGCAATTTACACCTGGGTAATTTTGATTCTGTGCTTAAAGTTTCAAAATTTACATCCGTACCTCTAACATTGTATATCATTTGCACTTAAGTTCGAAAGAGTTGTCTGTAAACCATATAAAAAAGGAAAAAAAAAAAAAAAAGAATTGTCTGTAACCTAGTTTTATTTTATGATCTATAATTTGAAACTTGTAGAAATATTAAAATTGTCCCAAATTGATGATTCATGTAAATTACAATTGAGTGCGAATAATATCTTTCTTGACTTTAATAGGGTTCAAACTTCAAAAGAATCAAAACCATACATAAATTTAAGGGTATGAATTTAAATTTTGAAGTTTTGAGAGAAAAAGTCAAAAGAAAATTTCAAAATTATCCCAAACTATAAGGTTCAAATTGCAATTTTGTCTAATTTCTATCTATAAATGATATCGTTTCTACGACACTTTCACAATATTTTTACAATAAATTTTAAGTAGTTAATTATCACTTGTCACTAATAAGATGTCATCTTAAGGGAAAATTATTAGGTACTCCCGGAGTACCATAAATGCGTACTCCCTTCTCTCACATAAATGGTGGGTCCCACCATGAATTTAATTAGTGGGACCCACCATTCATGTGAGAGGAGGAAGTATACATTTATGGTATTCCGGAAGTACACAATAATTTCCCCATCTTAAGAGATGTTCTATTTCTATCTTTTACCTTAAAAAAGATTTATTGCAAGATATTGCCACAGTGTCTGACGTGTAAGTAATATTAGTCGATTTGTTTTTACAAAAAGACGGGTTCGCCCCTAACAATTGGCTATAATGTCGAAACAGCGTTGTTATTATTAAAGTCGTGGGCTGGGGCGAGTCGGGTCGGGGAGTACCCTAGTACTTAGTCTGACTGACGAAACGAACGGACTTTCAACTTGGTAGTTGGAAGAGAAGGGGATCTACAGCTTTGCTTGCTGCGAGTCTCAGGTATTCTCTCTCTATCTCTCTCTCTCTAAATTTACGAAATTGAAGAATCGAATAGGAAGAAGAAATAATAAGTGTGTTGGATCTTTAGATCAAGTAAATAGTTAGGGTAAATGAATTTTTACCATGATTTGATGAATCCAGTAAATCTATTGTCGCAGTCAATTTCGGATGACTACAATTGTTTCTCTCCCTCTCTCACAATCAGATTTAGGCGTGCCTTTTTTATTTTGAATGTGAAAAAAAATATTGCATAATGCTCCTCAAATCTGTGTCCATTTGTATTTCAATTTCGTGTATTTGGCTCTTAATATGCATTTGAATGTAGCTTTTTTTGTTAAAGGATTATATTCTTATTTGCTGCAAAAGCCAAAAAGCTAGAAGAAAAATAAAAATTGTTGCCAAATAGACTAATGTTGTTTTTATTTTTATGGGATTTGTTGTTTGTGAAATTTTGGATTGTTCTTTCCAATGTATGTCTGATTGTTTTTTTGTTTTTACTTGTCTTTGCAACTTGAAGTGTCAATGGCAGGGCCAGGGAGTTCCATGCTTTATTCTTTTCTTCTATTCATAGTCATCCTCTCGCTTCAAGAAGTGTATAGAGGGAAGTTAGCATCGTCAGAGCTATTCACCATACTCGGGGGGTTCACTAGTTCTCTTATATTTCTTGTGCTGCTGACAGTGAGTTCTAATAGCTTTGCATTGATGTTTTAATTTTCTTGTGTGACAATCACATTGATATGCGAGTCACTCTCGTGCCACGTTTATTGTTTCTTCTATTATATAGTATAATATGGTAGTATTCTAATATCCAAATGAAACCAACTTTATATAATCTCAAGAAAAAGGGAAATTCATTCACTTTTATCAATGCTAACATGGTGCTTTCCACCATTCACATAATTTTTTTGTAGTACTTTTTTCTGCAATTCCAAATATATTTTATGTTATGATGTCTGTCCTTCTTAATGTATCTCTCTGAGAAATGAGAATAGCTGTAATGCAGCATCTTGTACATATTATTTCATAAGAATTATTCTGTGTAGTTCACAGCATTTTTGCATTTCGAACCTGAAGCTTCTTCTGTCATGAATAATTAAAATATGTAAAGATGGGGTGGGGGACTTCACATACACAAAATATATACAAGTCAGAAAAGCGGTTTCCTTATAGTCTGCCACAAATCGTCAAGCTGAGATTGCATTTGATTTTATCCTTTATAGTGCATGACTCGTACAATTGGTTGAACATCTTTATTTGCATTTGAGTGGTGCTTTTCTTGCAGTTCATTGGAAATTTCCAGGAAACATGTGGCATGAGGACTGGGTGGGGTGCTGGTGAGTGTGCCTTTAGATTCATATATTGGCTGCTTACTTATTGTTATTAAAAAGAATATTATTAAAGTCCATCTGAACGATATAGATTAGAACCCTTTTCAGTATTCCTACTCTTTACACTATATTTTCTCTAATCAAAGGCATTATGTGCACATGGCATTGCTCAAGTAAGGATCTTAATTTGCTCATCTGTGGAGCATCACCGATGCTTGTCTGCTTGCGTGGTGTTACAACATCTGCCAAGCCCACAGCTCAATTAGACGCCAATTTTTAACGCTTGTATAAACACAGTGAAGCCACCATCCATAAGCTTGGTTTTAAGCGCCTGTGTGCGTAGGTCTACCTATCTGGTCAATGAAACCAAGCTCACTCTCTTATGTTTATGTTTAGCATGGGCATTTGTGACACTCATTTAGTCCGCTTTCACCATCCTATTAACTTTTGTGCACTTGCATTAAGGCTAAAAAAGAGCCTGCATTGTCATTAAATGCAAATGTTACATATGGAGGATTTTTTTTTTTTTTGGTTGGGCAGGGTGTTAAAGAAGAAGAAGAGATATAGACTACTAAGATTTTTCTAAAGGATGAAATGCTTTTATATTAGTGTTTTCAAATTTGACCCACTTTATAAAAAAAAGAGGAAAGCAAATAGAGGATACATGTTGCAGGATTAAAATTTGTCCATAGCTGAAAAAGGCTGACAACCAGTGTTGTCATCGCTTTTTAATATTGATTTTGTAATTAAGAATGAGCTCTATCTCAAATAGCAACTTTTCTGTTGTGAGGGCAAGGTAGAGGGTGAGTCGTGGATTCAAAACCCACCAAGTGTGTTCAAGTTACCAATAAAAAACATATTGATTTGTAATTAATGGTCTTTCTGCTAATATGCGTTGCACATTGACATTCAGTAGCAACTGGATGTCTTCTGAAAAAGAAGATGAAAATTATAGGGATTTCATCATTGAAAATGCTGTATTTGTGTACTTAATAGCTTCAGAAACATATAGGACTTTGGCTTTTCACAACTTTAATATTCATGTAAAGATTCTGGGGACATTGGAACTCTAGGCTTCCTATTTAAGTGTCATTGTGTAAAACGATTATGATTGTAGGCTTCTCATAAATTGCTACATCATTATTTTTTTGAAGCAGTATTGTTTACATCTCTTTTGCAGTCATAATAGCAGAAGCAGTGGCTCTGATTGCTGCTAGCACAGTCCATCGAGTTTGTATAACAACATGGTATGCAATAATAATGATTATTGAATTTTATTACTTTTTTTCTGTAGTTCACATGAATGCATGCTACAAGGGATATAGTTGAAAGGATCCGGATCCTCTCCATTTCTATTTGAAAAGGAGAGTGTCCAGTTAAGGGTTAGGATTTGCCTAAAAACAATCAAAGGCCTATAACATTCCACCTCATTTAAAAGCTTTAACTTAACCAAATATCAAATTCAAATTTTGTAACCAGAGTTAACTCTTTGTCTTGTCCAAAACCCAAAAAAGCACCCCAGGTTCCCAGCAAGGCAGCAACCATATCCTCAGGTTTAGATCCTTTCAATCTCAACCCCGAGTGCCCATCAGACACCAGCAACCAAAGTGATCAAACTCTGATTTGGCTTGCTCTAAATTTTCAGTTTCATTATTCTTTTTCATTAATGGAATAATCACTACTTTTAATTCCATTTTTTGATGTCTCAAAACGTTAATAATACAGAATTAGGCAAAAAAGAAAACAAAAAACATGGTTTCGCAGAAGTTGACTATTATATGTAAAGGATAAAGGATTTCTAATTTCTTTGTTAGTTATGCAGGGTGTTTATTGAATTAAGTTAGTCAGATTAGAGGTGACTGACCTCCCAGAACATGAGAAAGAAAAGACCATTTGCGATTTAATTTGCTTGCTTTATTATTCAAGTCTCACTGCTTAAATACAGTGCAGTTTACAAGCTGATACAATCAAATAGAATAAAAGATAACTCAAATAAATGAAACAATCTAAATAACTTAACTCTCCCAAAAACTAGGAATCTTATTTGTTGAACTCTAACACTACTCTTATCAACGGTCCTTGAATTAAGGAACAAACTCAATCCATTACTCCACAGCTAGCTCATCCAAAACAAATAATAATAATAATAATAACAATGATGCTGGGTTGATGTCTATCCTTATCCTCACTTTCACTGTTCCCTTGCTTCCCAGCTCTGGATCATTTCATTGATTGCTTCACCCATTTCTTAAATTACCAGACCACCACAAGTTCATCATATTCAGAAACACCAAAAGACTAACGAAGCATCAAAAGTTGAATATATAAAACAAGCCATAATCACAGCCACAGAACATAGAATAAACACGAAATTCACATCTCGAGGGGCCTGTAGCAAAAGCCAAACAAAGAACAAGAGAGAGAGAGAGAAACAACGCCCCAGTTTTGGAATTCAACTCATGGGTCGACAATAACGCGATAATAGCGAAGATGGTGGCTGGTGGCTGATGGGCAGTTGGGATTGAAGAACTGAGTCTTGAAGGGGATCCAAAATCAAATACAAGGATCTGGTGCTTTTTTTTTTGTTTTTGGACCATAGTTAACTTTGCTTACCATAGTTATTTGTTATTTGGTTAAGTTAAAAACTTTTAATTGATGTGGCACTTTGTAGGCCTTAGATTCTTTTTAAGCAAATCTTAACCCTTAACTGGACACTCTCCATTTCAAATAAAAATGGAGAGAATCTGGATCCTAGTTGAAAGCATTAGCAACACCAGTTAGTTTGAAATGACTTCTGTATTTGTTAGAAAACATTTTGGGAAAGTGCCATTAATGATTGTCAAGTTGTTTGGAATGGGGCATCAACAGACACTAAGGCCACAAATGTATCATGTAGACTTCAGTTATTTTCAAAAAGAATGAAAGAGCCCTTGCGAAGAAGTAAAATCAATGTTTAAATGAATTTGAAAAGTATTGATTGGCAATTGTTATAATCACAATTTGTATGCGTTGTATTTGTCGTACGTACGGTAGGTTGTAACTAGTGCACAAGGCTCCCTCTTATTTGATTTACATGCATTTGTATGCATAATAGAAATATTCATTTTTCTTTCTGGCAATTGAAAAACAGGACTCATTATGAATGTATTGGACATAGAGATAATCAGTTCCTTATAAATATAATATCTATGGTATGTGAATTGGAAAAAATTAGGGCGTGTATATACTGTATTAAAACAAGTTGGAGTGGTGGTTTGGGATAGGATCCTCAATTGAACTATAATTTTTTTTTTTATAATAATTTTTGGGCCCAATGGCAATACAATTGCAATGGAACTGTAGAAACTTTTTGACTGGCAGATTTACAAGACTTTTTAACATTAGAAAATAGATAATTTTGGATCCAATCAATTGATTGCTCACTTTTATCTTTCAAGTGTCTTGAGAATTTATATAATAATGACATTTTTTGTGTTCTTATATTTCGGTTGCAGTTTCCTGTTCTCAGTTGGATTGCTATATGAGCTCAACAAGCTTTCTGGGATGATACTATTGAAAAGTGATTCTAAAACGAAGAGGCTCTGAGTGGGGAAATAAACTTATTATGAGCTGCCATTTGAGCTTTGTTGTTACTCTTCATTTTTAAGTATCATATAGACATTGCCCAAAAGGACAAATGAGTATTAATTAGAGTTGTATGAGATATTTGTCAACAATGATCGTTATTGGCTCATTGCTGCCAAGAGATTTTGGGACAAAACTTTACCATTGGTTGTAGAAGTATAGATCCTTTGATGAGGTTGATAATGGAGTTGCTTATTATATGCTTATTAATAACTTAATTAACCAGCATGCTTGACATGTGAGTTTTTTTATTTTTATTTTTATAATTCAATAGCTACAATAGGGGAGAGAGTGTGAACCCTGGATGTTTGAGTCGACCTTAGGTGTTTTATTTTTCCGACGTGTGTGCATTCATTGCTACAATTTGTAGTTATGGGAAGTTGCTCTTCGCCTCTTCCATTTCAATCAAATAATGTGAAAAATATGATAGTGCTTGGTTAAAATATGCCAATGAACCTGAAATTCACATTCGTACGTGTAATTTTCTCAATAAATCATGAGTAACCAAAAAGGACAAGCAGCTTAACATCAATACTCGGAACCTGGATGAAGCATGGTAGAAGCATCTTGTTTGTTTCGTTAAAAGATAGAACTCAACTAATTTCAGCTCAAGATGTGAGTGGAATGATCCAAGGATGTATCAGCAGAAGACACAAGTTTTTTAGTGCCTAATGCATATTACAGAATCTCTCTCGCTGGACAAGTAAGCCAGGGAGATCAAAACATTAAGGTTTGGAACATGGTGCTGCTTTTATTTTGGGGGTAATTTGCAAAGTAACATTATTGTTAGCAACTATTTTTTTAGTTGGCATGTTTTGGAAACATTTTAACAAACTAGCATCTTGAGCGTTAAAGGATTGGGATCAGTGACAAAAATCGAGTTCTTCAAACTTGAGTTCAAATCCAATGTGGAAGAAAAAAGCCACATGGAAATCGAGTCTGTAAGACTCGAGTTCCACAGAGAGGAGAAGAAGAACGTAGTAGGAAACCCAGCAGAACAAAGAAGATAAACTCAGTAGAAGAAAACCAGTAGAATAAAGAAGAAGAAACCCAGCAAAGCAAAGAAGAAGAAACCCAGAACATCACAAACCCACATGAATTTTTTTTCAAAAACCAAAAAAAAAAAAAAAAAAAAAAAAAAAAAAAGAGAGAGAGAGAGATAGAGAAGAAGAAAAGCATCTCCAAAAAATAAAAACCCAACCTTAACGATGAAGTTGTGGACTAATTCGGCCTGGGATTGTTTAGCCATTGGCCAAACCGATCGAAAATCAAACAAGAAGGGCCTCAAATAGATGGGTCCTAAAATGAAGAAGAAGCCCAGTAGAAGAAGAATAGAATGAAGATGAAGAAGAAGAAAAAACCTCAGGAAAATGAAGAAACCCAAGTGAACGGTATTTCTTAATGAAGGAACTTGAGTCTTAGAGACTCGAGTTCCACGCGGTTTTTTTCTTCCCATATTGGAACTCAAGTAATATGTATTCTCTAGGGATCATCTAATATCAGTGAAAGGTGCACTTAAATGCCCTCTTAAATTCTAGGTACAAAATGTAAGCGTTCGCTTGATGGAAGTAAAGTGCAAATTTAAAAAAATAATATGGTAAATGTGAGTGGTGGGATTTTGATTATTTAAAAAAGCAATTGTGGAGTAGAGATTATGGAGTTGTTTGTCTTTTGGATTTCCCCATCTTGTTACCATAAGGTGATCCCATGGGGGATTGTTGAGAGGGCTCCAATGGTTATATAAAGATTTCTATGTAAAATTCAATAATATTCACAACCTTGATCAACATGAAATATATAGTTCAATCAAATTATAACTAAGAAGGTAAAGAGCAAAACACATTAGGAATGAAATCCACTTCTTTAGTATATAAGGAGCATTGTCTTTAAGCATAAAACTATCATCATTGTCATATTAATTTGTGTAACCCTCATTATCTTCCTCATCAACTTCATTTAAATTAACTGTCTCTTTTTCATTAAGAATATGTTGTGAACTTGAACCTTGTTAGGTTCTAAAAATTTAGAAATAAATATTTAGAATCATATTTTATTTGAGTTGGCAAACCAAGAACAAAACATGTCTAGTCTATGTTTTAGGCAATACTTAAAAGTGTAGGTTTCAAGTTTCAAGTTCAGCTAACTGCAAAAAAGGAAGTCAATTTCTGTTAAGCTCGACCGATCGAGAAATTAGACTCGACTGATCAAAAATCGCAGAAATCAGATTTTGCGGAAGTTTTAAACAAGGCTTAAGCCCGCAAAAACGTTTAGGGTTTCATTCTAACTTGTCCACATATAAAAGGAAAACCCTAGCTACGTTTTGGATACTTTGAGAAGACTTGTGTGTTACTCTTTGTGGGATCTAAGAGGTTTTGTACCTTCTAACTACACAAGAATCTACTGGAGCAAGATCTACCTTGAGGAAAGTTAGGTCAAATCCTCCACAGGTTTTTACCTTGAAACGGTTCGTTTGATTAGTTTTCCGAAGTTATCATATCGTGGTGTTATTTACTTTTTCGCTTTTATGCATGATATGATATATGCTTGTTTAGGCTAGATGGGAATAATAGACCTAATAATCAACTTGGTTAATTAATTATGTTAAACAATTTGGTTTAAGGAGTCTAAACGAACAAACAAACCCATTGCCCTTCCTAGTCACCCCATTCTCATGTTGAACAGTTCTTTTCAACTCCAGCAGCTCTATTAGCATGCTGCTACCACTCCTAGTCAACCACTCTGTATTGCACATGAGATTGGTCTTTGGATAACAAATCAGGGGCACATATCCCAAGTAATAGTATTAAGATATAAAACTATGGTCTTTAAAGTTTATATGTTGAGTGCAATTAGTCACTGAAATTTCAAATGAGCATTTTTAGTCCCTAAAATTTAAAATTTAAGCATTATTGGTCATTTTGTTAAGTTCTATTAGTTTTTTTGTCTGTGTTTAATGAAATTATGATGTAGCAAATTTTTTAATGACATGACAACTTAGTTGTAGGTCTAATCACAATCCTAGTTAAGGTTGTCAAAATCGAGATCCTAGGTAGGATCGTAGGAGGTAGGTAGGATTGTGGGTTGTAAGATCGGATCGTGGATCGTAAGATCCTATCTATTTTCATATTTTAAGCAAAAAACCTTTTGATAGTGACTTTGTATGTTATATAATTACTTAAAATATAAATCCATCCATTAAAAAAAAAAATTTGCATCATAAATGTAATTTGCACACACTACATCATTCTTATGTCATTCTAACGAAACAAAATATATTTAACTTTTGACATAATGTATCTCAAAAGTTCAGTACATGTTTAATTAGCAACTAAGTACCAAAATATTATCACACATATGGAAAATATTTTCCAAATTCTAAGTTCCAAATCCAAAATAAGTTAGGCTAGTTAGCATATAAAAACTAGCTAACTACAAATTTACAATATGTAATCCAAAAGAGAATTCTCAATCTAAGGTAAACTAGCTAATTAAAAATATGAAATCCAAAAGAGAATTCTCATTCTAAGGTTCTTCTAATCTAATCACTGTCATTGTCATATCCCATTTCATCGTCTAAATCTTTTAGGTTTTGTTTTTGAAAACGTTAAACTTAAGTACTATAGTTTTTTTTTTTAGATTTTATGTTGACATAGGGGTAAATTTGGGACTTCAATTCATTATTGGGTTTCTGATAACCCGTTGGGCTTATAGGTTTAGGTGGATTATCCTACCCAAATGAATTCCACTTTTTTTATAATAAAAAAAAAAAATCAAGCCAAATGGTAGAATTGGTAGGATCCCATATGATCCTACGATCCTATGCAATTCTACACGATCCTACATACGATCTTACCACTTTTGCGATCCAGCTACGATTTTAAACTTTTTGGTGAGATGGGATCGTAAAATCGTGCGATTTTATGATCCGGATCGCAATTTTGACAACCATGATCCTAGTCCTATTAAAAAAAAAAAAAAAAAAAAAACCATTGTGTAGATGACTGCTATCAACAGTCAACGCTAGTACCGTCTCCCAAATGTTGCCGTTTCTCACCACACCAGAATGACCACATTGTTCATAAGTCATAACAAACAAAAAAAGGCTTGCCACTGGGGTAGATGACTCAGGTCTAGTATCACTGTTAACAAGATCTTTGGTGAGAATCTTGGAAGGAAGAGTTGATCCTCATTGGGTTGAAGTCAGAGGAGATGGATCAAGAGTGGACTCGGATCCACTATGGAGGAAGAACAAAACCCATACTAGCACACCCAATGCAAAATTTGAATCAAAGGCACTATCTTTGTGGCTTACAAATCAAATTGACCAAAAATGAAAAGTGATTGGCACAAAGATTAGTAAGGTCAACAATGACAGTCATAACCATAAGCCCATAACTTTTCTTCAAGCTCACTTTTCTGTTTTTTTAGTTAAGTAATTTCAAAACTCAAGCAAAATAGCCGATTGATCTAAAAGCTCTAGACCTATATATAGTGTGGCCTAAGTATGGGCGATGTGGTCCTGGGTTGCTAGCAAGTTTTTATCGTTTGTTATGAGCCATAGTCTTGGGTTGTCGGATCTTTTTCTGGTGTGTTGAGAAATGCAGGAGTTTGGGAGGGACGACGGTGGTGATGGTTATTATGGCTGTGATTTTATTTTATTTTATTTTTAATGACTAGAATTAATTAGACCTAACAACTAAGCTGCCACAACATTAAAAAATTGACATAACAGTATTCCGTTAGACACGTAGATAACAAATTAACAGATCTTACCGGAGGGACTAATATTTCTCACTTTTAAAACTTTAGGGACTAAAATTGCTCATTTGAAATTTCAAGAACTATAGTACTCAGTAAGTAAACTTTAGGGACCAACAATGTATTTTCTCCTTAAATTTAATAAGCGATTTGGGGAAGGGAAAAACAAAAACTACATTTTTTTTTTCACAGACAAACTTTACACCAAACCAGGTTGAAAGAATCTCCTCCAATCGATCATTTGGCGATTCATAAGACCACGTACATGTGGTATTCATGATTCATTAAATTATTTAAATAAATAACAAGACTATTAAGTCAAATAACTAAAAGTATATGTGAATACTCATTTAACTTGCTACATAGTGGTTGGATGAACTTGTGGTTGACACAATCAATGAGTTGAGTTGTAGCTTGGATTTGAAAAGTGCAAACAATCATTGCCATGTTTTAGATGTTTTTAGACATGTTTATGTGAAGTAAGTTTGTGGTTGGTGGGTGACAATAAATAAGTTTTAGGGCAAGCAAAGGCTAAGCTTCTTGCCAAATGGATAAATAGTCTATGTACCTTTGGCGTCCCCTAATCCCTTTCTTTTTCTCTAATAAATTCTTACTAATAAAACAATATATTTTGATATTTCATTAAATTGCTATCCTATAGAAGGAATTAAACATCTTGTTTTTTTATTCGCAAGTAAAACACGCCACTGTAAGATCTAGTATCCTAATCCTAATAATATAATTGTTATTAATACTATTTTGTTAATTCATTGCCAACTAAGTGTTTGAACATGGTTTTTTTTTTTTTTTTTGGGGGGGGGGGGGGGGGGTGGGGGGCGCGGGGGGGAGGGGGCGGTGTTGGTGGAGTCAAGCAGAAGCTCTAACTTACTAATTTCCTACTGATATTCAGGGCCTCCTTGTGTTAATTTTCAATTAGGCCTTGCCACCAGATTTATAGATCAATACCCATGAATGTTGCGTCATCATAGTCCATAATCTCATTTTCCCTATTTTGAAAGTTACATATTCCTCGATGAATTTTCCACATTTCATTTCACATGAAGAAATAAATTTGGTACCTAATTTCAATTGAAAATAGAGGCAGCAAATATGAAAAATCAACTCCATTTGTTTGATTACATATGGGAGACATAGTTCCAGAGGCATTATAGACAAGAAAAATATGATAGTGCTTAGTTAAGGCAATCGACTTGTTTATTTCATTTGATTGTTTCATCAAAAGTATGGATTTACGTAGTTCATACAAACACATACCAAGTTTGAGTGAGTTACCTGTCACCTTCCTTTTGTCACTTACAAAAACCAACCCAAAGGCAGTTTGAAATTCATTTTTTCTCTTTCCCAACATTTTTCAGAAGCTGCTGTACTTCTAGCAGCCTAGTTGAAGATATGACTGATTGCCCCTTCCAATTTGATTAGATTTCTGTAATTACTTAGTGCCATCAACAAAGATCTGCTCAAGGAAGTATATATTGTTAGTAAGGATAAATTTCATTACTCAAAACATAGATTACACAAAACGAACTTCAAATCAATTTTTAAATTAAAGAAAAAAAAGCATTAAACTAAGAAATCTAATGAAATTGTTTAAAAAATCCAGAGTGTCGCTTGAATAAAAGGGGAAGACAACTGACCTGCAAAAGATGATCTTTGCTCTTATTACACCATGCAGAATCCAGGATTACAACTCCAAATCATGTACTTGCTAATCAACAATATAAGCAGCTCTAGTGTTGATATGTTGCTAGCCATGGCTTCTCAATCACATAAAGGCTCCTTGACCAGGAGATTCATTTTCTCTTGAAGAAATTTGAGTACATCTTCTCTTCCTTCCTTTAGAAGCAACTGTCGTAACCTCCCAAATGTCACACCCGATGGTCGAATACCCTTCTCTATCATCTCTTCCAATAAGACACAAGCTTTGGAAACATTCCCCTTCTCACACAATCCATTTATAAGGACTGAAAATGTGTGCATGCTTGGGATAAACCGCTTCAACCTCATATAGTTCCACACTTTAAGAGCCATCTCTAGCTCGTCCCTTTCACAAAACATCTTTATCATCATTGTATATGTGTCTGCATCTGGTTCACATACCTTGATCATCCTGCGAAAGATTCTAAATGCCTCATCAGTCTCTCCACGGAGAATCAAGCTATTTAGAATAATGTTGCTGGTCCTTGAATTCGGTGTAACACCCTTGGAATCCATGTCATTTAAGACCCTATACACATTCTTTAACTTGTTTGTTTTACAGAAAGCACTAATCAAGGCATTATACACTGCCACATCAGGCTTGATTCCATTTCTTTCCATCTCTAAGAATGTATCTACAGCATCTTCAATCCGGTTTTCTATCCCATATGTATGAACCAAAACACTATAAATGAAAGATGTTGGCTTGCATGTCCTAGTATCCATGTTCTTAACAATTCCAAGAGCTTCATCAACTCTCCCTGCCTTGCAAAGGATGTCAACCATAATGCCATAGGTCACTATATCAGGATTGCAACCCATGTCAACCATTTCTCGGAAAATCTCCCTTGCCCTGGGCAGATTTGGAGACTTTCCCCATCCCTCAAGCAATATACTGTAAGTCTTTGGGTCAGGAACAAACCTATCCTTCATACTGTCAAAGATCTCCTGAGCCTTCCTCACATTCCTGGACTTGCACAAAGCACTTAGAAGACCATTGAATGCTGCTAGATTTGGGGTGGTATCATATTTCTCCATGATGTTAAATGTGTAAATTGCCTCCTCCACCTTCTGAGCACGGGAATACTTTCTCATTATAATGCAAAATGTCTCAACATTAAGCATGCTTTTGTTCCTCATAGTATTCACAAGATCCCACATGATCTGATATTGCCTAATCTTCGCCAGAGACTCAATCATGCTGTGATAAGCCCTGACACTGTGCACATAATTTCGTTGTTTTCCAGCCCATTCAAAGAATCGATATGCCAACATACCAGCATTCTCAAATCTCTTGAGTACATCCTCAACTACATCTGGAGAAACTCTAATTCCACTTTGGTTAAGAGCAGTATCAAGAGCTAATGCCGGGCAAGATATCATAATTTCACAAATTCTTTTCCTTGGATCTAAAACCTCTGTTGTTAGTTCACTAGAACTGTACATCCTAACAAACATCATCCCTTTAAAAAATAATTTGTTGCGGTGGTTACAAATTCTAATCATATTGTTGAACTGAACAGAGAATCACAATTTACCTGGCACAGAAAATAAAATAAATCACATTAAATGTCACTGTTGAATGACCGTCACCATCTTGGGACATTTTTTCACCATTATGTGCATTACAACAGAATAGAGGAAATATCTTAAATCATTATATAATAACAAGTTGAGATTTTGATATTGCTAATTATTTGTAGAAAAAGGACCCACATCCCAAACACTAAAACACTCTATTATTATATAGATAGGAAAGCAATCCTACACTGAAATGCAAAGCTATAGCTGAAGCAACACATTATTGGTCTCTCAAACAGAAAGAATCATTCTAAACCACTTAAGAGAATAACACATTCAAGCCAGCAACATATAATTCCCCATCAACTATCAATATCATATGCAAGTTTTGACTAGGCTATTTGGGATGATGACTGTGGGAAAAGACACATGGTTAGTATTAATATCTTCAAATCACTATGAACACTATCATAACTCATGTTTTTATTGTGATTGACAGTTCTCTCTCTCTCTCTCTCTCCACAATGTGACAGGACTACTTCCGAAGCAATAGAAAACTATAACTTATTTAAAATAAGTCTAGCTTCTGCTCCAATTGTAGAAGAAATTAATTTCCAATGACACAGCAAACAGATTACATTCATTTAAACTTTATAGAAACACGAGCGCAAAGTCAGTTAAGGAAAATGAAAGCTACTTCTTAGCATTATATCCTGGACCTAAAATTGGATATTCCTAAACCAATCAAATTCAGACAAAACAACCACCATGTTTCCATTGTTTGATTTCAGAAAATCAACAGAATAACATAAACAATAGTGTTTAATGCCCAAATATAAATAAATAACAACCAACCCAACACAATCATAAGACAATATACAATAGTAATTCAAAGTTGGTAAATCAACAACCATAACTTGACGCAAATGTAGCCATGTGTGGTGGAGAAAGAAAGTAGGGGTTGTCTACATTTTCCATGCAATGCCAACAGACATTTCAATAAAAAGGTGTCGGTATGTAGTTAGAATGCAATGAATAAATAATGTGATCCTAAGACTGTAGGTAGCTCCATAACTATAAGTTTACCTAGTACATAATAGTTGATCCCTTAACGTTATTCCTGTAGTTTATAAAACCTGTTGTAAACTGGAGCTATAAAAAGGGTACAAATATTCTGCACAAATAATTTTTATACTAGTTCAAATTTTTTTTTTTTGGGTTTATGGTGGTTCCAAGATATCATTCAGCAACGAAGATAAAATTAAACTCAATTTTCTATCTTTCTTCAAGTTAATTTTGCAATAAAACCAAAGCAAATAATATTGCTTTGACTGTACAGTTATCACTACAGACCAACACAAACATTTTCACAAATACCTACCGTGCATAACTATAAACTATCACAGAAAGTACTAAGTTTTAGATAATTTACCACCCATATAAACAAAAAACATCTTCCCAAATAATATGAATTCAATTTTAACAGCCAAGAAGAAAAACCCAAAAACCACAGCCCAAATGTCATTGAAAAAATCAACACAGATTACAGATATGATTATGAATATTTATACACACCTCTCTAACAATGAAACCACGAAATGGGGCAAAGATTTTTCAATTTCGTTCCTTCAAATTCAACCGTGTTAATTTACTCGTGTGGGTGGTGGAAATGGGATGCCACGATTTTCCTCTTCGGTGTGTAGACTGTAGAGTGTCTACGGTCAAGCGTGCGTTTTGGGCATCAAAGATGATGAATCATGTTTCTCACGTGCGAGCTAAAATGACATGTCGTTTTTACTTTTTAATGGTTGAGACCTTTTTTTTTTGGTTGAGAAACAATGGTTGAGACTTGAGACAGTGTCATGTGGCTGGATTTTTTCATGGAACATTCCTCTCATATGGGCAGATCATACATACAAAATAATAAAGAGTCCGATTAATAGATTGGTTAGGGTATTTGTTAATAAATGATTTTAGAGAAATTTTAATGCAATTTTTATTGAAAATAAAGAAACCTATTAAAAAAAGTGTTTTTTTTTTTTTTTAATTATAAAAAGTTTCTAAACAAGTTAAAAACAAGTCGAGTTAGTTGAGTAGGGTCAACTTGACTCATATTTTCTCACATGATTACTTCCTCCGTCCCACTTTTTTTGTCCTGTTTGAAAAGTCCAATTTTTTAAGGGAATATCATTTATTATCTTGTCTACCTTTTAAAAATGTATAAATTTTCAAAACTACCCTTAAAAAAATTTATCAAAAAATTGAATTAGTAAATTAATAGGGGTATATTAGGATTATTAGTAAATTAATGACTTTTATTTTTAGAAACAGGACAATATTTTGGGACATCTTAAAATGGAATAGAGGACAAAAAAAGTGGGACGGAGGGAGTATTTTTTAAAAACGTATTTGCCGGTAAGTTATGTAGCAACTTACTTGTTGTGAAATGCATTACTTTGAAATCACCACCCATATCAAGAAAGAGTTCAATAAATTGATACTTGTTCAAATAATTATAAATTTATTCAAATGCCAACATTGTTACCAAAATAAAATAGTACAAACACAAAGGAGCTTAGGCTTTAGTCTACTATTTGAAAATTTATTTAAAACAAACACACATGATTTACTCCTACGCGATATCAACATCCCAAAACATTAAAAAAATAATAATAAATAAAAATTACAAGCCAAACTCAAATTTAAAAATGTGCTTGTGAACAAGCTTGTAAGCATGAGACTAGATTTAACTATGTATAATATTATATTTTTATATGTATAATTGTCTATAAATATATTTAGGCAAAAAGTACAAATTGTACCCTCTAAGTTTAATTGAAATACATTTTAGTTCTCTAATTTTAATTTCATTCAATTGAGTTTTTTAAGTTTTGTTAAAAAATTGCCATAAAAAAAATATTTTTCTCACATGAAAAAAATCTATCAAATTAATAAAAATAATTTATAGATTTTTTCTGTGAGATTTTTTTTTTCAGTTTTTTTTTTTCAATAGTTAATTGTATGCTTAATTGCAATTTTTAAAACAGATTTGGACAAAAGGCTTGAATTGAATAAATTTGAAACTTAGAAGACTCAATTAAATGAAATTATGACTAAAATGAATTTCGTAGAGGGTGAAGTTTGCATTTTATCCATATATTTATATAGACTTAAGATTGTGTTATATAAGTTTGTAAATAAGTTCATGTAATATCAAATTATTATTTGCAATTTATTGATAATATAAATAATATATTTAGAGAAAAAGATAATGACAAAATGATGTGGTAGTTAAGGACGAACTTGAAGTTTAAGCCAACCAAAATATAGGTCTTTCATTTAATACAGAAGTTTTATAAGTTGTGATAACTGATAAGGTCACCAGAATAAAGGGGGAGACAATAGTCATACAATCATACCCATAGAATTTTAATTTGTAGGCACAAAAGGCATTTCTTTTATATATCTTGTGATGTTGCACAATTATAAATAATCGCAATTAAAATACACACATCATAATATATAATATATATGTTTCTACCTAGTTAGTAACAGGCCATACATATTTATAGTATTACACAAATGATTTATAAATTTGAATTATTTTTATTTACACAAAAAAATGGCTCATAAAAGTAAAATCATTCAAACTCTCTCTTCTTCTAATTTTATATATAGGGTTATATATATGACTAGATTTTTTATGGTTTATTTATATTGGGCTACTCAATTTTTACACAAAATTAATTTATTAGACACAAAAATTAAAAAACTTTAATGAAACACGTGACACAAAAATATATATATATATATATATATATAATATATGAAAATGGAAGAATTGAGAGGACCCATAATTCAAACCATAAATGAAATGAAACGGTGGGGAAAGGACAAAAATAGCTGCATCTTGTAGCCATTTCTTAGTATGGATTCATTTTAAGCTGTGTGAGTTTATAGAACTTCTTTTTCAATCTTGTAGTCTCATATTAGATTTTGTGATGAAACAAGATTTGGGGTCAAGTATGCAACTTTTGGTTATATAATCTAAATTGTGCTTCATCAGTGAACAACACATTGAAAGCCACAGACAATTTAAAGTCAAAAGGATGGAAATAAGTGAGGTAGTAGTTAAGTGATACTCTTACAGATAGTTCAAAACTCACTGTATGGGTCTCTTGTTGGACTTTAGAAAAGCTTAAGATCAGCAAAATATTTGTGAATAACATATGAAGGGCAATGGGTAAATGGTGTGGGAAAATATATATAGTAAATTTCAAATATGAATAATTATGTAGTGAGCTCTAGGACTTGTCAAACATTTCATTAGACTTGACAAATAAGGTTTTTAACTTGGAGTAAACACGGGTTGACAACTCAACTTGAAGCCTTTTTTTAAACTTTTCTTTTTAAGGATAATGGGATATGTAGGGCTATGGGAAATGGTATAGAAAAATTTATATGGCAAATAGCAAATTTCAAATATGAATTTTTCCAGCGCTTGATCTACTATTAACATTGAAGATTGGAGTGCAATTCATATTAAATATTTATTTACTCTTTTTTACTTAACATGTTATATTTTATTTTTAAAGTTTTTTTTTTTTAGTTAGCTTTCTAGGTAATATAAATTTATTATTACTTTACGGTTTACATACAATAGGAACATGTGCACTTAAAATGGAATCTTTACCTGATATTTATTGGTTTTTTTTTCTTCTTTTATGATGATAATATCAACAGTGAACTTTGAGAATATATGTATTATTTAACTTTTATTTTTGAGTATTTAATTTTGTTATTTTTGGCATCTAGTCTTTTTTCTGTTTTTATTTATTTTACATGTGAAAAAATTCTTGTTACTTATAACCCGACCTGTCCTCTAGAAGCAGAACGACACGTCTTTTAACAAAAAGAATAGAACCGTGTCCTCTTTCAAATTTCAATAAATATAGATCCCTACTTGCTTAGACCATCTAGAAGTGAAATATAACTAGTTAACAACCAACACGCGTTCTATGACTGAAGGAAAATATACCTTGTTAAATAACCTTAACCAAGAAGCACTCAACCCATAATTCACTCCATCACATACATTGTCCAAACCTATATATAGCAAATATGTCTGTTGGGGATTTTACCAATTGAAGGAGTAATAATGAAATAACAAAATGAACACATGAAGTAAATGGAAATTATGATTGACTTGGAAGCACAATTAAATGTTATCCTTAGACAATATTTGGCCCCTTACGCAAGTTGCTAAAGGCCTTCTACAAACTTGTCCCCCTGATTCAACTAAGTTATTAGGTTCTACAAATAGAAATTTTTGAAGAATACTCAGAATTTCTTATGTTTTTTTGTAACTTACTATTTTGTGGAGATAAACCTCTACATATACCCATAGGATTATATTTCATCAAAAGGCATGTATGGAGAATTAAAATGTTTTATAAAATTGTTCACTAGGCTCGAAACCTTTTCAAAAGTTCAAAACAGTTGCCAAAAAATTCTATAGAAAATTCAATTTTATTAGTCTCGATCAATCGAGAGGAATCGAGCATTGATCGAAAGCTCTTTTTGATCAATCAAACTGGAATTGAGTATCGATCGAACCAGGCAGAGACTCTAGGATAATTTTCTTCATCACTTTGATTGGTGAAGCAAAAGTTTCGATCGATCGAACATACTGAATTTCAAATTTTCACTTAGAAAATTCTAGAACTTAAATTTTCACTTTATTCATTTAACAAAAGAATACTCTCCAACCTTATATCATTATTACAACCTATCCATATATATATTTATATATACAACAATGTCTCCCTACAATTTCCACACAAAAAAAAAAAAAAAAAACAACTCCCTTCCATTTTAAATTCTTTTCACAGAAAGGAACTATAACATAAAGAACAAGAAAAACACTCTTGATAGTTCACTGTTTCCAAGAGAATTAGAAAATGGCACAGAAAACAATCAACAAGTGTACCCTTTGGGATCAGAAAGTAAGGAGCCCAGAAGTGATGAAGAGACTAGCTCTAAAACATCTGCGGAGGAGCTCAAGTGAAAGAAAAGGATCAAATTGGCCATATATTTTGCTGCTTTTGCTGTGTTTCAAACCATAGTCATCTTGGTTTTTGCACTAATTGTAATGCGTGTTAAGACTCTTGAAGTCAGGTTGGGCAACAATGTCAAATTCCACAACGTGACCACTGGTAACTCAACATCACCTTCCTTTGATATATACTTCACAACCCAATTGAGGGTTAAGAACACAAACTTTGGTCCTTACAAATATGATAGCACCATTGCCACATTCATGTACAAGGATGTGTCAGTGGGGCAAGTCACTATTCCTAAGGGTAAGGCTGGGCTGCGTTTGACCAAAAAAGTTGGTATCACAGTTAATGTGAATTCAAAAGACTTGCCAAGTTCTGCCAATCTTGCAGGTGACTTGGGTAACGGGTTGTTGATGCTAAACAGCCATGCCAAGCTTAGTGGGAAAGTGGAATTGATGTTTATAATGAACAAGAAGAAGTCTGTCAAAATGAACGTACTGCACCATGACTATCAATTGTCATCAAAGTAGATCCACTCTATGATTTGCGATTGACCATAAAGCTGTTTATCTTAATTAGTTTTTATTTTTCAAATTCATTGTTGATGGATTTTTTTTTTCGTTGTTCGTATTATAATTTTTTAGCAATAAATTTGTTAGACCTCAATTTACCTCGCTACTGCACTCCCCCCACCCGCCCTCCACCTAATAGACTAAAATGAAAGAATGAAATACTGAGTGTCATTTCTTACAAAATGGTTATCTACAAATATTACAACCTATAGACAAATGTAGTTGTCTTATAAAAAGAGAAACTAAAAAATAAGAATTATTGCGGTGAGGCTTTTTATTTAGTTTAATGTCATAATTTTTCAATTTGAATTTGTCTATTGTTAGTGAGCTTACATGGGATTGGATTTTTAAGAAGTTAAAATTTAGAATTTTGAAAATGAGTAAACTATTTGGTTTAGTGTATGCTAATTTTTAGGAGAAAATGTATTAAACGTGTGAGATATATTTAAATAGAGAGTGTGTACTAATTTTTAGGAAAAAAAAGTATTTCTTATAGTTTTTTGTTTTTGAATTTTTTTGAATTACAAATTTAACCCTATTTTTTTATTTTTTAAGGAATAAAGATTATCTAATTAGATTTGAGTATTTTTTTTACATTTTTTGAAGTCATAACTAACATTTTGAATTCACTTAACATATAGAAGATTATCTCTATATATTAAGAGGATTTAGAAAGTTAGTTATGATTTCAAAAAATGTCAAAAATACGCCTAATCTAATTAGATAATCCTTATTTAAAAAAAATAAAAATAGGGTTAAAATTTTAATTTAACAAAAAAAAAAAACTACCCGAGAAATTTTTTTCTTAAAAATTAGCACACTCTTTATCTAAACATATCTCACATACATTTAATATATATATATATATATATATATATATTCTAAAAACTAGCACTCACTAAACCCGCAATTTATTCAATTTAAAATTCTAAATTTTAGTTTTATAAAAATCTCTTTCTGTGTAACCTCACTAACAATAGATAAATTCAAATTGAAAAATTATATTAAACTCAAAAAAAAAAAAAAAAAGCCTACAAAAATGAAATATATAATAACTAAAAAAAAAATATTTTGGACCCAACAGGGCCGGGCCCCTTAGGTCCCCACTTGGGTCCATCCCTGCTATGGACCAAAAAATTTTTCTCTTTGGCAATTTGTGATAAAACTAAATTACAAAAAATAAAAAGGCCCATTACAAATATAGCCCAATTCAATTTACAAATAAAATCCCAACCAAAAAAATCTAACCTAAGAAGTTACAAGAAGAGGTTGAAAGTCTTGATCAAAATGTACATGTACGTGTTTCATGAAATACTCAAAAGAACGCATCAATGTTTTTCTCCAAAAAAAAAAAAAAAAAAAAAAAAAAAAAAAAAAAAAAAAAAAAAAAAAAAGAGCGCATCAATGCATGTGTGGAAAACAAGACAGATAAAAACAATCACAATGCAATATATGATATCACAATCAAGAATAAAGCATGTCAATCAAATTAAAAACCGTTTGATACCGATTAGAACAGTAAGCAATATAGAAAACGGTACCTCAATAATGAGCAAGTCTAGTTATTAGCTGTGATAAAAGTTTTCTATTTTTGAGAGTTCAAGCTGCTTGTTTGGAGTTTTGGTACGTGCTCAAAATTGACCAAATCGAATATTTTCCCTTACTCTTTCCAATGTGTTTGTTTAGTCTCAATCTGATGTTGTTTGACCTTGGTTTGCAACGGTCAAACTAGAGTCAAAGTTCCTCACAATGAAAATTTACCGTGTTTAAGCCATTTTTCATGTGATATATCATCGGTACATTTCAAGTTAAATTTTAGCTAGTAAACAGCAGAATCAAAGGTTTTTTTTTTATTTTTTTTAATTTTTCAAAATGAAAATAAATTTGACTTTGATTAGACGGTCGGATTTTTTAATCAATGGTCAATTAAACTTGGTTGATTCTAGCACTTGGCCTTGAATTAATAGAATTTTTCATTTTAACACTTCATGAAGAGAAACAACAATATTCGGACTTGCCCACAAGAAGTGATCTTTTGTTAGAAAAAGAAAAATTTACCGTTGCGATATGTACAACAACTACATGCGCGTCGATTGACTTGAATACTTTGGTAACTTCGGTTGATAAACTTTCACCAGGCATGGAAGCTCAACAAAGGAAATATTGCAAAGCTTGGAACCAACCACTACCAGATTTCAGCTTGAACCAACAATAAAGAGAACGCTAAGGTTATCGAAAAACGACAATAAAAAGAAAATTGCATGACATCGTGAGAGATGTTCATCCGTCTCTCAAAGCTCACTAATTATACAAGGTATTTTTCAGCAAATTTCATGCTATCAGTCCCAATAGTTTTATTATACTATGATAGAGTTGATCACGATATTTTCAGTCGCTAGATGTCTCACCATTCAACATTCACTACTCAAGGGTCCGGTCACTTATCACTGAATTTGATTCAACATTATCCCCCGGATGCTTCTCCATCTTTCTCAGTCCATCTAACTCAATTGCAACTTCCTTCATAGTAGGCCTCTCATCTCCTTTTACCTCTAAGCACTTCACTGCAAGCTTCGCAAATTCTTTGACTTGCTCCATGTTACTCTGTTCCACTATACCATTTTCAAGAATTTCAAACAATTGATTCTCTTTCAATGAGTAAAGAAAGTACATAGCTAGACTTCTTTGTTCTTCAGGCCTAGCAAATGAAAGTGCCTTCTGTCCTGTTAGTAGCTCCACAAGGACCACTCCAAAGCTATAAACATCACTTTTTTCCGTCAATTGATTTGTTTGCATGTATTCAGGATCCAAATATCCAAGAGTTCCTTGTACTACAGTAACTAATTGCTTTTGATCTCGTGGAACCAACCTTGAAGTTCCAAAGTCAGAGACTTTTGCAATAAAATCATCATCGAGCAGTATGTTTGTAGTCTTGACATCTCTATGAATTATAGGTATAGAAGCTGCGGAGTGCAAATACGATAGTGCATCTGCTATTTCTACAGCTATCCTCAAACGAGTTTTCCATGATAATGATATGGCGGATGCGATGCTTTCTTTATGTATGTGATTGAAGAGGGCACCATTATGGACATATTCATAGACTAATAAAGGAACTCGTGTCTCTAAACAACAACCTAATAATTTGACTACATTCCTATGGTTGATTTGGGAGAGAACAACCACTTCGTTAATGAACTGCTCTATTTGGTTTTCATCTACCGTTTTGGACTTCTTAATTGCAACAATCCTATTATTTGGTAAAACTCCTTTATAAACTGTGCCATAACCTCCTCTGCCAATGATTTTGCTCTCATCATAATAGCTAGTAGCCTTCTTTAGCTCTTTAGCAGTGAAGATTTTGAATGTTTCACTAGATCCTTCTTCACTAGATAGTTGTTGTTGCAAAATCAATCCTCCATTTTTTCGAAAATATTTTTCTTTAAGCTTGACTAGCCTTCTTTTCTTGATTACAAAGTACAACCAAGGGCAAACCACAACTATAGCAATTAAGCTTATTCCAGCAACTGCATATGAAATTTAGATCCATTATTCATTTGTTGCAAATCAAAAGTACTACATTTTCTCATGTAAGTTTCTTGGAATGCGTTATAGATTAAGGTAAATACTTAAATATCTTTTATTCTTAAATTTTATGGGCAAAAATAAAAAATAAACTTAATTTTGGGAACTTCAAATATAATTAAATCTAAAAATTTATATTCTATTAGGATACTAATATCATGCTAGTAGGTTGAGGTTGGTTATCACAGGAATACAGACGCAAACACAAATAGATAGATAGAGACACGAACACAAACACAGAGAGAGAGAGAGAGAGAGAGAGAGAGAGACATATATATAAACATTAAAATTTTTGGATTACGATTTTTTTAGAGTTATTAGGATAAGAGTTTTAAAATTTTAAATATTTATTATGAAATGAGTAAATTAGATTTATCATGTCATCCATTCTCCCAAAAAAAAAAATATCATGTCATCAACATTCAATCAAATCTTGTCTAGCACTATTAATAATGCAACAAAATCTAATGACCTCATTTTATAATAGATAAATACAATACTTAAGGAATTAGAGGACACTAATTCAATTTTGTTATTGTTGGTATTTGTTACTTATTTATTTTGTTGAATATTGTTTCAAATTTCTAATTAGTTTTGGATTGGGTTTCCTTGAAGTAGAAGAAAATGTTTAATGCTTTATTAATAGACATTGTTGCAAAGGGTTTGGTGGCTTTTGTCAAAGGTTTCTCCCATGTTGAGAGAGGAGAAAAACTCTTAGAAGAACATTAGTGGGTTTCTTTGAAAGAGCAGTTGGTAGATTACCCATGGTTTTGTGTTGAGAGTTTGTTTGTTTTGGGAGTGTGAGAGAGCTACTGGATGTGTTAGGGCTTTGAGTTTATGACTATTGTTTGTGTGAGTTATATGAGTGTTGATTAATGTCGTTTGTAATTCATATTGTTGATAGTGGATATTTTGGTTGTCCTTACTCTTGGATATTGGCATTGAGTTGGCCAAATCACATTATATATTGTTGTCAGTTGTGGATGTTTCATTTTCTTATTTATGTGAATGCGCTTCCACTAGCCCCAAATCATAATAATTAATATTAGAGTTTTCGCTGTTGCACAATACATGTCAAATGACCGAACAGTACATTTAATGGTTTCCATGCGTTTGATAAGTTCTAAAATTTATGTCAAGAATTGTGCAAATGTAGTTTGGCTATGTCCTTAGATTTATTGAAGCATGAACGCTATTAGAAATTTGGGACGTACCATTAAATGTAAATTGGGGTTATCAACGTCAAAAAGTAGTGGGTTGAAATTGTCCAGAATTCTGAAATTGAATATGTCCCTAGGTTTTATTTTTGAATTTAATGCCAAATGGAATTAAAGACAAATTATATCCTTTAAAATTTTGAAGGATGAAGTGTAACTTAATAAATTCAGACAAAAATCCAATTAGAAGTTTTGAACCCATTTTAGGGACAAATTAATTTCCTTCTTTGTTTAGATATAAAAATTGGACACACTTTTTATTTTTATTTTTTATCAACCGAAAAATAAAAATGTATTTCAAGGAAAGAAAATTACAATATAGAGCGGGCAAACTTGCCTCGACCCTAACACCAAAATCCCAAGAGAAATCATATTTCGGTTCAAGGACATAATAGGGATTTTGGATCGGCCAAAACTAAGAGGCAAAGATGAGACATTATAATCTAAATGAATGTTTATACAAATTTAAATTTAAAGATGAAGAGGATTTTTAAATAAAAATTATATGCTAAATGGCAAACTTCACTCTTAAAGTTTGTGAGTAGTTTGAATTTTCACTCTTAAAGTTTGTGAGTAGTTTGAATTTTACACTCTGAAATTTCAGAATTTGAATTTTAGCCCATAAAGTTTTATTTTGTTTGCATTAACAGTTCCTCCATCCATATTTTTCATTAAGTGCGACATAAACTTCTCATTTAATTTGTTAAATAAAATGATAAATCATTCTTATAACCTAAATAAAATTTAAAATGACATAGTATAATAAAAATGATGTAATATCATTTTTTTTGGATGAAATAAATATGCGTGACAAGCTTACGTGGTACTTAACAAAAAAAATATGGATGAAGAGGCTACTAATGCAAACAAAATAGAACTTAAGAGGGTAAAACCTAAATTATGAAACTTCAAGGTGTGAAATTCAAACATCTTCAAACCTTTGAAGTGTAATTTGCAATTTATCCAAAATTCTACATCTCTTAAAAAAAAGCTGCATAAATTATAAGAAAAATTCTTCAAGCAAGCCATGCGTTAGAAAGAAAATTTCCATAAATATACTTACCAAAGGCAATCTTATGCGCTAGAAAGGGATCTGCAACACAGCCTTCACCATCTTTTCTTCCGTCCCCATGGTGCCACTTTGGACAACGACATGTATAATTCCCTTGTGTGTTGACACAGTGTCCTGCTTTTGTGCAATTATTGAGAGTTAGATCCTCACACTCGTTAATGTCTGCGAATCAAGTGGAGAATATTATTATGAATGCCTATAATATATATATATATATATATATATATATATATATATATAGTAATATAATCATAAGCAAAAACATACATCCAAAACCAAACATTTGGAGTAGTAATACAAACCTTTGCAACCATGAGGAAGGTATGGGTTACCTCGGTAACCCGAATTGCAGTTGCATCGGTATCCTAACTTGGAAGGGAGGTCAAAGCATTTACTATTCCCCTCACATAAGATTTTCTTGTTTTTTTTAGCTGCTTCTCCACATGTCTTATTCCCAATTGCCCATTTAAACACCAAAGGGAGCTTTTCATTTTTCAAGTTACGGAGGTAATGAGAGGAGAAATTGAACTGGCCTTGTTCCACAACAAAAGCATAGCCGCAGGGATTAAATTTTGATACATTTGTGTGATTGTGAAAGCTACGTACTTGCATCGACATATCTTTTAGTCCATCGGGAATTGCTACCTCGCAACACCCAACGCCAGAGCATGACCCATTGACCACATTGCGAAGGCTATTGCATATAGACATGCACCCCATCGAGTACTGTTCTCCATTTTGAAACCCATTAAGGTATGCGTAAGTGTCACAGCCAACAACAGTGAACCTATTATTGGACGTGGAAATGGTGAACATGGCTGGACTGACGGAAACTACTTCCACAAAATCAGCGCTCTGATTGTAACAGTCTCGGGCTACAAACTGCAAGACACGCAACTCATGATTCTCAATGGATATGTTCATAACAGGAAATTTACCTGTTTTTGCTACTTTCTTGTCACAAGTGATGAGAAAGTCATCATTCAGCGAACAGCTTTTCTCCAAGCCAAATGGGTATGGAATTTCTACATCTCCACACTTGTTGGGGCAATCAAACTTGGCTACAGATGCTGCTGCTGCTGCCACCATTATTGGTGATATTATCAGCCCTATCAGTGATATCTGGACGACTAAGAGCATCCCATGTATGCCCATGGCTACAACTTTTTTTTTTTTTTAAAGGGAAATGATTTTGGAATTAAACCAAATAAAAGTCATACAAACTAGCCAGCACAGCAGTGCAGGAACTGAACATTACAATAGATCAGATTGAAGAAAAGCAGCTACAACAGGAGGTGTAACTCCTTTCCAAAGGTGCTGGGAACCGGACCTCCTAGCATGCTGAGCTAACTCATGAGCCACTGTGTTAAAATTTCTGCTTAAATGCTTAAAGAAGCAAGATTCAAAGGACTCACAAGCCTGAAGAATTCTCTGGATGATGTGCCCAAAGCTGCTACCTGTGGCTTTTTCTTGAATTGCTTGAATGGCGTTTGAAGAATCTTATTCAACTATAACCCGAGGAAGCTGAAGCTCATGAGGCAAAAGAACGCCTTGTTTCTCAGCAAAACTAGATTTTAATTCTATTTTGTGTTTGGAATCTTTGGATGTGCTCAAACTTTAGCACCGCACATTTCGAGTGGTATGAATACGTGTACTATTTCACAACTCTTTTTTTCTTTTTTTAAATAATTTTGATACGTGCAGATTGAATGATTGATTAGAGCATCCGCGTCAGATCAGACGAGATAAATGTGTCAAATGTCAAATATTTGGCACATTTATCTCACTAAACACAAAAATAGAGGTTTATTAAATGTTCCAAAACCCAAAAATTATGCAACATGGTTATAGTACCGTCTTAAATATGAGACGATACGAACAGATGTTGCAAAATTTTTTTAAAAGTTTTTTATTCTCTTTTCTCCGTCCTCTCTCTTCATTTTTTTTCTTTTCTCTTCTCTCTCACTAGTTCTCTCTCTCTTCTCCCTACATTATCTCTATACTCGTCTCTCAGGATCTTCGACCAATCCGAGATGTTCACCAGCAACGACGATGGCGTAGCTCCGACGACGACAACGCGCTCCGCTGACAAGGCCTTGGAGGACAGCTTCTTGGAAACGCGCACCGATCTCTCTCACCCTCTAAAGCCGCCACAACCGATCTTGCCCAATCGCCGTCAATATCGCTCAGCCACGCTCGATCTCGCCGATCTCACCCCAAGGCTGCCGTCAATCTCACCCTCTTCCCTCTCCTCTCTGTCCGCCTTTCACTCTGCCTCTCTTTGGTTGTGGGGTTTTTTTTTTTTTTTTTTTTTTTTTTGCTACAATTTAGGTTGATATGATATTGGTGAGTAATTGTGGTGGTTGGTTTGCAGTAGAGGTGGGTTGTAGTGGTGGTGATGGTGAGTTTTGATATGATGGGTGAGCTCTGGGTGATGGTGGGCTGTAGGGGTGGTATGGGTTTTGTGTTTGTTTTTTAAATTGTAGGAGGCAGGTGGCGGTTCAGTTGATCTAGGTGGTGGTGGGCTGTGGGGATGATGGCCGATGGTGGCTGTTGGTGTTGTTGCCATAGTGGATATGGGTGGCTGGTGGTTGTGTCGTTGATGTTGTTGATGATAACAAGGGAGGGGATAACATATTATTTTAATGTGTAGTAAATATTATTTTAATGTATAGAATTGAATGATAAAACATCTGATAAATGGGATGTTGTAAAATGATGTGTTAAAAAAATAAAGTAGGACTTTAGTGTGGCAAAATGGCATAATTTTTGCCACATCTGATGCGGATGCTCTTAAACATGCATCAAATTTTTAAAAAAATTTTGGTGTCTGTTTCACATCATTAGGGTCTGTTTGGATATTATTTATTACTAAAAATGTTATAACAAAATAATTTTTAAATTGTGAATAGTGTTCGTGGGACCCAGTTTAGATGTTACATTTGTTTTATTAAAAAACCTACAGGTCTTGTGAACAATGCACGGGACCCAAGTTTGGATGCAAACGCCAGATGCGTTTGCTATCCAAACTCACACTTAGGCTGCGTTTGGTTTAACGGAAAGTTAATTCCGAGCGTAAAATGATTTCAGGGGAAATTGTTTTCCCATGAGGAAAATAAAATTCGGATGTTTGGTTTTGCAATGAAAAATAGTCCAGAAAATGATTTTCGGTGTTTGGTAACATTTTGAAAATGCTATTTTCCTAAAAAAATTTCACATTTTCTCAACTCCCAAACCTAGCCACTATCATCCACCACATAACCAATTAATCTGAAAAATCATAATCAAAATCAAAACTCATTAATCTCAAAATCAATATCAAAACCATCTACCAAAACCCATAATCCACCACCATTGAAACCCACAAACCACCATAGCCAACGATCAACCACCCCCAATCGACCACCATTAATGCTTAAAGCCTTAAACTCACCTCCAACCTACCACCACTGAAACCCATGCATCACCCCAACCACCAATCCTCCAAGACCTAAGCAAAAATGTTATTTTACCAAAAAAAAAAAAAAATGAAGGCAGCGACGGCGTGGGTGGAAGAAGGATGGGTTTGATGAGTGAGAGAGAGGACGAAGGTGAAGTAGATAAGAAACTACCTTCACTGGTAGAGGGACTTGCAGGCACGACGGTGAAGCCATGGGTCGAGGACTGGGATGCGGTGAAATTGGGGTGGGTTTAGCTGGGTTCATTGGAGATGGGTTGAGCACGACGGAGAAGCTGAGGCGACGATCAGATCGGCGATGGATTTGAACGGTGCGATTAGACCGGTGAGGCCGTGGGTCGAGGACTGGATTTGGCCTTCATCGGCGATAGCTCTCTCCATCCTTCGGCTGGGGCTTGGCATGAGTGATGAGAGTGAGTGAGGATATAAATTTTCTGAGGATGGAAATGGTTTGAAGGTAAAATAAAAGCTGAAATAGTTTTACACCTGATGGGGCTTATTTTACAGTCAACGGGGAATCCAATTTTCGTTTGACCCAATTTTTTGTGCTTACCAAACACATAGAGGGGTGTAAAATGATTTCCTGAAACCCTTTTTAGCTAAAACAAACACACCCTTAGTGTGAGTTTGCATACCGAGTTTTCTGCTTTTTGCATTTTTTTAGTGGGTCTCATGGCTACTAGTTATGGACCACCAAGAACTGAAAAACCCAGCCATGGGTTTTGCTACAGTATTTTGCCTTTAAAAAATTATTTTGTTATAGTGTTTTTAGCAATAATTTTTTAGTTTTGAATAAATAAGCGGTCTTCAAATAGACTTTTAATTTTACCAATTTATTTTACTGTTCAATTTATTTTACTGTTCAATTTATTTTTGCTACTATTTAAGGGTCTCACTATAGTACTTTCAGTAAAAAATTTTCTATTTCAACAAAATAAGCAATCCTAAATCGACCTTTATAATTTGTAAGAGTTTTACTAACATGTGTGTCCTTAGACATGTATTAATAAACTATTTTAAAAAATTATTAAAAAAATGATTAAGGGTTTGTTTGGTACCTCATCTCAAACTTACATTTTTACATTTTAAACAATATTACACATATTTTCATATATTTTTTCATTCACACATATTTTAAAAACTATGAATATTATTATTCAAACTACTCTATTATCTAAATATTTTGATAATTTTTTCAAATTTTCATAATTTTTTTAAAAAATAAATGATTAATATACGAAAATACATTCATCAGATCCAATTTGTAATGTAATGGGCTAGTGTCCAACAAATTAAAAAGCAAAACTGAGTGATTGCCATCTTACCAAGTGGGGCCGGTTGAGGGAAAAGTAATGGCTGATAATTCAACAATCTGACTGTGTCAGGCTTTTAGCAAACAATTGCTCTTGGGCATGGCTGTATTGAACTATGGATTTTACTAACGTGTGCGTTAAGGGCACACATTAGTTTTCACTTTTGAAAAAAAAAATTTCGAAAATTAAAAGGTATTGACAACTTTTTCAAACCTCGAAAAAAAGTTTTCAAAAATAAAAAGTCATCATTATTGATGATACTAGTACCTGATATTAGCTGCCACCGTCATTATTGATGATGTTATGATGATACTAGTTACTAGTATCTGATATTGATACTAGTACCTGATATTAGCTGCCATCATTATTGATGATATTATAAGGCCTATCAGTGATATCTGGACGACTAAGAGCATCCAATGTATCCATAGCTACGTCTTTGTTTCTCAGCAAAACTAGAGTTTAATTCTATTTTGTGCCGGTTTGGATAGAGGGTTGCGTTGCGTTTCACTTGTTGCGTTTTTTTTCTTTTTTTTTTTTTTTTCCGGATTTTTTGACTTTTTGGAAAAAATTATTATGCAAAATAATGTGTGGTACTGTTTATGTATTGTTTATACACTGTTATACATTAAAAAATATTAAAAATAAGTCCCATAATATTATTCACACATTTAAAAATTATTTTGTTACAATATTTTCAATATCAATCAATTTTCAATAACTTTAAGTAACAATAAACTTTATCCAACAAATTAAAAAGCAAAACGAACGATTGCTATCTTATCAAGTGGGGCCGGTTGAATGAAAAGTAATGGCTGATAATTCAACAATCTGACTGTCTCAGGCTTTCTGCAAACAATTGCTCCTGGGGAATCTAGCTGTATTAAACTATTAATAAGTCCTTGATCAGACATTCTGGGCCTAGCAGAGAACTGAAATTAAAGGAAAATTTTGATAACATAGCCTTTGTGCATAATTTTATGCGTAACGGTTGTGCATAATTTTGTGCGTAATTGGTTCTTGTCAGTTTATTTTTATTATTATTTATAAGTTTTATTATAGTATTTTTTGTAAAAAATATAAAATATGCTGATTAATAAAACAGATTCTTGATAAGTCTATAATTTATAAGAGTTTTACTATCATCTCTTTAGACACGTATTAATAAACTATTTAAAAAAATTATAAAAAATATTAATTATTTTAACAATTTTTATAATTTTCATAATTTTTTTTTCAAAATAAATGATTAATATACGAAAACACATTAATCAGACCTAATTTGTAATGGGCTAGTATCCAACAAATTAAAAAGCAAAACTGAATGATTGCTATCTTATCAAGTGGGGCCGGTTGAATGAAAAGTAATGGCTGATAATTCAACAATCTGACTGTGTCAGGCTTTCTGCAAACAATTGCTCCTGGGGAATCTAGCTGTATTAAACTATTAATAAGTCCTTGATCAGACATTCTGGGCCTAGTAGAGAACTGAAATTGAAGGAAAATTCTGATAACATAACTTTTGTGTATAATTTTGTGCACAACTCATCTATGTAATAAGTTGTGGTTGGTGGAGAGATGATTTATCACCACTCCTCTACCAACCATAACTCACCGCAGGTGAGTTGCGCACAAAATTGAGACATAAGAATCATTAAGTGGTGGCACCAAGACCACTCGAAATTAAATCAGGTACAGTAATATTAGTAACTATTTTGTGGTACACTACTCCCTTCACTTCAACGCTTATAAGGTAGCAAGTGGGGGGGTTTTCCTTCGATGTGGGACTCCTAGGACACCATCCGAGGACGTTGCCAAGCATGCCTAGGACGTTGCAAAGCCGTCCAAGGACGGCCTAGGACGTTGAAGGACATGCTAAGGATGCGGTGTAAAAAGCTCTTGGCCCAAAGATCCGTACATCCTAGGTACCCACAATAATAAATCACACATTGCGTACCATAAACAAGGTACATTTATTTTATTTTTAAAAAAATGGTACATTTCATGCTTTTATAGATACTATGGGATGCACAACCCAAAGGGACACTTGTTGGCAGCATGGGATTAAAGGAAAATTTGCTTGTCTTAAAATGTAAATCAATGGCGCTGCTTAGAAAGGGAAAATTTATTGGGTATTCAAATTTCACTGGGGGTGGACTAGAGCACATATGTTAGAATATTTTGTTTAATAGATAGGTTGGAATTTTAATTTATGATGACCAATTCATAATAATTGTTTTTATTATTAGGCTAAGACACCAATAAGTTTTAATATTGGTGAGGTTTGAACTCCAAGTCTCTTGTTTGACAAGAGGGAACTTTAACCAATTAACCTAAATGAAACCTACTAAAATATTTTAAAACATTATAAATCACACAATGTGTACCATAAATAAGGTACATTTAAAAAAAAAAATTGCTGAATTTCATGGTTTATAGGTACTATGGGATACAAGACCCAAACGAACAGATTCACATCAGATGCAATACCTAGGGTATTGCACCTGGTGCAATTCATAATAGATGGCTGAGATTGAAAGTTGAAAAAGCAACTTTTAATCTCAATCATTAAATAAAATATATTAAAAAAAAGTAAAAAAGTTAAAGTAAAAAAAGTAAAAAAAATTGTGAGGGGAAGGGGTGAATTGCACCAGGTGCAATACCTAGGTATTGCACCTGATGTGAATCCCAAAGGAACACTTGTTGGCAGCATGGGATCAAAGGAAAATGGAATGTAAATCAATGGTGCGCTGCTCAGAAAGGGAAAATTTATTGGGTATTCAAATTTCACTAGAGGTGGACTCCTAGTGAAATTTGAATAACTTCCCTATATAACGTATCAAAGTACAATGATTGTAGTTGCGCTGTTGTAGAGACCATGGAATCTCACATCGTCTAAGAGTAACCTCCCTTTAATGTGTTGATGCCTTTTTCACTCACTACTGTGTGCTTTGGGAGGAGAACAAAACAGTAAGAGGTATGGTCCTCAAAGAAAACAATATTTACATAGTTAGAGTATGGTTGTTACAAATAGTATCAGAGCCACACTCTAACTTTCTTCAATGTATAGAGGCTTTTTCCCTTACTACTGTGTGTTTCGGGGGAAAAACAAAACTATGAAAGGTATGGACTCAAAAAGGAGGCCTATAATTCATGAAATCCCACATTGTCTAGGAGTGACCTTTCTTTAATGTGTTGATGCATTTTTTCCCCCACAACTATGTACTTTGGGGGGCGGGGGGGGGAGAATAAAACAGTAAGGGATATGGGCCCTAAAATGAACAATATCTACATAGTTGGAGTGTGGTTGTTAGAAATGGTATCAGAGCCATGCTCTACTTCCTTTAATGTGTGGAGACCTTTCCCCTTACTGTTGTGTGCTTTGAGGGGAAAACAAAACTATGAGGGGGTATGAGCTCTAATGCATACAACATTTAAACAGTTGGAGCCGGATCATTACATATGATATCAGAGTCATGGCCCAGTCGAAAGTGTGGGTCTTACACACAAGAATGCGTGTGCTTATAAGGGGGCTGAATTGTAGAGACCAAATAAGGGGCTTGCAATCCATGAAATCCCACATCACTAGGGGAAGCACATGAAAATGTGCTTATAAGAAGTGAACTCTCTTTAATATGTAGAGGTATTTTCCTCTACTGTTGTGTGTTTTGAGAGAGAACAAAATCGTAAGAGTATGGATCCCAAAACAGACAATATCTACATAATTTGGGCGAGGTTGTTACACCTCTAGCTAGCATGGCTAGACATGCAATGGGATATGATACCCCATGCACATGTGGTTGAGGGAAGCACCTCCATTCCTTACAAATAGTGCATACGTGTTACTGAGAACAACTTTTACACAACACAACAATTAAAAAAACTGCATGTTTCAAAAAATAGCATTTGGCAGGAGCATGAGCAGGGACGGACCCAGGTGCAAGGCAAAGGGGGCCCGGGCCCCCCCGGGTCCAAAAAAAAAAATTTTTAGTATGTAAATTTTTTAAAAAACAGGTTTGGGCCCTTGATTTTTAGCTTGGGCCCCCCTTGGTTTTTAGCTCAGGCCCCCCCAGCTAGCCAGCCCAAGAGTTTTCAAAAGCCCATGAAAACTTAAAAAAAAATATATTGTATAAATCTATTTATAATAATAATAATATAATATATAATAATGTGGTTTATATTAGAATATTAGATTATCTATTTATATTTGATAATAGTAGGAGGGCAAATAATTTTTTAATTTTTTGATTTGATCTAATTGCACTTAAATAGTAATTTGCACTTCATTGCTCACACTTTTTTTTAATAAAAATTATTGTATAAATCTTCAAAATTTCATACCTATTAATCAATTTTTTATCCTAAATGCTGAAATATTAGATGTAACTCCTTAGAAAAGCTCTAAAATGTAAAAAGGTAAGTTCAAACCTATTAATCTAAGTACAAATAATTTAGTACAGTGAAAAAAATGTAGGCACAAATTTACTTAAAGTTAGTTTGTGAAATAAAGTAATTTAATTTTGGCCATAATTTGGGCCAAATTAACTTGAGTTTATTGCATTTTGAGCCAATGTAGGCTTAACCTATTAATACAATGTAGGCATGACTAACTTGCTCCTTCTAAGAAAATTTCCTGACTCCGCCAGTGACTATATGGATGTGGGTTTGAATTTTTTTTTTTTTTTTGGCTTATCTCCGGCCCCCCCTAGCTTGAAATCCTGCGTCCGTCCCTGAGCATGAGGTATACCATTTAAATCTTTTTCTAACTCAATTACATAACCCCTAGAGTTTTTGAGTGTAACAAAAAACTTCTATATGGTTTATACTTGATATTCCTATTAATTATAAGTACAGAAGCTGCAAAGTGCGCATATTAAAATACGCATGTTATTTCTACGGCTATTCTCAAACAGGTTTCCATGAAAATTTAGAGATGTATTTTCATATAAAACAATATAATATGACGTTTTATGTTACACTAAAAAACCTCAACGGTTAAGGGCCTGTTTGTTTTACTATCTCAAACTCACATTTTTACATTTTTAAACAACATTACATAAATTTTCACCCACACATATTTTAAAAACTACAAATAAAATTACTCAATCTACTCTACCAAACACCTCCTAAGTGTCACACAATTAACGGTTTACACACAAAACAATATCACATGGGAATTAAGTATTGAGTAAAGGTTAGGTATTTTCTTCACAAAAAAAAAAAAAAAAGAAGGTAAATCTTAGGTATAATATTAATTTTAGGTGTAATACATTAGGTTTCTCAATTAAATTCATATACATAGTTTTATTTATTTAAATTTTTATTGAAAAATATACACTATTTGTGATTTAATGGCCAATGCAAACATATGTCCAAATTTAATTGAGAAATCTAATATCTTGTTCTTAAGGGTAAAGTGGTAATAGGGCCGGCTGAATAATAGATGTAATTGATTCAATTGCTTAAGACCCTCAAATAAAAGAAGACCCCCACTTGAAATATATATATATATATATGTGTGTGTGTGTGTGTGTGTGTGTGTGTGTGTGTGTGTAATATTTATCGATATATTTTAATTATAAAAAAATATTTTAGTTCTTTTATTGGTCAGTAAAATGCATTAAAAAAACTCTATTGCATCTTAAAATGTAGAAGATTAGATAGAAAAAAACAAAAATAGCCAAACTTTAGCTAACAAAATTAAATTTTAAGACACAAATTCATTAACTTATTCTTAAAATATGTTAAAATCAAAATTAATATTAGATAAATTTATTAATAATACAACTTAATTATCTTAAAATAAACTAAAATAGAGATTATAAAATTTTAAATCAAAAGAAAAAATGTCTCATCTTTTTATCTCTTTGCCTCTCTATTTATATTCTTTTCTTTCTTTTTTTCATCTTGATTCTTTATCTTTTTATATAACCTCAGTCATTCATTTTTCATTTTAAGTTATATTTTTTAATCTACTTGATTGATAGGACAAGGACAACACGCTGAGTCTTGATTCTTGATCTTTTTCTACAAGCTCAATCATTCATTTTAAGTTATATTTTTTAATCTACTTAATTGAAAGGACAAGGACAACACTATGAGTGGAGTGTTTGGCAGAGGAGATTGAGTAATGTTGTCTAAGTATTTTTGATATACGCGTGAATAAAAAAGTGTATAAAAATATATACAATGCTATTTAAAATACTCAAAAGTATGTTTGAACTTACCTACCAAACACTGACTTAATCTTTTTCTCTAAGCCCAATCATTCATTTTAGGACACGACTTGTGTTCGGTGAAAATTTTCACTGAACATATCTAAATTTAAAAATGTGTCCAAAATAGACACATGTTTATAATCCAACATGCCTAATAAAAATTTCTTATAGACACAGGTCAGACCCTTCATAAATACGGCTTGTGTTCAGTATTTTAATCTATTTGATTGGGAGGACAAGGACAACACGCTGAGTTTGCTCTTACACTTAACATTGATTGATTGTGTTCTTTGCTGAGATGGAACCCATGCCCACTTCAATCTCAACATTGATTGTGATGGTGAGATGAAGGTGCAGAACAAATTTTTTTTTTTTCATCATGGTTTTATTTTAAGAGCAAAGTCGGCGGCAAACTTGTTGGAACTTGGGAGAGGAGATTTTTGCATTTAAGTGTTGCTGGGTTACTTTTTTTTTTTTTTTTTTTTGAGAAACTGTTGCTGGGTTCCTTGATTTGAAAGTTGTTGTCATTATTTATTTGTTTTTATGGGAAACGTTGTTGTCATTTGTGTAAGGGAATATGAATAAAACATCAGAATCATTATCCCAAAATTATCAAGGAGGTCTGAATTACCCTATCTAATTCAAATATTTGCTTTGTGTTCATTCTAAAGGCATACACCAAAGATAAGGATACGGTTTTGTACATACCACTAACTTTGATTGATTTTCATTTTCTTTTTTCCAAATTAACAATATTGAAGAAATAGCAAAGATTGGTGTTCGAAAGTTTGAATCAAGATTGTATCAGTTATATTTGGTTGTGGGTTTGCTGCTGGTTTGAAGAATTGGTTCTGATGCTAATACCGAAATAGAGTTAGGAGAAAAAGAAAGATGAAGATAATGGGTTTGATTTTTTCCGGTGGGTTTTTTTTGTTTGAAACCATTTTTTCCAGTGGGTTTTTTTTTTTTTTTTTTGAGAAACCAGACCCAGGGGTCAAATGACATTAAACAAACAACTACAAAATATCCCTTGAAACAAGGGGTGCTAGATCATCAGGGATAGAGTCCAGCCAAACCTGTAACTTATCCCCTGATTTAGATCGCCTAGCAAGGAAATGAGCAACAGAGTTGCTTACACGCTTAACATGGGTAAACAAACAAACCCGAAAACCTGAAGCAAGGACAAGTGAGTCTTGTAGAACATGTCCATACTCAGGCTGATTCACCACCTTGGCAAGCAAAGCTTTGATAATTAGCTCAGCATCTCCTTCGAACACGGTGTCATTTAAGTTCAACTCCTTAGCAAAGATCAAAGCTCTTCGGCAAGCTAAAGCTTCAACAATAGCTGCTGAAGTTGGAATAGGAATACGTTCAGCCAACGCACCAACCACCCTTCCACGGGAATCACGAATGACCACTCCTAATCCTGCTGCATCCAACTCCGAGAAGACAGCCCCATCAAAATTGATTTTGAATTGATTGGCAATGGGAGGGATCCATCTAGGAGCTCTCATGGCAGGTGCTGCAATACTTCGATTCTCCTTCTGAGCTGTTTTAAAATCCAGCAGAAACGCAACAGCTTTGGTCCGAATTTGGTGATATTCAAAGGAAGACTCATCCAAACGAACGGCATTTCTTCTCCCCCATATTAACCACATAATCACAGCCAGCAAATCAATGTCCAAACTATTCTTCCTCAGGAACAAATATGCTAAGAGATCAGCAAAGTGAAGGAACTTCTGACCACTACATTTCCGTAGCTCTCTATCCTCTTCCCAAATCACAAGCAACCTTTTACAACTCCACAAAGCGTGGACTGTATCTTCACCCTCAGATTTACAAAATGGGCAGTAGGTAGAAGTCACAACTTTCCGGCGCCACAGGTTATGCAAGGTAGGCAAAGCTTCATTTGCCGCCCTCCACAGCAAGTGTTTAACCTTGTGAGGAACCTGTAAGTTCCATATCCCTTTCCAGACAGGTTTATTACCTCCACCTGATGAACTACTTGGCAACAAATTCCTCCCCTGATTAGCAAGTAAATGGTAAGCTGAACGTGTTGTAAATTCGCCATTATTGGAAGGCAGCCATACTTGCTTGTCCGAAACACCCTGCGCACTCAAAGGAATGCCTTTTATCAGCTTTGCTTCATGAAGCAGAAAAAAATGGTCAACCAGACTAGTCCTCCACGTATGTGAATCCTGGTCGATAATATCACAAACCCTTGCATCCAAGGCCATACCCGTGACTGGAGATAGGACCTTAGGACTAGAGATTTGGGGCAGCCACCTATCACCACGAATCTGAATAGAATCACCATTTCCAACTCTCCAAACCCTTCCCAAATCAATAACATGTTTAGCTTTTATGATACTCCTCCACGCATAAGACCCTTTATTCATGGTCTCGCACTCCATGATAGAACAATTCGGGAAGAACTTTGCCTTGAAGACTTTATGAAAAAGACACTCTTCATTATAAGCTAGGCGCCAGATTTGCTTAGCCAAAAGCGAGTCATTAAACTTACTCAATTCTCTAAACCCCATACCACCCTCACCTTTAGGCCTGCACATCTTGTCCCAACCAACCCAATGAATTTTCCTTTGCTCACCTCTATAGCCCCACCAAAATTTCCTAATGAGGGTTTCAATTTCATTAATAAGCCCTTTTGGCAGCTTGAAACATGACATGGTGAACGTGGGGATTGCTTGAATAACAGCCTTGACAAGGATTTCACGACCCGCTTGCGATAACAACTTCTCCTTCCAGCCCTTCAATTTTTTCCAAATTCTCTCCTTTATATGACTAAACGACTTCTTCTTCGCTCTACCAACCAGAGAAGGCAGACCGAGGTAATGCTCATAACTTTGGGATACCGGAATACCCAGGAAATTAGAGATAGCGTCCTGCGTACGTGGAGGAGTGTTGGAACTGAAGAAAATGTTAGTCTTCCCTCTATTAATGGACTGACCAGAGGCTAGTTCATAACGGAAAAGGAGAGATTGGATTTTCACACACTCGGAGACTGTAGCTCTACAAAAGACCACACTGTCATCGGCAAACAGCAAGTGAGAAATTCTCGGACCCGCCGGGCACAAAGAAACTCCCCTTATCTCTCCACCACTCTCAGCTTGCTTGAATAAAGCGTTAAGACCTTCTGTCACCAATAAAAACAAGTAAGGCGATAATGGGTCACCTTGACGTAGTCCCCTAGTTGGGGTAATCAGACCATGGGGTTGACCATTAAGCATAACTGAGTATGTAACAGACCTTATACACATAGAGATCATGTTAATCCACCTTTGGCTAAACCCCATCTTTACCATAATCCTCTCCAAATAAACCCATTCAACGCGATCATAAGCCTTACTCATATCAAGTTTCAAGGCCATGTAACCCATCTTTCCTGTTCTTTTCTCTTTTAGGTAGTGAAGCGTTTCATGAGCAATCAGAATGTTATCAGTGATAAGTCTTTCGGACATAAAGGCACTTTGGGTTTCCGAAATCAACTTAGGCAGGAGCGGCTTCAAGCGATTAGCTAGAACCTTAGCTATCAACTTATACAAAACATTACTCAGGCTAATGGGCCTGAACTCAGAGACTTTTCTAGGACTAAAAGTTTTTGGGATTAAAGTAATAAAAGTGTGGTTGAGATTGGGAGGGAAAGTACCTGTGTTAAGGGCTGATAAGACCGCTTCTGTGACTTCCCGACCAATTTTTCCCCAGAACTGCTTGTAAAAAAGTGGAGGAAGGCCATCCGGCCCAGGAGCGGTATTCGCATCCATTTGCTTCAGAGCTAGCTGGACCTCTGCCGCTACAAAGGGTTTGAGCAACTCCGCATTCATCTCAGCTGATACCCTTGTCTCAACCACCTTTAACACAGGGTCTAACTGCGTGGGATTTCCCGAAGTATATAATGATGAGTAATACCTTGTAAGCAATGCCCCCAGCTGGTCTTCCCCTTCAACCCAACAGCCCTGTTCATTTTCTAAGCCCGAAATGAAATTCCTCTTATTCCTCTCAGTTGCACGGCAATGGAAATATTTTGTGTTTTGGTCTCCAAACTTGAGCCAATCATTTTTTGCTCGTTGATGCCACATAATTTCCTCCTTATCCATCAGTGTTTGGATTTCATCAGTGAGAACCTTGACCCGAGTATGCCCTCTTCCACCCATTGAAACGCCTTCAGCCTTCAGTAATTGTTTTCTCTTTCTGGCTAGTTCAATGCGAATATTACCAAATGTGGATTTATCCCACTCTTTCAACTGAGTTTGGCAAACAGCAACCTTACCTAGCACTTTACCCATAGCATCCCCCTCCAAGCTCCTGTCCCATGCCGAATGGATCACATCCTCACAACGACCATCTTTAAGCCACATGGCTTCAAATCGAAACGGTTTCTGAGCTCTATAAAAACGAGTATTGACATCATCAGAGGCTAGCCATAAAGGTTTATGATCAGAGGACAAACCCTGTAAGTGGTGAAGACGACTCGACGGGAATTTCAGAATCCAATCAGCTGAGGCTAGTGCTCTGTCTAACCGAACCCATATAAGGTCACCATCAAAACGCTTATTGCACCAAGTAAAAGGCAAGCCTGTAAAACCCAAATCCTTTAACCCACAGAAATCTTGACAATCCCTGAAATCTTGCATTTGCTTTTCAGACGAATTGCACCTCCTGATTTCTCTTCAATTTTAGCGATTTCGTTAAAATCGCCGATACACACCCACGGTAAGTTAAACTGAGATGCAAGGTGGCGGAGGACTAACCAAGAATCTTCCCGGTTGGACACTTCAGGAGCTCCGTAGAATCCCGTGAAGCGCCAGGCGTCATCGATTCCTGGATTAATCACCGCATCAATGTGTCGGGGCGAGAAGGTTCTGATGTGCAGATTTAAAACATTCATCCACAACAAAGCGAGACCACCACCCCGATTCTTTCTCGGCACAACAAATAAATTATCAAACTTTAGCTTACACCTCAATTTCTCTAGATAGGAAGCTTTTGTCCTGGTTTCCATTAAGAAAACCAGGTTGGGCCCTTTGTCTTTCAGAAGATCCGAAAGTTCTCGAACTCGCCGGCGGTTCCCAAGCCCCCGGCAGTTCCAACTTACACAATTCATGGTGACCGGCGGGGCTGGGATGCAGCCACCGCTGAAAGTGCAGACTGTGTAGAGGCTTCATTACTGCACACCCCTCTTCTTTTCGCAGGTTGAGTCTCTGAACCTTCAAGTTTTGGTCGCTCACGTGAGACATCAACACTTGAAGACTTAATAAAGGGATCCTGGGCTGGGCGATTAATCCTAGCCCACTTTCTCCCTTGCAATTCCTGATTTAACTTAAGGGTCTCAGGCCTAGGAGTTTTGGTCTGAACTGGGGCCTCCATACACTCCTTAACCACACCGAGTTGGGCTTGAAGTGGCACCAACAGGTTCGGCCCAATGAAGGGAACTCCAGGTATACTAACATCAATACTATCTCCCGCCTTTTCTTCGAATTTTAAGAAACCAACTCCTTTCTCCCACTGCATGCTTTCTGTCACCTTTAACTGAGCTTTTGGACGGTTCGAGGCAGAATCTTCTAATTTCGTCAATTTCCCTTCTTGTTTTCCCACCAACCCATTGACCCTTCCTTTTTCATGTAAGTTTTCTGGCTTCAAGACCGAATCCCCAACCTTTGCTTTTGGCTGTGTCAGCGTGCTATTCTCTGTATTTATCACTCTTGGTTCGTGAGCCCCACCAACCACCGTTGACACCACCGTTGCTACGTTATGATCCTCCGAGGCCGTGTGCGACGTCTCCACAACCTGTGACTTCCTTTCTGAACCATTGCCACTCCTATCAGGGCCATCTTCTCCACCAAATTCCCCTCCTGTACCTGGTACAAACATGAAGGACTTCTTCCCTACTGAGAATGGATCAGCTCGGAGCCACGAACCATACTCCTGTTGGTCTAAAGACAACGAACCCTTACTGGATAGCCATACACTGCACTCCTTCGCATCGTGCGACACCATTCCACACCAATAGCAAAAATTAGGCATTTTCTCATATTTAAAGGTTACCCAAACCTCATCTTCGTTACCAAGAAGGACTTTACGTCCTCTGTTCAGGGGTCTTGAGACATTAATTCCAACTCTGATCCTTAAAAAGTTACCCCCGATTACTTCCCCAGCTTGTGAAACTCTTGACACTTCTCCAAGGCTCTTACCAATCCCATAGGCTGTCTTTTCATTTAGTCTGCTCACTGGGAGACCATGGATTTGAACCCAAAACTTAACTTTATGAAATCTACCATTTCGGATAGGACATGAACCATCATAACGAGAGAGAATGATTAAATGCTTGTCATAGGACCACGGTTCAGTTGATAAAATCCTTTCAGCCTCATTCTCATCACTAAAAACAAACAGTAGGATATGGTTACCTATATCTCGGATTTCGAATCCATTTCGCGTTCGCCACAATGGTTTAAGAGTTCTTCCGACCGCCTCTATGTTAAGCACTCTTCTTGTCATAAACTTGGCTGCAAGAATCACTTCATTAGCAGCATGGTTATCTTTATCCAAAGTAACCTTGTTCTTTTCTTCCTCCAGAAGAGAGAAACGCTTCCAATCGTTTAGAACTTCTTCCATATTTCCAGAGGAGAGACAGAGCAATAGAAAGAGATAAAAATCTTGTTTCCCCACCCCAAAATGACAAAAGACCACTAGCCCTACTATCAACAGAGTCAATAGAGGGAAAAATATCACTCCTAATGGAAGATAATGGATTCTACAGCTTCGCCGCTCTAAGCTATGTTAGAGAGATGAGAGCAGAGAGAAGTCGTTTGTTCATATTGATGGCTGTTTTTGCAGTGGGTTTGGTTTTGCATTTTACTGGTTTTGCATTTAAGTTTCTTTGCAACTGTGTTAGTGGAAGTTGACTCATCTTTTTTTTACAGCTGTCATATTTTTATTGGTTGGTAGGACCTGAGAGGACGAAGTCAGCTGTCCTCCCGGAGGTTCTAATAATTTCTCCACAAGCTGCTCACACTCCACCGCACTGATGCCACTGCACAGTGACAATGCACACTGCACAAAGCTTGATACTTAATAAAATGATAGGAATCTTAGCACTGCACAGGCACAGTGCAGTTTTTGAGCATATAATATTTTATAATCTAAAAAAGTAGAAAACAATTTTAAGCCCCACCAACACAGCTATAAACTCCCTAATCTACCCACACGGGCGACACTCAATGCATACCCACTCAAATTATATATTTTTTTAATGTAAATTTTTACTTTATTAATTATTATTAATTATTTTACCAATTAATAATTTGATGTATATTATATCAACTTATTTATATTTTAGTAATACTAATTTGTTAAATCATGTAATAAATAAAAATAAAAAATAGATTTTAAATAAGAATAAAAAATTTTAATTTATATTATTTAATTACTATTTAAATATAAAAAAGATTTCATTTAAAATTTTTGTCTAAAACTTTCAAAATTGTTAAGTCAACCCTGAGTGGTAAACCATAAAGCCATTTTGTGAATAAAAATAAAATGAAACAAAAGCGTAATCATAAAAAGAACAAGAACAAGATACTAATTTGTTAAATCACGTAATAAATAAAAATAAAAAATAGATTTTAAATAAGAATAAAAAATTTTAATTAATATTATTTAATTACTATTTAAATATAAAAAATATTTCATTTAAAATTTTTGTCTAAAGCCTTCAAAGTTGTTAAGTCGACCTTGAGTGGTAAACCAGAAAGCCATTTTGTGAATAAAAATAAAATGAAACAAAAATATAATCATAAAAAGAACGAGAACAAGAACTAAAGAACTTTTTTAATACGCATTTTTAAAAAAATTGAAAATTATTATTTAGCAGCTCCTAAAGTTTCCACAAAAAATGTACAATGAGTGGGTACGTGATGTCATTTTCACAATGCATAAAAGTTCATTAAAGTAATGATTCAAGCTTGGCATCCACCACAACCAGCTTGCTGCATGGACCAACAATAAAGAGAACGCTAAGGTTACCCAAAAAAAAATGACAACGAAACGACGACTGTTATTAAAGCTCACTAATACATGGGATTTCATGCTATCAATCCCAATAGTTTCAATACTGTGATCGATCAAGCGATCATGAACTTTTACCATTGTGCGTTTTTGGTGGGTGGTTACCTTACAAGTATAAATGTTTGTAAAGTGTGGGGGCAAGAGTCAGAATTTAAAGGCCCGTTTGGTTTGCTCCTAACTCAATACTCAGTTTTCATATCTCATTTGTCATCGCTCGAACTCAGTTTTCATAACTTATTTCTCTAACTCTATTTTTTCACTCACTCAAGCTAAAACTTGTTTGACTTCATATCTTGATCTCTATAACTCAAAATTTTGCACAACCTGGTGGGATCCATTTACTGTGTTGGGTTAGAACCGTAGTTGCTTACCCGCGTCTCTTCTCTTTCTCCCTTCACTTTCATTTCTTCATTTCATGCCTCTTTCATTTCTTCATTTCATGCCTCTTTCATTTCTTACTTTCTTTCTTTCCATTTTCATACGGATTTTCCATAAACCCAAAAAAAGAAAAAAACCTCCAGCCTCCTCCCACAATTTGTACCAACTCCATCAAACCCACTTCCTCACAAACGCTAAAAGCTTAGAGTATACATAAACCCTAGTGCCTCACATGTCACCGTGAGACATACCCACCATCCTGTATAGAACATACATAAACTCCACACGCACAAACCCATTTCTATACATTTGTGGATGAACCCCAAAACCCAAAACAAAAATATTTTCTTTAGAAACCCCAAACCTAAATCAAATTCCATTTTGAAACAAAAACCAAACCCAAAACAAAATTTTTTTTCTTTAGAAATACCAAACCCAAATTAAACTCCATTTTTCAATCACCAAACCCAAATCAAACAACAAACCAAAATCAAGCCCAGATCTTGATCTTTTCTTTTGGCCCACAGCTGGTGAGTGGTGACGATGATGAGCAGGTGTGAGTAGCTTTGGAGGGCCGGTGTGCAGTTGTGGTGTGCATTTGAAGAGAAGAAAAAAGAAGGGATGAGAATGGAGAGTTTGAAAGGAAGAAAAAAAAAAGGGATGGGAATGAACAATGAAGAGCACGGTAACAGATCAGCCCGTCTCTATCTCCATCTCTGCATCTCTATCTCTCTATCTTCTCCCTCCCTTTAACCCACAGCCACTCATCGGCGCCATTAACCACTACCAATCCACCACCATTAACTCATAACTGATGTGCACAGTGAAGTACAAGCTGATGTCCACGGCAAAGGGTCTGGTCTGAGCTTGGATTGGAGACCCAAATCACGACTTGTGGTTGATTGGAGACCCAAATCACGAGCTTGGGTCAGAATCCTTAGATCATAGATGAACCGATCTGGGCTGAGCTTGATGGTGACGACATCGGAGACCCAAATCATGACTTGTGGTTGATCGGAGACCCAAATCGCTGAGCTTGATGGTGACGACTTATGGTTGCTCGTGGTGGCTGCTCGTGATGGTGATGACTGGCGTGGTGGTGGTAGCGGCTTGTGGAGGAGCAATGAAGGGTAGTGAGAAGAGAGAGCTCTGGGTAAAAGAAAACAAAAATGAAGAAGGAGAAGAGACAGAGAAGAACCGGTTGAAGAGAGAGACGTTACTTGATGATGGGACAAGTCATACGGGTGGGCTCCACGAGGTCAAGAATATTACAATTTTGCCACTGAGTTATGTAACTTAGAAACTAAAAACACCAATTTGGTGTTTCCAGTTTTCTGCACTGTAGCTCAACTCAAACTGAGTTTAAGTGATGAAAACAAGGAGAGGAAATCAAGCTAAACACAATATTTTCGTGGGTCCAAAGCAATTCTTAATTTGAGTGATGAGAACTGAGTCATATGACTCAAAACAGGGGTAATCCAAACAGGCCCTAAGTCTCTAAGAAAGAGTTTTACACACATATACACTTAAATTAGGTTAGAGTAAAAATTTTATCTTATAAAAAAAAAAAAAAACTGTGATAAAATTGACCACAATATTTGTAATCGCCAGATGTCTCACCACATTCCCCAATCAAGTGTCTAGTCTCTTCCATTATGTTTGATTCAACAGTATGCTTCTCCATCTTTCTTAGGCCATCTAATTTAATTGATACTTCCTTTCATAGTAGGCCTCTCATCCCCTTTTACTCTCAAGCACTTCGCTGTAGCTTCTCAAATTCCTTGACTTGCTTCACATTTCCCTCATCCATTATACCATTTTCAAGAATTTCAGACAATCAATCATTTTTCAATCCGCAAAGAAAATACATAGCCAGACTTCTTTGCTCTTTAGGCCTTGCAAGTGAAACTGTCTTATGTCCTGTTAGTAGCTCCATGAGTACCATGTTCCAAAGCTATAAACATTACTTTTCTCCCTCAATTGATTTGTCTATATGTATCCAGGATCCAAATATCCAAGAGTTTCTTGCACTACAATGGCTATTTGCATTTGATCTAGTGGAACTAACCTTGAAGTTTCAAAATCAGAGATTTTTGCAGTGAAATCCTGATTGAGCAATATGTTTGTAGATTTGATATCTCAATGAATTATAGGTACCGAAGCTGTAGAGTGCAAATTTGACAATGCATTTGCTCTTTCCACAGCTATCCTTAGGTGAGTTTCCCATGATACGGTGGATGCATTGCTTTCATGATAGATGTGATTGAAAAGGGTGCCACTGGGGATAAATTACTAATAAGGGAACTTTAGTGTGTTTGGTAGAGTTGTATGAGATGAGATTTTTGTAGTTGGAGATGAGATTTTTGTAGTTTTTTGAAATATGTATGGGTGAAAAAGTGTGTGGAAAAAGTGTGTAATGTTGTTTAAAATGTAAAATGTGAGTTTGAAATTAGAGACCAAACAGGCCCATGGTTCTCAGAACCGGACCGGACCGGGAGGTCGGACCGTGAGAACCGGGAACCGTAATGAAAACCGGTTTTTTAAACCTAAAGAACCGGATTTTTTGTTAATTCCGTGAACCGCCAAAACCGGGGTTGGACCGCACGAACCGGTGAGAACCGTGAGGTCCAACCCCTTAGCAATTTTTTTTTTTTATTTTTTATAAAAACAACTTAATACAATTTTATTCTACTTAAATAAATTATCCATCTCTTACAAGGAATAAAAAAAAAAATTGTAATTAAAATCCTTCAAAGATATTTAACATTACTTCAAAAATTAATCATAAATTTTAATGTTTTTATGGTTATTATTTTATTTTGTTAACTTTCTTATTTAATTATTAATTATATACTTGAAAATCATTAAATTTCCCTTACACATATAAATATATTAGTCAATTTTGCTAGTTTTATAAATTTAATATCTATATTTAGGCTTTAATTAATTATTAAATTAATTATGACGTCATCACGGTTCGACCCCGGTTCGACCTCGGTTCGACCTCAAAAACCTTGAACCTCTCCCTTTTACGGTTCAATGAACGGTCCGGGTCTGAAAACCTTGAACAGGCCTAGTCTCTAAACAACTCCCCAATAATTGGACCACATTCTTATGGTTAATTTGGGAGAGAATGATTATTTTGTTAATGAATTGCCCAATTTGGTTTTTATCAATTGTTTTGAACTTCTTGATTGCAACAATCCTATGATCTGGTAGAATTCCTTTATAAACTGCTCCATAACCTCCTGGGCCAATAATCCTACTCGTATCATAATTTTCAGTGGCCTTGTTTAGCTCTTTAGCAGTGTAAATTTTGGTTGTTTCACTGGATCCTCCTTTATTGGAGAGTTGTAGTTGCAAAATCAATCCTCCATTTTGTTGGAAAATTTTTTTTCTTTAAGCTTAACAAGCCTTCTTTTCTTGATTAAAAAATATAGCCAAGAGCTAACCACAAGTATAGCAATTAAGTTTATGCCAGCAACTGCATTTGAAATTAAAAATTGATCCATTATTCATTAGGTTTGGAGTAATCTCCTCAACTCATTACATTATAAAACTATTCATATGAATTATTTAAGAAAATTATATGACTTATTAAATATTTCAAATGACTAAAAGTACATATTAAAGCATTCACAACAAGGGTGTCAAATCCACTCAAAAGCTATTTTTAGCATCTTAAACCACAAAAATCATGTTCCATCAAAGATGTCATATCTTAAAAAATTTGGCATCCTACTACAATGAGCTCTCATAAATGAGAGAGCTCACTGTAGCAACTTGTTATCATTTTTTAATGATTTTTTGGTGATTGGTTGTGGTGGTTGGTTTTTGTTGTGATTTTTTTTTTTTTTTTAATGAGTTGTTTATATTGTTATAAATGAAAGGGTAAAAAAATAAAATCTTTGATGTGGGGTGAATTGTAAAGTGAGTTGTTAAAATTAATAAAGTATGTTTTTGAATTGCTAAATACTATATATTTTGAGATCTTTAATGTCAATGCTTTTAATAGTTTTATCAATTGGTGCGTAGATAAATCAAAGGTAAACTTTTCCCTTCTCATGTAAGTGTCTTGGAATGAGGAGTAAGCATTTATAGGATAGGTTAGATACTCAAAATTCTATTATTCTTAAATTTTGTGGACAAAAATAGAAAAATAAACTTAATTTTGGGAACATAAAATATATTTCTACTTAATACTATTCTACTAAAATACCAATAGCGTGCTAGCATATTAAAGGTAGGTTACCATAGGGAGATGTATATTAATTAATCATTATATTTTTTGGATTAGAATTTGTTAGTGTCATTTTATGTAATTAGCTAATCATTTGACAAAATGCACTTTACTTGTAATTGAGTAGATCTAAGATGAGTTTAATACATTAAAGAATATGTTGTTCAAAGCATAACAAGTGTTCGTATTGGAAGCTATGAAGATTGATCCAAGAAACAAATGAAGAAAAGCCATTCATTAAGTCTCAATAGATAGCTCGACAGATGCCTACTATTGAGACTTAATGGGCAACGCGATAGATAGCTTGACAGAAGCTTGATCTATTGAGATCTACGATTTTCAGTTTTCTAGATCTAAATTTCTACCCAAGCTTATGGTTTTGTTTAGGGTTTCTTTTCTCACAATCTTAGACATATATATGGCTTATTTTAAAATTCGTCATACACGGATATAGAGACCAAGAGACTTATTTTCTCTGTGAGAAGCTACTGCGTTTGTATGCCATAGGGTTTGTATGATATAGAGACCAAGTGCTTCGTAACCAAGTGCTTCGTAACCAAGTGCTTCTAGATCTTCATTGTTGTTGAAGTGAAGAACTTTGCAGTTAACAACATCATTCAAATTGCTGGAGTTAGTTACGGATTGAAGATTTGTGCATCAAGGGAAAAAAGGCTACTACAAGATCAAATCCAATTGGGTATTAGAGTGAAGGTTCAATTGTAGGTTGGTATTTCGGGATAGGCCAGCGTAGTTGGTAAGATTCCTTATACTTATAACTACTTGATTATTGATTAGTAGATTCTTAGGGGTGGTGACCTTAAATTCACTCGGTGGGGTTTTTGTCTTGCGAAAGGTTTTCTCCATTTGTCAACAAATCACCATGTCTAATTTATTTTCTACTACACTTTATTTTATTTGGTGATTTGTTGGTGCCTTCATGATTTGCATGCAACTGAACCTAATTAATCAACTTGGGTAATTGAATTAATTAATCGGGGTCAAGCTATCTTAACCCAACAAGTGGTATCAGAGCAAGTACACTCTAATTAGGTTTTAATATTTGTTGTGTGATCCATTGACCCCTGTTGTTATGGATAGTGGGCAATTCCGCATTATTCCTTCTTTATTTGATGGTACTAACTATGCATATTGAAAAGTACGCATGAGAGCCTTTTTGCAGTCTTTAGATGAAAAAGTGTGGCTTGCAGTTGAAGTTGGCTGGAAGAAACCTGAAGAGCCACCAGCAACGTGGGATGATACAAAGATCAAAGCTACAAAATTTAACAGTAGAGAACTGAGTGCTCTGTTTAGTTCCGTGACCAGTGAAGAATTCAAGAAGATCTCATCCACTAACAATGCAAAGGAAGCATGAACTATTCTTCAAAATAACTACGAGGGCATAAAAGCTGTTAAGAATTCCAAGCTCCAAAGGCTCACTACCAGTTTTGAGGAAATAAGGATGGATGAGGATGAGTCTTTCGATAAATTTTATGCCAAGCTCAATGACATAGTGAATTTAGTCTTCAATCTTGAAGAACAGATTCTGGAACCCAAGATTGTCAGGAAGATCCTCGGATCTCTTTCGGAGAGATTCCATGCCAAGATCACTACCTTCGAAAAATCAAAGGATCTTGAATCTATTCCTTTGACAGAGCTGATTGGGAACTTGCAAACCTATGAACTAGGGTTAGCAAGGGTTGGCAAGGGTAGTAAAGGCAAGAACATGGCCATAAAGATTAAGAATGATGATAACGATGAGTCGTTTGGAGATGAAGATACCAAGTTAAAATCTTATATCACCAGAAAATTCAAGAAATTCATCAAAAATACAAATTTCAAATCAGGTGATAAGGATCACAAATAGTCTGCATTCTCTCAATTCAAGTCCTAAGATAAAGACAAGAGAGAATTCAAGGATGCTGGTCAAGGCAATAGTGTTCCTGCAAGGCCAAAGTGCTATGAATGTTAAGGATTTAGACACATAAAGCAAGAGTGTCACACATATCTCAAATCTATTGGCAAAAGCAAAGCCCTAGCTACCACCTTGAGTGATATAGAACCAGAAGCTGATTATGATGAAAGTGACCAAGATGGGATAGTGAGTGCTTTCACAACCAACTATTAAGCCCCCTAAGGAAGTAGTAGACCTAATTGATGAGGAAAAAGAGCTCATAGAATCAAAGTTTGAAAAGATGGATGAATAGGATGACATCCACACCGCCTACTTTAAGTTGAACAAGGTCTCTGAGAAGCATGAGAAGCTCTACAGGTTGGCTATGAGAAAGCTCAGTGAAGCGGAGTTGGAACGTGAGGAACTCTCCACTAAGGTTGATGAAGCTAATCAGACCATTGGAGTACTAAGATTTAAGAACAACCTTCTTCTTGTTGAAAAGACGAAGAAACTGAATGTTGAACTCTTTTAGGTAAGAGCACAATTGGAAAGGACTTCAAGTGCCAAGTTGGATGAAATGCTAAACTTCCAGAAGTCTGCATCTGACAAAACAGGTCTCGGGTATGAGCATTCTCTCTCCTTTTGTAGTACCTCTTCTAATGCTTTAAATAGAGTTATTTTTGTTCCCCTTGCTAATAATGATAACTCTGAGGTAACTGATTCTAAAACTAAAAATATGAGTGAGGATAAAAGTGATAAGGGAAAATCTATTCTAGGAGTACCCCCTAAGGTTGGTAAGAAAGAGACTAAGCAGAATAATCATCACTCTACCAACAAAAAGTCTCTACCAAAGAAGCCCCACTTTTGTTACTACTGTGGAGCATCTGGGCATACTAGTCCAAATTGCTATAAGTGGTTAGCCACTCAACAAAGCAATAGCGTGTCATCTCTTAGGAACCAAAATCAACTCCAACTTTCTTTAGCCTATCTTGGAGAACTTCTTAAGGCGTTCATGCTTCTCTCAAACTTCAATGGTTCAACTCTCCTCCTTATCCATCTGAACAATGGTTCATGCAAAAGAAAGGATCCCTATCTAGGTCTCCCATCTGGAAGGAAAAAGATTCCAAGCGATTCCTTCACTTTTCTGATCTCATGCATGGTTCGTGTTGTGGCTTGAGACAGTCTAGTTTTGATGCTATGTTTGTTTGTTTGTTTGTCTTTGCTTTGTTTTAAATTGTTTTTTTATTAAAAAAAAATTAAAAAATACAAAATCAGTGTGTGTTTGTGTATACTGGTACTTGTGTACCTTAGATGGCCTTTGAAACAAAGTTTTTAACTTTGTATCTCTTGTAGCTTAGATGAATATCTTCATGCACAACTAAGCAATGTGAGATTTGTGGCTCGTTTATGTGATTTGTATGATTTGGTTGATCTTTTATCTTTCATATCTTAAATCTTTTTTTTTTTTTACGGGAATGACTAGAAAATCCTAAGAGAAATGTATAAATAACCATCTCACTACTAAAACTCGTCAATCATATAACATCTGTGTGTAAGTCATAAAAGCTGTGCTTGGTAAGGTGTAGCACTTGCATAGCAAAAATAAGATGTTTGGCTTACATAATTGGGTATTTTCCTCTTTCTTATATACCTATACATGTTTTGTCAATTTATGCTTAAAAGAAAAAATATGCAAAGAACATAAAAAGCAAAAAGAATCCAAATGCTTTTAATATGGTCACAAGCGTGTTTTTAGGAGATGTGAGAGTTATATGATGTATTTCGAAGGTGATGGTCACTATCAAATAGTTATGATTGTGTGTGAATGTATTTGATCCTCTTATATCATTACTCTTCATATAATGATGTTCTTATGCTCTCTTGCAAAAGTTTCACACAAAACATGCATACTCTTTGCTACTCTTAATACTATTGTATAGGTACAATGTGATTTGACTATCACAAGGAATACATGTGGTAATATATACTCTCTAAACTGTCTAAACATGTTTTTACAATAAAATTAGTTAGACTAGTTTAGTGTGTTTTTGATCTAGGATGCTTTGCATTTAGAGTTAAAGATGTTTTGGTATGCTTAACATGCTTTTTGTTTGTTTGATTTGGTGTCTATCTTGTTTGCATTCATCTTATTCTGCGTCTCCTTCTTGAAAACTCTATTTCAGGCTTCTCGATAGCAACTCGATACTTTCTTGATAGATGCTTATAGCTCCTTGACACATGCCTCCTCTTTCGAGATTGTTGGGTTTGTTCTCAATACCTTTTGATAGATAACTCGATCCATCGAGCCAATTTTTTGGAGTCTCTGTCTGCTTAATAGATGCTCGATACCTCCTCAATCTATCCAGATCTTTTTATCGTCGATACCTTCTCAATATCTCTCAATTTATCGAGTTTTTGTTCTCGATAAAAGCTCGATTCCTTCTTGATTTATCGAGCTATGTTTTTCTATATATATCTGAGGTTCGATTCGATTCTTTTCAAACTCAAGTATCTCGAAACCTCTCTCTTCTCTCTCAATTCAAACCTCTTCTTTTCAAAAAAATCCCCCTTCCCTTCAAGTTCTTGGGGTTGAGCGTCTCTATGTGAGATACTTAAGAGGTGTCCCAATGTGTTCATACAGGAGTTTTACTCCAACATGCACACCATCGATACCTCCGTATCTAGGTTTACTACGGTATTTCGAGGTACACGTACCGTAGTTACTCCAGATTTCATTTCTGAGGTACTACATGTCCTTAGGGTAGCTCATCCAGACTATCCTAGTCACCCTCGTCTACGTAACATACCACATGATGAGTTGGCCTCACTATTTTGTGAGAAGGCCATGGTGTGGGAGATACTCTTAATTTCTCCACAACTGGGTTTGCTAAGGGTCCCCGAATCCTTAATATAGTGATGACATTTGTACTCACTCGATGGTCTCACTATAACACTATCACTGAGCCTCGTGCTATATTTCTTCTTTCTTTCTTGGAAGATCTTTCTATAGATTTTCCCTCACATATGATAGTATCTATGATAGATCACTATCGAGACACTACTACACGTGATAAACTTATCTTCCCTTCGGCTATCATACGCATCCTTTCACATGTGCACATCACTATTTCTCTCTCTTCTCCTTTCTATGTCATGGGTGCCATTAGTAAGGAATCTATTAGGAGGAGAGATGTGCAGCTAGCAACTAAGCGGCCTCGCATGGAGGATGATACTAGCTCTATCCCCTGTCTGTCTTCATCTTTTGCTTCATCTTCTTCTTCTTCTGGAGTGAGGCGTCCTTTGTTGTCATCATAGACCAACTTCAGCACATGCGTGCTGATTTTGGTAGTCCTCTTGACCACATTTCTGATGAAATGTGCTAGATGAACACCAGGATCGGTCACATAGCTCATTGACAATCTCGTCTTCGCGGTTTTGCTCATTCACCTTCTCTCGAGCCTGTTGATGATTCTTCTTCAGATGGTGGAGATGATGATGATGAGGATGCTTTTGGCTTTGAGTATGAGGATGAGATGACACCCTCTCAGTGATTCACCCTTTGTCACTCATGACAAAAAAGGGGAGTAGTTTTGTATGAGAGTAGGTCTTTTTGTTAGGGGGAGAGTTAGCATAGGGTTAGACCAATTAGGGGGAGAGTGCTTTGATGGATGTAGTGAGGTTTTGTTGTATCTTTTCTCACTTCATGTACCATGGTCTTGTGACCACATTGATATACATTGTATTCTTTGATACATATATACATACATACATATATATATATATATATATATATATATATATATATATATATATATATATATATATGATGTATGTTTTTCTTCACCTTTGTCTCACATGTGTTGTTTCTTTTCTATCTTTATACACATGTTTCTTCTCTTATACAACTTGTTAATGTTTCACATTTAATGCCTTGATGAATCTTGTTTAAGTGTTTCAGATAAGACAGGTTGCACGTTTATCATGCCATGATCTCTTTTTTTGCAAAGTTTTTCAAGAGCTCATTGTATTAGTTAGGCTTATGTACTTTTAGCTTTTTGGCTTTTGTAATAGTTATGAAGTTGTTGTATTATACTTCTCTCATAGTTATGCTTATGGTTTTGTCACGGATTGCCAAAGTGAGAAATTGTTAGGATCATATTTTATGTAATTGGCTAATCTTTTGACAAAATGCACATTACTTGTAATTGGGTTGATTTAAGACGGGTTGAATACATCAAGAAATATGTTGTTCAAAGCATATCAAGTGTTCGTATTGAAAGCCATGAAGATTGGTCTAAGAAACAAGTGAAGAAAAGCCATTCATTAACTCTCGACAGATAGCTCGACAGATGCCTGCTATCGAGATTTAATGGGCAACACGATAGATAGATCAACAGAAACTCGATCTATCAAGATTTATGATTTTTAGTTTTCTAGATCTGAATTTCGGCTCAAGCTTATGGATTTGTTTAGGGTTTCTTCTCACAATTCTAGACATATATAAGCCTTATTTTAAAAGCCATCACACACGGATACAGAGACCAAAAGACTTATTTTCTCTGCGAGAAGCTACTGTGTTTGTACGTCATAAAGTTTTGTAACCAAGTGCTTCCAGATTTTTATTGTTGATGAAGTGAAGAACTTTGCAGCCAACAACATCATTCAAGTTGCTGGAATTAGTCACGTATTAGGATCCGTGCAAAGGGGTAATCACAGATTGGAGATTTTGTGCATCAGGGGAAAGAAGGCTATTATAAGATCAAGTCCAATTGGGTATTGGAGCAAAGGTTCAACTGTAGATTGGTATTTTGGGATAGGCCAGGGTAGTTGGTAAGATTCTTTATACTTGTAACCGCTTGATTATTGATTAGTGGATTCTTGGGAGTGGTGACCTTAAATTCACCCGGTGAGGTTTTTGCCTTGCGAGAGGTTTTCCCCATTTGTCAACAAATCACAGTGTCTAATTTATTTCTCATTGCATTTAGTTTATTTGGTGATTTGTTGGTGTCTTCACAATTTGCATGCAATTGAACCTAATTAATCAACTTGGATAATTGAATTAATTAACGGGGATCAAGCTATCTTAACCCAACAAGATCTTTTAAAATTTTTAAAATGACTCTTGTGAGAGACTGCCAAAATTCCGTTGCTCTAAAAAAAGAGAGATTCTTGTGTGCTTTTTATGGCACCTCTCTTTTTGGGTTAGTGGTGTGGAGTCGCCACTTATTTTTTATTTTAAAAAAAAAATAAGAAAAACTAAATACATGACTGAATTATTCTCTTCATTGATTGAATAAAAAATACATATTTGATAAACTTGAAAATTACATAGCTTTGGGTCCTAGTTACAATCTACCAAAAATATATGGCTTTTTGTCCTTGTTACATTCTACTCAAAATAAAAAGTAAAGACAAGGCTTAGATCTAATTAACTAAAGACCTAAATCCGGAGGCTAGGTTATGGAATGAAAAGGTGTTAGGCACCCATTCCACCCAGACAGAGTCTAGTCTTCTAGACTCTTATGACCAATGTACCATTTTATACATGTCATGAATGATATGTTGAACATGTGAAAAAAAAAATCACACAATTTTATTTATGAATGAAGTCTCTTCTTTTGTTTTTGTTTTTGTTTTTTTGTTTTATAAAAAATTCAGATTTGTTTTAATTGGTAAAAAAAATGATTTTGATTTGTCAAAATACCAGATTTGTTTTGTAGTATGTAGAAAAAAGTGGTTTTAATTTTGTAAAAGATCAGATCTATTATTTGATAAAAAAAAAGTTTTCTTAACAATAGAAAAATCAGATCTGTTTTTTATATGTTTTAAAAAATATGGAAAAGATGGTTTAAGAAGAGAGTTTCATTCATAATTTAAATTTATGCATCATGAATTGAATAGAACAAACACAAACACAAACATAATCATGTTTAATCTTTTTCTATATTTCAAAAATCTGCATATGTTAAAGAAAAATCAGATTTGTATCTAAGGAAGGTACAAATTAGTTTTTTGATAAAAAAATGTTCGGATTTGCATCTAATGAAGACACAAACTTGTTTTGATAAAAGAAAATTCAGATCTACATCTAAGGAAGACGCAGTTCTGTTTTATTGAGAAGAAAAATTCAGATCTACATTTAAGGAAGATGTAGATCCGTTTTATTGTGAAGAAAAATGCAGATCTACATCTAAGGAAGATGCAGATCTTTTTTTATTTTAAGAAAAAGTCAGATTTACATCCAAGAAAGTTGCAGATCTGTTTTTGTTTTAAAAAAAAAAGTCAGATCTACATCCAAGAAAGATGCAGATCTATTTTTGTTTTAAGAAAAAGTCAGATCTACATCCTATAAAGATGTAGATCTGTTTTTATTTTAAGAAAAAGAATTGTTCACATGCCGATTATTGACATTCAAGAAAAAGATTATAACAATCACATAAAAAACAATTATAAACCATTCATGTTATGGATAAAAACATTCATCAACATAAAAAGAAGCATAAAGAAAAGATAGGGTGAAGGAAAAAACTTCTTGCATGAGCACTCTTTGTTCTTGAGAGGATGTTTTAGGGTTCAAGGAAATTTATGCAATTATCTTTAAAACCTAAAAACCCTAGCTTCAACAGAAAATCAGAGAGGGGATCTGAAAATATGAGCAATTTGAAAGCCTAAAATGTATGCCTCTCAAAGCGTAAAAAAAAGGTATTGAATTATGAGGTTCAGTCTCTATTTATAGAGGTTAGAAGACTAAAAAATAGGTATGGGCGATTAGGATGTGAATCCAGACACATCCTTTTGCGAAAAGATCGAAAATGGTGTGCCTTATCATCACCCGAAGGCCGTTGGGCCGAAGGCCGTTCGGCACTCCAAAAGTGCCGAATTGGCTTTTGGACACCGAACACTCTTTCGTGTTCGGGTGCCGTTTGGACTCATCTTCTAGGATTTTTTGACCAGTCCTTGCACCTAGACGTGTTTTCATCCTTCGTCTATGATTTTTTATTTTTATTTTGGATAATTCAGGCTTTTTAAGAACAATTATCTTGTAAATAAATATCTTAAAATAAATCTTCATAAAATTCAGATTATCTACAATTTTATTATTATTCAATCATTCCTTTTATTCCTATGCATGCATCCTTGCTTTAGACACTAATTATCAACCAATCACAAAATTATTCAATTAATTTTAATTTTTTGGCCAATCAGAATTAATTTGAATTAATCATACGTGGTTGACTCTACCTAGACACAATGCATATGGACTGTGCAAACTAGATCATGTGATATCTTTTGATTCGACGGTCTGATTTGGAATTTGGACATATTGTTGCGACCGTTAGAACCTCAAGATTATTTTTATGATATGCAATGAATAGACTGATGCATGCAATGCAAGAACAAATTGATGCATGTAATGCAAGAATGATTTTTTGAATACATGGATGATCATTCCAGTCATCTTCCTTGACTAAATCATGGGTGCAAAATCAAGTGTCTACAACTCTAATATTGAATTTTTGGAATTTTATATATTTATTATGAAATGAATGAATTAGATTTTAATGTCATAGCTTTTAACCAAATATTGTTTAGTATTATTTTGGTATTTATTTAAATTATTATTAACAATGGGAAAAAAAAAATCTAATCAAATCATTTTATAATAGATAAATATGATACTTGAGAATTTTAGAGGATACTTAATCCAATTTTTGTTGTTGTATTATTTATTTCAAATGAATAGTTCAAATAGAAAATTTGACGGTTTCTAAGCGTTTGAAATGTTCTAGTTCTTCTGTCAAAAAAAAAAAAAAAAAAAAGTTTCTAACATTCACATTCTCTCTATAAAAAATTCTACCACTTACATCAACCATTGTGCAATATGAAATTCAAACATTTATTCTCTAAAAAAATGTCTAAAATTTACATCAACCACTGTACAATATGGTAGCTAGTTTGTCAATATGGTATTGAAGCATGAACCCTTATTGGGATCTAGTCTGAGCCGATTCAATATATTTTGAGGGCTAAAAAGAATATAAATTTTTGTATATTTTTTTAATATTTAAATAATTACATATTCTTTATTAAACTTTTTATATTTCATTTTGTTTAAATACTATTCTTGTTTTTTTTTGAGATGCACAAATTGCTAATATAATTTTTAAATTAATTTAGGCTTTATTAATATATTTTTTTACAAGTTTTAAGAAAAAAAGTAGTGAACTCAGGTGAAAGTGAAGTGACTATTCAATACTCACAATCAACCACTTCTTCAATGTAACAAAAATTATGGTCACAAAAGAATTGATTCTATTTACTAATTATCCATCTCCCATTCATCAAATATTTAATAGTTTATCCAACTCCCCATTCATCCAATACTATCCAATATTTAACAGTTTGAGTATTCACACCAAAGGTGTGATAAATGCTAAATCTTAAAAATAGCAACAAAAACACCAAAAACTCATCTTTATCAAGGGTGCCAAATCTTAAAAGTTTTTGCAACTTGCTACAGTAAGGTCTTATTACTAACACCCTACTGTAACAAGCTGCTACTATTATTTTATTATTTTCTTTCTTTTTGTCTCTCTCTCTCTCTCTCTCTCTCTCTCTTATGCTCTTAGTCTCCTCTCTTTTTCACTTTCTCTTTGCCTTTCTATTTCCCTTTCTCTCTGCCTAACCGCCTTTCAAGTTCATGGGTCTCTACGGTGCTAGGTGTGGCTAAGCTACGATGTTGGGAGTGGCTAGGCTGTGGTGGTTCGTGGGTTGATTTCGGTGTGGTTAGGTTAGGTTGCGGTGGCTAGGCTGCTTTGGGTTTTATGATTTGATATTGGTGAGTTTTAATTTCGGTGGGTTTTGATTGATTTCGGTGGGTTTTTTTTTTTTATTTTGGCGGCTAGGTTCGTGGGTTGATCGGGGTGGCTTTGGGTGTTGGTTGTGGGTGGGTATGGTTTGTGGCGGTGGTGGCTATTGGTGGGTTGATTTTGGGTTGGGGTTCACGGTGGTGGCAGGTGGGTGGGTGAGTGGGTTTTGGTTTATGGTGGGTAGGTATGGTTTGTGGTGGTGGTGGCTAGTGGTGGGTTGATTTTGGGGTGGGGTTTACGGTGGTGGCTAGTGGTGGGTTGATTTTGGGGTGGGGTTTACGGTGGTGGCAAGTGAGGTGGGTGGGTGAGTGGGTTTTGATTTATGGTGGTGGATGGTGGGTGGGTATGGTTTGTGGTGGTGGTGGCTATTGGTGGGTTGATTTTGGGTTAGGGTTTACAGTGGTAGCAGGTGGGTAGGTGATGGAGGCTGGTGGTGACTGTGGGTTTGTTGGGTTGAGATGAAAGAAGTGTGACTTTGTTGATGATCTTGGTTCAGAGATGAAGGGAAGAGGTGGGTTTGTGTTTTGGTTTTGGGTTTGTTTTTGTTTGTGATTTTGGTGGTTGGGGTTGAGGTTGTGGGTGGTGGTGACTGTGGCTGTGGGTGGTAGTGGTGGTGGCTGGTGGTAGTGGGTGTGGGTGTGGGCATGACAGTGGGTTTTTGGGTTTGTGGGTAGTGGAAGAGATAATATTGAGAATAAAAAATAATTAAAAAAATAATATTTTAATGAAGTGGTAAAAAATATAAAACTTTTGATGTTGGATGTATTGTAAAGTGCGTTATTAAAATAGATAAAATAGGTTTTTAAGATGCTAAATGTTAAATTTTTTTAGATTCTTGATGTGAATGCTCTTATGCTCTTATGATCCAGCTTTCATAATTAGATTGGACAATTTTTTTAGTCCATAAAAAAAAGTCATATCTTCTACTTTAATAACTCACTTTTAAAACACATCCTACGTCATATTAATATTTTGCAATACATCTCACTAAAATAATATATTTTCTACACACCAGCAATAGGAAAAAAAATCCCTAAGCAAATCCATCCATCTTGCAATGCCACCTTGACCCCAAAACCAAGGACGGACCCAGGTGGGGCCCAAGGGGGCTAGGCCCCCCTGGTCCAAAATTTATTTATTCTATATTTCATTTTTGTAGTTGGGTCCCTCTTCTCTCCAATCAATCTAGCTAGCCTAACCTAAATAATAGCTATCTAACCCAAAAACTTAACAAAAATAATACAAATATTCACATTGGTGATTGTATTTTAGCAAAAAAAAAAAAAAAAAAAAAAAAAAAAACTATTTTACTACCAAAGAACAAAAAAAAACCATGTGTTATTGGAGAAGTTAAAGCTAAATTTTTTACAACTATAGTAAACTTGTATAAATACCAGTTGATTGTAGCAAGTTGTTAAAAATAAAATATAATATTTTATTAAGATTATATCTCATCATTCAATTAAAAAATTCAAATTCTCTTTTTTCCTTATTATTTTAAATGAAATGATAAAAAAATAGAACATTTGATTTTTTTTGTGAGAATCAAACAGTTTGCTTTTTATTCAACTGGCTGGAAATCAGCTAATAACAAGTGTGAAATGTCCGGAGGAACATTCTCCATTCAAACTTCATATTAATTACAAAATCTAACTCTTCTAGCTAAAACATGTGCTATTACACTGCCTTGTCTACGAACGTGAGAGAAAGACGAGCTCCTATTCGAGATTACGTAAGACAACGTATCTTTAATCAAATAACCTATAGCAGAATTCAACCTATCCCCAATTTTTAGGGCCGAGATAATGGAAAGAGAATCTCCCTCTAAAATTGATTCAGTAATGCCAACTTCCTGCACAAGTCTGGTTGCACGACGGGCTACAAGAGCTTCCACCACTTCAACTGAGGATGGAAGGGGAATTTTTTCAGATAAGGATGCCATTACTTCTCCGGTTGAGTTTCTGATCACCACCCCTATTCCTGCTTCCCCTGTTTCTTCAAACACAGCACCATCAAAGTTTGTCTTGTACCTGCCAAGTGGAGGAGGGTACCATTTAGTCCTTGATTGGGTTTGTTTTTTCTGCATAATACTATTTCCAGACCTGTAGGTAGAAAGATAATGGTGGGCTTCCTCTGCAATTTTTTGGAGTGGCATAACTGGTTCATTGAGCCGAGCCTTGTTTCTCCTACACCCAATGGACCACGCCGTTATGGCGAAGAGATCTAGGAGCTGAGGTTTAATTTGAATCATTTCCACCAGTGCCGAGAAAGAACCACTAGAAACCTGGGATCTGACCACCCAATTGAATTTTGCGTGCCACACTTTATGCAATAACTCGCACTCCCACAAGGCGTGTGAGATAGTTTCAGCTTCCTTTGCACAGAACTGACATGTGTCCTCCTCAAGGATTTTTCTCTTCACCAAGTTTGATTTTGTGGGCAAAGCATCTGAGCAGGCTCTCCATAGAAAGTGTTTAATTTTTTCAGGAGTGGACATCTTCCATATTCCTATACAAACTGAGTTGCTGACTCCACGGGTTGCTTGGCCATCTTCCACGTTGTTACATTCCTCCCTCAGCATTTTATACCCCGACTTTACTGTGTAATTGCCAAAGCTGTCTAAAGGCAAAAATTATTTGGTATTCTCAGAGTACCATAAATATGTACTTTCTCATTTCATATAAATGGTGAATTCCACTATGAATTTAATTAGTGAGACTCACTATTCATGTACGAGGAAGAAGTACGCATTTATGATTCTCCGGGAGTATGCAATAATTTCCTCCCACAAATATGAAATCAACTCCATTTGTTGTTTTCAAAAAAAAAAAAAAAAAAAAAAAAAAACCTCCATTTGTTTGATTACATATATGGGAGCCACATAGTTCCAAGTGCCTAGTTAAGGTTATCCACTTGTTTATTTCATTTGGTTTTCACGCCAAAAGTACGGATCTACATAGTTCATACAAACACATAACAAGTGTGTGAGTTACTAATCACCTTCCTTTTGTCACTTCCAAAAGCCAACCCAAAGGCAGTTTGATAACTTTGAAATCCATTTTTTCTCTTGCCCAATATTTTTCAGAAGCTCATGTACATCTATTGGCATGGTCCAAGACATGAATGACTGCCCCTTTGAATTTGATTAGATTTCTGCAATAACTTCTATCGTGACATCAACAGAATTGCTCGAGGAAGCATCTATTGTTAGTATAGATGATTTCATTACTCAAAACATAGATTACACAAAAAGAACTTCAAATCACTTTTTTAAATAAATAAAAAGCATTAATCTTTTCTTATATATATATATATATATATATATCTCCAGAGTGTTGCTTGAATACAAAGGGGAAGACAACTGACATGCAAAAGATAATATTTGATCTTTATTACCAAGGAGTATCCTGGATTACAACTCCAAATGACGTACTTGCTGGTTCAACAATATAAGCAGCTCTAGTGTTGACATGTTGCTAGCCATGGCTTCTCAACTGCATAAAGGCTCCTTGACTAGGAGATTCATTTTCTCTTGAAGAAATTCGAGTACCTCTTCTTTTACTTCCTTTATAAGCAATTGTAGTAATCTCCCAAATGTCACACATGACAGTCAAATTCCCTTCGCTATCATCTCTTCTAATAAGATACAAGCTTTTGAAACATTCCCCTTCTCACATAATCCATTTACAAGGATTGAATAAAATGTGTGCATGCTTGGGATAAACTCCTTCAACCTCAAGTAATTCCACACTTAAAGAGCCATCTCTAGCTCGTCCCTTTCACAAAACATCTTTATCATCATTGTATATGTGTCTGCATCTAGTTCACATACTTTGATCATCCTGCAAAAGATTCTAAATGCCTCATCAGTGTCTCCACGGATGATCAAGCTATTTAGAATAATGTTGCAGGTCCTTGAATTTGGAGTAACGGCCTTGGAATCCATATCATTTAAGACCCTATACACATTCTTTAACTTGTTTGTTTTACAGAAAGCACTAATCAAGGCATTATACACTGCCACATCAGGTTTGATTCCAATTTTTCCATCTCTAAGAACCTATCTACAGCATCTTCAATCCGGTTTTCTATCCCATACATATGAACTAAAACACTATAAATGAAAGATGTGCGCTTGCAAATCCTAGAATCCATGTTCTTAAAAATTCAAAGAGCTTCACCACTCTTCCAGCCTTGCAAAGGATGTCAAGCATAATGCCATAGGTCACTATATCAGGATTGCAACCCATGTCAACCATTTCTCCGAAAATCTCCCCTGCCTTGGGAAGATTTGGAGCCTTTCCCCATCCCTCAAGCAATATACTCTTTGGGCCAGGTACAAACCTATCCATCATACTGTCAAAAATCTCCTGAGCCTTCCTCACATTCCTGGACTTGCACAAAGCACTTAGAAGACCATTGAATGCTGCTAGCTTTGGGGTGGAATCATATTTCTCAATGATGTTAAATGTCTGACTTGCCTCCTCCACCTTTGGAGCCCGAAAATACTTTCTCATTATATTGCAAAATGTCTCAACACCAAGCATGCTCTTGTTCCTCATAGTATTCACAAGATCCCGCATGATCTGATAATGTCTAATCTTTGCTAGAGACTCAATCATGGTGTGATAAGCCAAAACACTGTGCATGTATTTTAGTTGTTTTCCAGCCCATTCAAAGAACCAATATGCCAACTGTAAAGTTGTTATTTATAACTATGTATTTTGTTGGCTTTTATTCTGTGCCAAATTTGATTGTAATTGTTTTCAATCGTTTTTACCCTGTATTTATTGTGGGATTTGATTGTAAGGGGTGTATGATAGAGAGAGAGTGTGAAGACTCAAGCATTTGAAGACTGAAGATTTTTCGCGGGTATCTTGCTACTAAGTATCTCGCGAAATGGTGCATGTGCCCTGTACATGACTGGAATGCGAAGAGTCAGGACAGATGGAGACAGCTTTGTTTCGCGAGTAGCTCGTCGGTAAGGCCTTCCCACGAGATACCCGCGAAACACTCTGTTTTGCTGAACTGTCATTTCTGATACACTCTATCCTTGCTCACTCTATATATATCCTCATTACTCACATATGTTGGTGAGGCTATTTAGAAAGAAAAACCCTAGAGAGGTTTTCTAAAACACACACACCCATCTTTTGAGAGAGAGCTACTCATCCTTAGTGAGAAATTATTGTAGTCTCTTCTCTATCCCTCTCCCATTATCATACATTGAGAGGAGATTTGTACCCAAACACAACCCACACCTATTCAGAGTGTAGAGAGTGTTTTGGAGCTGTTGGGAAGTATTGGAAGATGCCAAAGATAGCAAATGCAACATGGAGCTTGTTGCGGGATCTGAAGAGCTAGACAAGATAGGGTTCCGAGAAGCCTTATTGGAGTAGGAGCTTGGAGGGCTTAGGTATATCGGGTAGATTAGGCTTAGAGGGTCTCTTGCTAACTCATGTATCCCAACTGATTGTCTAGTGGATCGATTTCCACTTAGAGGGCGGCGGAGAGGTTTTTTGCCGAGTTTTTCGGTTTCCTTTTCGATAACATATCGGCGTGGTATCTTGTGTTTGCATCCTTTTTTCATACTCTTTTACATTCCATTATACTGCTGTGTTGCTTAAGATATGGATTAGAGTAACTTGTTTGTTTATCCGCTCGCATTTACACTATTCCGCACTTAATATTAAGTTAGTGTAAAATCTATCGAGCCGTAATTTTAATTTGGGAGTCTAAACAGCTCTTGTGTTTTCAACACATTTTCGATGAGTACCAAACTTTGGGGATTACCATAATTATTCATGTTTATCATGTTTTGATCATTGGTGGTGTGTTTTGTACACTTTGCCCCTTGAGTGCCTTGCTCATGCATTAGTCATGCATCACATATGCACACTAGATGCACACTAGATGCAATTTACTGCACACACTCTAATACTTGACATGTTTTTGCATTTACTCATGCTAGTTAAGTCTTTTTAGACCTTTTAGCACATATAACATGTTCTTTGTGTCTATGTCATGCCTAGGTCCATATCATGTTCCATCATCTTTAGTATGTCTTGTTCTTTATGCTTTGTAGCATTTTTTAATGTTTTTGTCTTATGTTTGAGCTTCATTTTCTCATTCATCTTGCACCTCTCATACATCATCTTTTACTCTTGTTTATAACTTTTTTTTCTTTCCCTCCTTCCTCTTGATCCATTTGTCTATTTGTGACAAAAAGGGGGAGAGTATCGTCATTTCTATATGACTCATGTGCACACTCTTAGGGGGAGAAATTCTACCTTGTGCACATTCGTAGGGGGAGAAAGCCATAAGGGAGGTGTATATACCAAGGGGGAGAAGACATTGAGTTAATTAGTAAACTTTGTTTTGGTAGTCATTTCTATATGACTGTTTTGGTGTATGATCAAGTTTCTCACATGTTTCACATCATGTTTACTTGATCGCTTTTTACTTGTTACACCATACTTGTTCTTTTATTACTTGCTTTACCGTGAGGGTCTAATGTGTTTTGTGCAAGTGTTTTAGGTTACAAGTATATATGTTCCAAGTGCATCACAGCTTCTCATCATTTTGAAGGGGAGAAACTTTAAGCACTTTTAGTTTATATTGTGCATTTTCTTTAGTACATCATTTGTCTGGTACATTTGTACCCATGTTACTTTTGTAAGCTTTTAGGGTTTGTTTCCATGCATTTTGTAAGCTTTTATGGTTTGTACTATGCTTATGCAGCCTTTATGCTTTGTACCCTTGCTTTGTGGCTTAAGTACCTGATGTTAAATGTCTTGCATTTTTCTTTAGTACTTCACTTTTGTACCCTAGTAGGATTTTTTCTAAATGCAAATACTTCATGCATTTTTCATTGGTTGAGTGTTGGATTTGCAAATGATACTCTTCAAATGGGCTTATCATCTTGCATGTCTGGATGTTCATTCCTTGTGTGAATGAGCATAGTGATCACTTGTGTATAATAATTGCTTGTTTTGGTCAAGCCATGGTTTATTCATTTATCCTATTTAACTTGATCGCATTTTACTTGTTCGTGTACGTACCTTGTGTTCAACTTGTCATTAGCTTAATGAAAGTTTTGTTTATGTACGAGTGTTTCAGGTTACAGGTATATACGCGTAAGTGCTTCACAGCTTCTAGATTAAGTGTGAGTGAGTTTTGCCTTTGTTTCCAAACTCACGTTTAAGTCTAGAGTCTGTTTTAGGGTTTTGTCACGGAATAGCCAAAGGTGGAGATTGTAAAGTTGTTATTTACAACCATGTATTTTGTTGGCTTTTATTCTGTGTCAAATTTGATTGTAATTGTTTTCAATCGTTTTTACCCTGTATTTATTGTGGGACTTGATTGTAAGGGGTGTGTGATAGAGAGAGTGTGTGAAGATTCAAGCATTTGAAGACTGAAGATTTCTCGCGGGTATCTTGCTACTAAGCATCCTGCGAAATGGTGCATGTGCCCTGCACATAACTAGAATGTGAAGAGTCAGGACAGATGGAGACAGCTGTGTTTCGCGAGTAGCTCGCCGGTAAGGCATTCCCGCGAGATAACCGCGAAACGCTTTGTTTTGCTAAACTGTCATTTCTGATATACTCTATCCTTGCCCACTCTATATATACCTTCATTACCCACATATGTTGGTGAGGCTATTTAGAGAGAAAAACCCTAGAGAGGTTTTCTAAAACAAACACACCCATCTTTTGAGAGAGAGCTACTCATCCTTAGTGAGAAATCATTGTAGTCTCTTCTCCATCCCTCTCCCATTATCATACCTTGAGAGGATATTTGTACCAAAACGCAACCCACATCTATTCAGAGTGTAGAGAGTGTTTTGGAGCTGTTGGGAAGTATTGGAAGAAGCGAAAGATGACAAATGCAACATGGAGCTTGTTGCGGGATCCAAAGAGCTAGACAAGACAAGGTTCTGAGAAGCCTTGTTGGAGTAGGAGCTTGGAGGGCTTAGGTATATCAGGTAGATTATGCTTGGAGAGTCTTTTGCTAACCCATATATCCCAATTGATTGTCTAGTGGATCGATTTCCACTTGGAGGGCGGCGGAAAGGTTTTTCACTGAGTTCTTCGGTTTCCTTTTTGATAACACATCGGCGTGTTATCTTGTGTTTTCATCCTTCTTCCCTACTCTTTTACATTCTATTATACTGCTGTGTTGCTTAAGATATGGATTAGAGTAGTTTGTTTGTTTATCTGCTCGCATTTACACTATTCCACACTTAGTATTAAATTAATGTAAAATCTATCGAGCCGTAATTTTAATTTGGAAGTCTAAACAGCTCTTGTGTTTTCAACACATTTTCGAGCATTCACCAACATACCAGCATTCTCAAATCTCGAGTACATCCTCAACTATATCCTGAGAAACTATCTTATTCTATTTTGGTTAATAGCAGTATTAAGAGCTAATGTTGGGCAAGATATCATAATTTCACAAATTCCATTCCTTGATCTAAAACCTCTGTTGTTAGTTCACTAGAACTGTACATCCTAACAAACATTGCCCCTTTAAAAAATAATTTGTTGCGTCGGTTGCAAATTCTAATCATATTGTTGAACTGAACAGAGAATCACAATTTACCAGACAGAAAATAAAATAAATCATATTGAATATCACTGTTGAATGACCCTCACCATCCCGGGGCATTTTTTTTCCGCATTCTGTGCATTAAAATGGAATAGAGGAAATATCTTAAATCATTATAGTATAACAAGTTGAGATTTTGATATTGCTAATTATTTTTAGAAAAAGAATCCACATCCCAAACACTGAAATACTTTATTATTACATAGATTGGAAAGCAATCCTACACTGAAATGTAAAGCTATAGCCGAAGCAATACATTATTGGTTTCTCAAAGAGAGAATCATTCTAAACCACTTAAGAGAAACAACACGTTCAAGCCAGCAACATATAATTCCCCATCAACTATCAATATCATATCCAAGTTTTGACTAGCCTATTTGGGATGATGAACTGTGGGAAAAGACACATGTTTTGTATTAATATGTTCAAATCACTAAGAACAATATCATTAAGTCATGCTTTTATTGTGATTGACACTTCTCTCTCTCTCTCTCTCTCTCTCTCCACAATGTGATAGGACTACTTCCAAAGCAATAGAAAATATAACTGATTTAAAATAAGTCTAGCCTCTGCTACAATTGAAGAAGAAATTAATTTCCAATGATACAACAAACAGATCATATTCATTTAAACTTATTCAAACACAAGCGCAAAGTCAGTTAAGGAAAATGAAAGTTACTTCTTAGCATTATGTTCTGACCTTAATGGTTCGTTTGGATTGAGAGAGAGGGAGGGAGAGTAGAGTAGAGAAAAGTAGATTTAACACAAAATTAGTTTATTTTTAGTTAATTCTACTCTACTCCCCTTCACTCCTCATTTCACCCTCCATCCAAACAGGCCATAAATTTTGAATATTCATAAACCAATCAAATTCAAACAAAACAACCATCATGTTTCCATTGTTTGATTTATTAAAATCAACAGGACAAAATAAACAAAAATGTTTAATGCCCAAATAGAAATAAATAACACCAACCCAACACAATCATAAGACAATATGCAATAATAATTCCAAGTTGGTAAATCATCAACGACGCCCATGTGTGGTGGAGAAAGAAAGTGGGGGTTGTCTACATTTACGTGCAAGGCCGACAGAATTTTCTTTAAGAAATTTTCTTTGGGTAACAAGAAGGCAATGAATAAATAATGTCTCAAAAGAAATGTATACATCTTTCTATGAAACACGAAGACAGAAAGTAGCTAGCTCTATAAGTTTACCTCGTACATAATAGCTCACTGACGATAACTCTTAACAATATTCCCGCAGTTTACAAAACCCATTGTAAACTAGAGCTATAAAAAAGTACCAATATTCTGCGCAAATGATTTTTGTATTAATTTTTATTGAGGAAGCACGGATACAGACTCAGACACAGATATGAGTATGAGTACGACACAACAATACAAACAATTTTTGAAAAATTATAACATGACACAGAACCCCAAATAAAGTCTATGCGTAGACATGGCAAAACGGGTGGGGCGGGGTAGGGCGGGTCGGGTTGGGTCAATCGGGTTACGAGTCAAAACGAGTTATTTTAAGTGGGTTAAAAAAGGGTTAGGGTCAATTGGATTGCGGGTCAGGTCGGGTCGGGTTGACCCATATTTTTCACCTAGATTTTTTTTTATAATAAAAAAACAACATGTATTTGACATTTGGAAAATTATGCAACAAATTACTTGATGTAAAATGCATTACTTTGAATTCACCACTTATATAAAAAATGAACTACACTTATTAATACTTATTCAATAATTTTAAAATGATATAAATCCTAACATTGCTATTTAAAACAAAATAGCACAAAGGCAAGTAATACAAATATACAAGTTTTATTTCTACACAATATCAACATCCCAAAATATAAAACAAAATCACAAATGACTTATTGGATAATTCATTTGACAAAGAATAAAAACATATAAGAAATTTACAATCTTAAAAATTAATTTTATAATCTATTGTCAATTGTTGTTTCCACTCTATTTCAATTTGAAATATACATTAAATTTTGATTGTTTACTTATTTATACATAGTCTCTTTCGTGAATATCATATCATTGTTAAGTAACACACATTCTAGGAAATATCATAATTTACTTTAAAAAGCCGTTTATTTTGGACATAAATTGTTAAAAAATAGGTCCAAGCATTCATAATTTATGTTAATTTGATACTTTGGCTTCATTATTTTCACACGTGTGAATGTTTCTCACACATGTCTACAATTATAAATCTATGTTTTTAATTGTATTGTAAATAGATTATCTTGACATATATTTTGCTATTTGATATCAAAAATATTTACTCATTACAAAATGCTTAATCATTTCATCTTTCAATTAATTTGCATGCAGTTATGTAAATGTCTCAATTATTTCCTTAGAGCTCACAACAAACAATTAAACAAATATTGTCTTAATTTCATTTTTATTTTTACCAAAAAAAAAAGTTTAAAAAAAAGGTTCAGATTGGGTCGAGTTGACCTGCAAAAAACACGGGTTTGGTCATGGGTCAACCCGTTTTTCCTTCAGGTCAAAAAAATTAGATTCGGGTCAGGTATTTTCCGGGTCAGGTCGGGTTGGGTCAGAAAATTTTGATCCGTTTTGCCATGTCTATCTATGTGTCCTAATTTATATTCCCTAATAACTCATGGTAGTATAAACTATTTTTGTTTACATGATTAATGATTCAAGCTTCATCGCTTTGACTGTACTATAACTACTACAGAATTAGCACACACATTTTCACAAACACCTACCGTGCATAAGTATAAACTATCAAAGACATTTTTGAATTTCAGATATTTTACCACCCATATAAACAAATAACATCTTCCCAAATAAAAAGGAATTCAATTTTAACAGCCAACATGAAAAACCCAAAAACCACAACCCAACATGTCATTGAAAAAATCAACACAGATATGACTACGAATATTTACACACATCACTGCTAGTGACCACGAAATGGGGCAAAGATTTTTCAATTTCATTCCTCCAATGTCATTAATTTACTATTGTGTTAGTGGGATACAGGGATGCCACGATTTTCCTCTCTAGTGTGTAAGGACTAGAGTGTCTCCGTCTATTGTCAAACGTGTGTTTTGGGCACTTTGATTATGTAACTTTTGTATATAAACTCTTCAGATCTTTAGTAGAAAAAAAAGTGGGGAATTAAAAAGATATGGGTGAGGTTTGGGTCGATGTCTAGTTGCATTGGACCCGTTAAGATTATAACACGTATCCACTTTTGAACACATGTCACCATCTTAACAAGTCCACCTACACCTCACCCAAAAGATATCCCTATGGTTTTCAATTTTTCATAAAACACAAATCCTTTTAAGTTTTGAATGTAACACTTAGGGCTTGTTAGGTAATATTGTTCTAGTAACGTTGTTTGTATTTTTTGAAAATACGTGTGGGTAAAAAAGTATGTGAAAATACATGTAATGTTGTTTAAACACTAAAAACTATTGTTTAAACAACGGTAACAAACGGGCCCTTAATCTCCCTTTGGTATTGTTATATATGTAAACTATTAATTATATCACACTTAAGCCTTGTGGTTTTTGAGTGAAACAAAAAACCTCTGTGATTTTGTATTTACTTGAAAGTTTAGAAATGTGTTTTTCACATAAAACAATACAACATGTATGAAGTCTTAATTCTGCATTTTTATGTGAACTTAACAAGTCCTTTTCTTGCTGTGAGTTTAGTTGTGAATGTTCAAAATGGGTATGAAACACCCTTGAACGTTTAGGCCCCAAATTACAAAATATCAATTTAAGCTTAATATCAAACGATTAACGTGCAAAACATGAATATAAACCAAACACAGGATTGATAAATAATCTAAATCAAATATAAACACATCCACAACAGTAAATAAGAGTCAAAAATAAAGGGAAGGAAGATGCAAACACACGGACAACACACGATGTGTTATCGAAGAGGAAATCGAAGCCCTCGGCGTAAAACCTCTCCACCTCTCTCCAAGTGGTAAATAATCCACTAAAGAATGTAGTTGGGATACATGAATAGCAATAGACCCTCCAAGCCTAATCTACCCAGGTACCTAAGCCCTCCAAGCTTCTTGCTCCAACGAGGTTGCGCCGAACCTATTTCTTCTTTAACTTATCGGATTCCGCTACTAAACCATAGCATCAACTAATGTGAATTGGTTCCTTCCTAACTGCTTTCCAAAGCACCAAATAAATCTTCTCACGGATATGGGTATAGTGAGAAAAGGATTTGGCTAAAGATCTCTCAAGGGTATATCAATGGAGAGGAAGAGAGTAGAGAAATTTGTAGAGACTCTAAGGTAAAGATTGTAGATGAATCAATCTTGTTTTTCTCTAGGGTTTCTCTCACAAAATTCTCTCTGGAAGCTCTCTACATTTGGTGGGTATAAGGGTCTATATATAGTGGGGTGAGAAAGGAATGCGAAGAGTCAGTTTTTCCCAAACAAGGCTAGTTGGCGGCTTGGCCTTGCGACTGGTCTGAGTTGCGAGTTCCAGCCGCGAGTTAACTGCCTGACCAGCCTGGGTATTTTGTCCTGTAGTGCACCAGCTGGCAAAACGTTTCAGCTTCCCACATGCTTGGCACGTGACTCTCATCTGGCGGCTTGCACCCGCGAGCCATCCGCGAGTTCTAGTCGCGAGTCCCTGCTTCTTTGCACATTAAGGAACATTTCTGTACACTCTCTCACTCACTACCTTTATAATAATCCCACCTAAATACAGGGTTACTAATTGCTAAAATACAAGCAAATTTGGCATGGAATAAAGCCAACAAGATGGTTGATTAAATTCAACCTTACAATCTTCCCATTTGGCTATTCCGTGACAAAACCCTACAACAGACTCTAGACTTAACGCGTGAGTTGAGAACAGTCACACCTAACTCTAGATTTTGAAAAGCTCTTGAAACATTTTGAAAAGCTCTTGAAACATTTTGAAAAGCTCTTGAAACATTTGAACAACTCCTGAAACACAACAACACAGCAATATCATTGTTTGCCGAAAAACTTGAAATGCATATGGAGCAATAATAGACTGATCAAGCAAAAATGGACTTAAGCAATAAAGCAATAAATCATGGCTTGATCAAGACAAGTAATCACTACGCAAAGTGATCACAATGCTCATTCACACACGGAATGAACATCTGGACATGCAAGCTGACAAGCTTATTTGCAAAGTGTTATTTGCATGTCAAACACGCAACCAATGCATACAAACATATATGCATCTAGGAACAATCCTACAAGGGCACAAGAGTGACGTATTGTTGAAAAATGCATAACATTTAACATCAAATACAAAAGCATAAAGGCTGCATAAGCAAAGTATTGCATAAGCATGGTACAAACCATAAAAGCCTACAAATAACATAAATGCATGGAAACAAACCCTTAAAGCTTACAAAAGCAACATTGGTACAAATTACCATACAGAAACATTTAACTGAATAACATCATCAATATATAAATAAATATCACAAAATTTTCAAAACAGTATCCTCACAAATAGATACAAGTAGAACACATATAAACATGAAACATAAGTTTTGTTAGGCTATCTTCAAAAGTATGTAAAATGAAATGTATATCAACTCCCTGAGCACACAACTCCCCCTTTCAGTATGCACAACTTTTCCTTCCTGTGTCGCTCTCCCCGTTACTGTATGCTATCGCTCTCCCCCTTTTTGTCACGAATAGCTAAAGACTCTCTTCTATCTTTTGCTGAATAGCATCCAACTGTGTTTCAATAGCCGTGAGATGCACTTGAATTTGGTTGGTAGTTAAGTAGAGAAACCGTTGTAGTTTAGAGATTCGGTCAACCACATTTTCAATCAAGTGACTTTGTCTGGGCATTTGAAATCCAGGGGAAATAGATGGAGCACCAGTTGATTTCACAGGTGTAGCTGAACTTTGACCAGATGGAGTGACTGGTTCACTCTTAGATGCTTTAGAGGAGTGACTCTTACATGCTTGAAGAGTGTATAGGGATATTGATCAAGGACGAGACAAAGTTTTTCCATTTGAAGGAGGACTAACACCTTCATGAAGAATGATCTTCATGATGAGACTACAGAATAGAAGATTCAATCACGCTGCTGATCGAGCCGCTGTTTTCCCAATGATCTAAAATATGTGGGCACATATATTAATTGGAACATTAGTAATGAGGTCACACAAGAATCTAGCCCTTCCAAGACTGATGAAAGCAGTGTTTGATAACAGGTAGAGGTTGGAAAACATGATCAGCTTTAGAGTTGTCAGTTCAGGCGAAAAGAGTGCAGTGCCTATAGATGATCCTGTGCTTCCCACTTCATGTTCATTTCCAAGGACTTGAATAATATCCTGTGCCTGAAGAACTCTGTAACATACGGAGTTTGATCCACTTTTTCTGGTCTTGTGATGCGAAAAACCTGAGCAATGTAGTCAGCATTGATGGAGAATTCTGTTCCTCGTACCCAGCATTTCAACTCTACCCTTGTGTATCTGGCATTGGAGTAGAATTCCTTAATCAGTTCTTCAATTGGATCTTCAAAATTACCAAAAAGATTAGCCCAATCTCTTTCTCCAAAGATCTTAGGGATAAATGTTGTCCCCAGGGTGTCAAACTTGACAACTCGTTCCACAATGGGAGGAGCCTTTACAAAAATGTCTGTGTAGGTCTTTGAGTCAAGTGGTGTTCGGAATCTCTCAATGGTAGCGTCTCTAGATGACTGAGATGAGAGCTATGTCCGTTTAGCAACCGGGGTCGATGGATCATCGGTTGCAATGGCTTTGCCTTTAGATGAACGACGAGTCATCTGCAAAAGAACAGACACACAACAAAGAACCAAATGCAATACCACAGGGTACCAATCATCAACTTGATTAGATGTAGATAAAAAGATATCACAAGCAACACTCAAGTATGGTAAGACTCAAAGGAACAAAAATGATGATTGTTCAGATACAACTTAGTGTCAAGTGAATACTGAATATCACAAAATCACACATTGATATTGTGACAAACTCCCATGAGCATGGTATGCATAAAACAATATAGCCAAGAGACATGCCATACAGTATAAACACCATGAAAACAACAATAATATATTCAATAAGTACTCATAAACAACAACGCTCAACCAAATAACCCTCAACAAAATGAAACTAACTCATGAACAAACATGCTTTTTCTCAAAACAAAATGGTACCAACATTACTTACAGATTCAAGAAAATAACACTAAAATCATGAAATCTGAAGTGAGAGAGAGAAAACCCATACTTTTTCTTGAAGATTGATGAAGCAACAAGTGCCGAAATGTAGGTTTTTCAAAGAGTTTCTCGTTGAGTTTCAGAGAGAGAAATGGGGAAGACAATGAATAGTCACTTAATTTCGAGGGAAAACTGAAAAGTTTTTGAAAACTGACTTTAAAATGCAAAAACACGCTTTTTTCGCGACTGAAGTAAGTCGCCAGGGTAAGTCGCGAAACACCGTGAATCCAAGAATCTTGAAAAATTTTATAAGTGTTTTTCGCGATTGGAAGGTCTACTCGCGAGAAAGTCGCGAGGTAAGCCGCGAAAATCTTTGTGTACCCTTCGCGACTGGACCTTCCACTCGCGAACAAGTCGCCACACTAAGCCGCAAAATTTGCAAAGACTCAAATTTTGAAAAATTTTCTAAGTATTTTTCGCGATTGAGACTTTGACTCGTCAGTGAGTTGCGAAAAATCTCGGAGTGGGCCCGCGACTTGGACATGTGACTGGGTCAACCCGCGACTGATTTGCCAAAACAGGGCAAAATAGTTTTTGAAATTTTGACATTTTTGGAAAAACAAAATACTTTCCAAAAACAACTAAAACACTCAAAAATCTTTTTATGTTTGATCAAACAAAGATTGAGCATGTGAAAACACATTTAATCAAGTACAATCACACAAATGAATAAGGCATTCATTGAACATAGACTTGTGTGTTGTGTGTGGATATCAAAAATGAGATTGTCCTTAGTCCAATGTAAAGTTTCAATGATTAATTCAATCAAAGCATACACAACTAGTACTAGATAATGTGACCAATCTCAATTATAGAAACATGCATATATGACCTCCCACATAAACTTGATTACAACTCTTTGAAGCTTTTCATTTGGCTCCATATACATTATACCATTCGCACTTTGTGAATAAAAATCTCATTGTGAGATTGATGCCTAAAATTTTTGATATTTCAATTGATGAGTTAGCCTTTGGCTTTTTGGACAACATACAATTTATTTTGGTCGTTTTTCTTCTCTCCTAGTCGAATACTAGTATGTGCGACAGGTTTTTGCAGCTTTATATCTCTTTTCATTTGGAGATTTACGTTTGAAGAGCTTTTTTAAGCAAAAACAAAAAATAAATAGTGGGAAGATATATAGGCATGAGTCTATGCATGTCTCAAGATCAACAAAACCATTCACTAATCATTCATGACAATATTTACAACAGTTACATAGATTTCAAAATTTCTCCCACAATGATATGAGTGCATAGGAGACAAGCTAAGTTCGTAGATGCACAAAGCCATTAGTACAAAGGTACAAGGCAAAATATGCTTTGAGACAAAACTCAACAAAGTCGATCAAACTTTATGGATTTTCTACTTTTTATGTGTTTTTGGATTTTTGACCCAAAAAAAAAAAAAAAAAAACAGTAAAGGTTGATAAAAAACAGAACAACAATGTAAAAACATTTTAAAATAAAATCTCACAAACAAAACTTTCAACTCAAACTTGCAAAAAGCAAACAACCAAGCATATACAAAATATGGGAAGTATTAATGCATGAACATGTTGTAATGCTTATGCATGAGTATCATTCGTCACTCACACATCACGTGCGTTTGGGGTGATATCCTAGACGGATTGAGTACGAGAGTTAGGACTTTCAAATCGTCGGGTGAAGCTTTCAAGGCAGTTGGTGAAGGCACCGATCATCTTCATTACGTCCATCATTTCGAGATCACCGTTTTGACTTCTCGGTTGCTCCCCACCCCAAGACCTCTTGTCATTCCTTCTTCCTCGTGACCGAGGAGCGCTTGCATTGTTCAATACTCTCAGCTTTTGACAGTTGGGTCTGGTATGTCCTTGCAATCCGCAGTAGTGACAAACATAATTCGCTCTAAGACCCCGTTGTGATCTTGGGAGAGATCTTCCTCTAGCTTCAAATCTGGCTTTTGATTGATTACGGGACTTATTGAACACCCGTTGTTCAGCCATCTTCTTCTTCTTCTCAACTTTAACTTTCTCAGGAATAGGTTCTTCCACAACCGTCTCTGTGGCCTTCACAAATTTGACTTCTTTGGTGACATTGGCCGATGAGCTACTCCCTCCGGTATAACCTAAACTAGACTTATCTGAGAAATGTTTCTGGGATGAGATAACATCTTCCAGCTTCTTGGAGGAGACCCTTTCAATCTTGGTATGTGCTTGCACTACTTCTTGCTCAAGAAATCTCACTTTCGTATACGCTTCAGATAGCTCACCATTTAGTGTATCAATCTCACACTTTGCCTCCTTATATCTAACTAGGAGACTTTTGTAATCCTCCTCAGCTCTTTTCATCTTTTTCACAGCCGCCTTCGCCACCTTTGTGTACTCTCTCTATTTCTCAAGAAGTAAGGCGTAATTTTCTTGAAGGTTAGCTGTATCTTTCTCCTCTTCAGCGTCTGATTCCTCAACAATCCCTACAGATTCTTCATCACTGTGCTCTCCAAGTTCCTGCACAAGTTGATTCAGCTTTTCTGAGGACTCAACACAGTCAATCGTCATGAATGCGGAGTAATTTCCGTCTCCGTCACAATTGTCCTCCGAGTCAGAATTTGATGAGTCAGAGTCACTCAAAGTAGTGGCATAGACCTTCCACTTCGACTTCAAATAGTTGGGACATTCCCTTTTGAAGTGTCCATGTCCATTACACTCGAAGCATGTAATTCCTTATGAAGATTGGGAATCTCTACCCTCTTCTCTTCTGAATTCTTTCTTTTCTTTCCCGGAGCTTTGAAATTTTCTTCTGTCACCAGATTTCCCACTGTTCTAAAGCTTTAAGAATTTTCAGAAGTTCTCTACAAAGTATGCCACATCTTTATCCACAGCACCTTCATCTGAGGAGTCATGAGATACCACTCTCTCATCAATTGTTTTAAGAGCAATCGATTTACTCTTCTTCTGTGAGGGCAGGGACAACTCATACGTCTGCAGAGAACCAACCAGCTCTTGAACCTTAATGTCATTAAGATCCTTGCTCTCTTCAATGGCTGTTACTTTGGCTCGGAAACTTTCTGGTAGTGACCGAAGGATCTTCCTTACAATTCTCGAGTCCTCCGTCTTTTCCCCCAAATTGAATTTTCCAACAATCACTTCGTTCAATTTACTGTAAAACAAATCAAAAGGCTCATCCTTACTCATCTTTAACTCTTCAAAGCGAGTGGTCAACATTTGAAGTTTGGTGTCCTTCACTTTCTTAGTCCCTTCATAAGTTGTTTCCAGAATTTCCCATGCTTTCTTGGCAATTGTAATATGCGAAATCCTGTGAAATTCTTCCGGAGAGACACCACAGAAAATAGCATTCAAGGCTTTATTATTTGCATTAGCCACCGCGAGAGCAGCCTTATCCCAAGTGGATTTGACCGCCTCCAGTCTTGTTCAACCTACTTCAATTGTATCCTACACAGCATCATCAATAGAACACAAAAACGCCCTCATACGGACCTTCCAAAAAGCATAATTATTACCATAAAAAAATGGTGGTACATTAAGAGATTGAGACCTATCCATCTCAAAGGGGGTCAAAGATCACACTTAGGTATTTAAACCACAACAAGTGTACCCACTCTGATACTAAATGAATGTTCAAAATGGATATGAAACACCCTTGAACGTTTAGACCCTAAATTACAAAATATCAATTTAAGCTTAATATCAAATGATTAACGTGCGGAACATGAATATAAGTCAAACACAGAATTGATAAATAATCTAAACCAAATATAAACACATCCACAGCAGTAAATAAGAGGCAAAGATAAAGGGAAGGAAGATACAAACACACGGACAACACACGATGTGTTATCGAAGAGGAAACCGAAGCCTTCGGCATAAAACCTCTTCGCCGTCCTCCAAGCAGTAAATAATCCACTAAAGAATGTATTTGGGATGCATGAATAGCAATAGACCCTCCAAGCCTAATCTACCCAAGTACCTAAGCCCTCTAAGCTTCTTGCTTCAATGAGGTTGCACCGAACCTATTTCTTCTTTAGTTTACTAGATTCCGCTACTAAACTATAGCATCAACCAATGTGAATTGGTTCCTTCCTAACTGCTTCCCAAAGAACCAAATAAACCTTCTCACGGATATGGTTATGGTGAGAAAAGGATTTGGCTAAAGACCTCTCAAGGGTATATCAATGGAGAGGAAGAGAGTAGAGGAATTTGTAGAGACTCTAAGGTAAAGATTGTAGATTAATCAATCTTGTTTTTCTCTAAGATTTCTCTCACAAAATTCTCTCTGGAAGCTCTCTACATTTGGTGGGTATAAGGGTCTATATATAGTGGGGTAAGAAAGGAATGCGAATAGTTAGTTTTTCCCAAACAGGGCAGGTTGGCGGCTTGGCTTCGCGACTGGTCTGAGTCGCGAGTTCCAGCCGCGAGTTAACTGCCTGGCTAGCCTGGGTATTTTGTCCTGTAGTGCACCAGCTGGCAAAATGCTTTAGCTTCCCGCATGCTTGGCACGTGACTCTCATCTGGCGGCTTGCACCCCCGAGTTCCAGTCGCGAGTTCCTACTTCTTTGCACATTGAGGAACATTTCTTCACACTCTTTCACTCACTTCCCTTACAATAATCCCACCTAAATATAAGGTTACTAATTGCTAAAATACAAGCAAATTTGGTACGGAATAAAACCAACAAGATGGTTGATTAAATTCAACCTTACAAGTTGGGTTAGGAAAAGTCTTAATTTTGCATCCCGCACTGCTTCCAAACTTACTTTTATGTTTAAAAGCAGTTTTTGTTGTAATAAGTAGGAAGTCTCAAAAGTCATCTTGGATGCTTGTAAGGTTCATTGCATTATTGTTGACTCTGCTTCTTGATTAATGAAATTTCCATATTATCAAAAACAAGTAAAAAACAATACCACCAGAGGTTTTGTCATTTGTATTACACTTTAAAACGTATAGGGATTAAGTGCTGCATAATTTTTTTTGATGAACAAAAGGGGGGGCAGGGGCAACCATTGTGACTCACCCCCTTGGATGTGACCATAAGGGTGCCCTCTAAGGAATGTTAGATTGAGTCATAGCTATGGTAATCTGGGGTGACCACAGACCTCACCTTAGCACCACAAGAAAGCTAGCAGCCAGGGGCTAGCTGTAAGAGGATTCCCACATTCCTCCCTAGGTACTCGCCCGGGCTCGAACTAGGGACCTCATAGAAGCAATCGCATACCTAAACCACCAAGCCACCCCTCTCGATGGTAAGTGCTGCATAATTAACTATTTAGATTTCGACATAAAACAATATTACATGAGGGTTAAGTATTCAATAATGATAGGCCACAAATTGAATGACCCTTTGTGATTTAAACTAATTAATTAATTAGCCAAGTTATTAATTAATCAATTTATCATGCAAACGCGTGGCAGCACAAACAAATCACCAAAACTAAATATACAGAGGAAAAATAAATAACATAGTGATTTGTTTACGAATGGGGAAACCCCTAACGGCAAAAACCCCACCGGGTGATTTTCAGGTCACCACTCCCAAAACTCCACTATTATCAAATCAAGCGGCTACAAGTAAAGGAATCCCAAGTACCTTACCAACCTACAATTGAACCCTTACCCCAATACCCAATTGAACTTGATCTGTAGTGACAGTTCCCCCTTTTAATGCACGGCTCCCAAGTACGTGACTAACCAGATGCGCGGATCCCAGTACGCGACTTCAAACACCAACTTTAGGAAGAGAGGTTGGCTGCAAAGTTCTTCAATTCATCTTATGCGATGAAGATCAGGAAGATGCTTGGTCACAAAACCTTATGGTGCAAATACACAGCAACTTCTTCAGAGAAGATGAACTAGGTCAAGAACTTCGTCTTTGATCACAATTTGCTTGAACAAGGATTGCTCAATGCTTTAGCAACTTGTGTCTATGTTGACGGCTCTTAAAACACTCAATTTATATGTTTAGGGTTAGAAGAAAAGAAGGCCCAAAAACACATTCACGGATCCCAAGAAATCAGAACAGAAAATCTGACTTTTTAAATCTCGACAGATAGCAGGTGTCGAGGTAGCTATCGAGCAGGTGTCGAGTTTTAAAAACTTTGCACTTCAGCTTGCTTTTTCTTGGACAAACTTGATGCCTTCAACACTTGATCTTGAAACCTTGTTTCTTGAAGTATTAAAAACATCTAGAACTACCCAATTACAAGTAGAGTGCGTTTTGTCAAAGGATTAGCCAATTTACATAAATAGTGTGAGATATGTTCTTAACATGTGAACCACATATGTCCTAACAATCTCCCCCTTTGGCAATCCGTGACAAAACCACAACAAACAAATGAACATATGAGAGAAGTCATAAATCACTCAACTCATATTTACTTGTTGAATACAATAAAATCTATCCTAACACAAACTCTTGAAAAACTTTGCAAGAAGAGAGTTTATGGCAAGTTGACTTTGACAACCTGTATTTCTGAAACACTTTTAAACAAAACTCATCAAGGCATCTTGTGTGAAACAGAAAATAATTAGATTGCATACAAGTATAAAGAACATGTGTCTAAAGATAGAAAAGAAACAACACATGAAAAGATAGGTGAAAAAGAAAAACATACATCCACATATATAGAAAGATAAGTACAATGTATGTAAAACTGGTCACAAGACCTCATATACAAGATTAATGTATCTAACAAGAATAGAAAAGAAAAGATACATCAAAACCTCACTACATCCCTCAAAAATATGAACACTCCCCCTATCAAAAATGTCCTATACTAACTCTCCCCCTAAGATGACTACTCTCATAGTCCAAAACTACTCCCCCTTTTTGTCACGAGTGACAAAGGGTAGAGTGTCATGTAGACATCTCATCAGTAGAGCTAGCATCTCCATCATCATCATCCGAAGCATCATCGTCATCACCATCATCATCATCATCATCATCCTCAGCATCAGAATCTGAAGCGACTGGAGGAGGTGGTGGAGGAGAAGCCTCAGAAGCAAAACCACCCATGGTCGCCTGCCGTCGTGCAATACGACCAACACAAACGTTCACTTGATACAACTTAGTGGTGAGTGTATCGAGGCGAGCATCCATGCACTGCAGCTGCGCCATAATGTCTCCAAGAGATACATCGCCTGAAGAAGAAGGAGGAGCCGATGTAGATGGAGCTGATCTAGATGGAGCTGAACGGGAGGGAGGAGAGGAATCCGGCTGTCGTGACTTAAACTGAGCCTCACTACGTTTTACGGTGGCGGCATCTATGGCAGATATGTATGTGAAGTGGTCGGACACAGGGAAAGGGATGGAAAAATGGCGTAAAATTCTCGTGATAGCGGAAGGAAAGATGAGCTTATCACGGGACGCCGAATCTAGATGAACATCTATGATAGAGAAAATGAAGTGAGAAGGAAAATCTATCATAAGATGCTCAAGTAGAGATAGCAAAAATCGAGCACGAGGCTCTGTGATAGAGTTATAGTGAGAGAGAGGATGAAGTACAAAAGTCATCACCATGTTAAGGAATCTAGGACCTTTAGCAAAAGGTCTACATGATGTGTACTGATGCTCACCCCAGTCAGAAGGGCGCTCACAAAAAGTGGAAATGAGCTCATCCTTGGACACAGTCCTCAAACGCTCATAAGTAGGATAGTCAGGAAACTCTATCCTAGGAACCCTAAGCACATCCGCAACTAACTGCGGTGTGACAGCAATGCGCGTACCTCGAACGCGAGTATGAAAAAGAGGTATTGAACGATCAATCCCGTACATATTGGAGTAAAACTCCTGAATCAGTACGAGAGGACAGGTGACCGGGACGTCACACAGTGACTCCCATCCCTTACTGTGAATGACAGAAGGAAGGTCAGTGTCGGCGAAGTCCGCTAGAATGACTTGGCGTTTCGAATGAACACCTCATCTAGAAAAGTTCTCAGTAAATGCCTTGTGGGCATCTCCATCACGGAATCGAAGGTTAAGAGGAGCAGAGTCAGAAGAAGAGGAAGCTCTAGAACGCAGAGGGTTCCGAGCAGGAGTGAATTTACGTTTGGGTGCCATAGACACTACTAGCGTAAAAGAATGAGAAAGAGATAGAGAGGGAGACAATCAGAAAAGTCCCAATACAGTTCAAATATGACAAGTATATTGAACAAAAAGTACGTATGCATGGGAATGCATGAGCATGTGACATGCAAACTTAAAAAGCATCATGTGCTCAGCCCAATCCAATCCTATCAGCACACATACAAGAAACACACATCTAAATGCATGTAAATATCATTCTAATGCATATGGAATGCAATGTATGACATTTTAAAAGCATTTTAGTGAAAACCCAACCCAAAATTTCAAGAAAAACTCATTGATTTTGAAAAACCCCAAAATTTTCAACAAATCCCAAAACCTAAGATTCAAAACATGAAATGCATGAATAAGGAAGGAAAAATGAGATCATACCACTTGATTTGAAGCAAGGAAGGCCGAAAATCACGTGGGTTGGAGATTTTTGAGTGAAAAATATGGTTTGGGAGATGAACAGCGCGAACAGATCGAGAGAGGTCGAGGAAATGAGAACCGGATCGTGATCGCACCTTATATAGACACCTCAGTAATTCTCAACAGCTGAGGTGTCGAGAGGTATCGAGGAAGCTGTCGAGGAAGGTATCGAGGAAATGGTCTTCGACAGCTGAAGGTGTCGAGACAGGTGTCAAGAAAGAAGACATCAGACACAACAAGGGAATCTCGATCGATCCATCAGGTGTCGAGAATCTATCGAGGAGACAGAAGATTTCTCGATCGATCCACCAGGTGTCGAGGATGTGTCGAGATTGCGATAAGAAAAAGGCTTAGAAGCTCGACAGATGATCAGGTATCGAGGAGGTGTCGAGGAGGTGTCGAGCCAGCTTTTTTAAAAATAGTTTTTCGAGAAGTGAAAAACACAGACATGAATGCAATCAAGACAAACACCTCAATCATGATCCAATCAACATACAAAGCTCTCAAAAATCATCTCTCAATGAAAATTTAAGCATATGGATCTCCCAAAAACACACACACACACTAAACAAGTCTAACCAATTTTATATTTCAAAAATAAGTCATGACAGTTTAGTGAGCATACAAAAGCACATGTAAAACCTTTGTGATGGCTAAATCACATTGTACCTGCACATGTATCAAAAATAGCAAAGAATATTTCGTGTGGTGTGTGAAAAACATCGCAAGATTGCATATGTGTATACATGTTATGACGATCGGAGATATGAGAAAATAACTTTAACTCACACACAATCATAACTGTTTGATGGGGACTATCACCTTCGAGGTACATCCTATAACTCCCACATCTCCTAGAATACACGCTTGCAACCATTTTTAAAGCATTTTTAATCTTTTTTGCTTTTTATTTCTTTGCATATTTTTCTTTTTAAACATATCATACATGGGCTTATGAGAAAGAAAAGAAATACCCATTGATATTTGACATTTCAATTTTGCTATGCCTAAGCACACAAATGTCATTGACATCACACTTTTGCTATGCCGAAGCATATAGATGTCATTAATGATTGGCGGGCAACAGTGGTGAGATGGTTATTTATACTTTTCTCTTAGGATTTTCTAGTCCTACCCGTCAAAAAGAGTGATGTGAGTGTTAAGTTTAAAGAGATAACCTAATCTTACTCATCACAAACACGAGCCACAAAGCTCACTTGCTTAGTTGTGCATAAAGATGCTCATCTAAGCTACAAAGTTTAGAAAACTTTGTTTCATTGGCCATCCAAGGTACACAAGTACCAAAGTACACAAAATACACTGTTTTTGTATTTTTCAATTTTTTTTTTATATCAAAAACAAAATAAACAAAACTGAAAGTAAACACATAAAAACATGTTAACAAAGCAAAACAATGCATAAAACTAGACTGACTTAATAAAAATGCAAAACACACAAGCAATGCAACAAACAAGAAAAACAAGAAAGGAGAAGAAAGTGATGAAATCACTTAGAGTCCTTTTTCTTCCACACCTTGGAAGAACTTTTCCTTTGATTAAATCCTTGAACCGGCGGTGAGGGGGAAGAATTGAAACCGTTCAAGTTCGAAAGAAATATGATGGCTTTTAGAAGATATCCAAGAGGAGTAAAAGAGGATTGAAGCTGATTTTGGCTTCCAGATGCTGTCATACTGTTGCTCTGTTGGGTGGCTAGCCACTTGTAGCAATTTGGTCGAGTATGACCGGCAGCTCCATAATGATGACAGAGATGCTGCTTCTTTTATTTAGGCTTTTGAGAGTTAGCCTTCTTAGCCCTAGGGTTTCTAGCATCTTTCTTATCTAGCTTAGGGGGTGCTCCTAAGATGGATTTACCATTGCCTATGTTCTCACTAGCTAATTCAGTTTTAACATCAGTGTTCTCAATTTTAACAGTATTAGCAAGAGGAACAAAAACAGTAGAACTAGTAGAAGCAGAATTTGAGAAAGAAAGACCATACCCTAAACCTGTTCGATCTGAAGCAGATTTCTGGTTGCTGAGCATCTCATCAAGTTTTGCACTTGAAGTCCTCTCCAGTTGAGCTCTGACTTGAAACAGCTCTGCTTCAAGCTTCTTGGTCTTCTCAGCCAGGAAGTTGTTTTCAAACCTCAGTGCTCCAATAGTTTGATTTGCCTCATCAAACTTTGTGGACAACTCTTCTCGATCAAGTTCCACATCACTGAGCTTCTTGGTGGCCAGCCTATATAACTTCTCATGCTTCTCAGAGAGCTTGTAAAGCTTCTCATAGGCTGAATGGATATCATCTTTGTTATCCATCTTCTCACATTCAGTATCCACCAATTCTTCTTCTCGTTCCACTTCTTCAACAATCCCTTCAGTAGGATTGACTGTGGCAGTGAAGGCATTTAAGATTCCGTCATCCTTATTGTCGGAATCATCTTCAGGCTCAGTGTCACTCAGGGTTGCAGCAAGTGCCTTGCTCTTCCCAATGCTCTTGAGGTATGTAGACACTCATTCTTCATGTGTCCAAACCCGTGACATCCGAAACACTTTAGTCCTGCCGGAACAGTGTACTGACCACCATCCTTAGCATCCTTCCTTCCTTTGTCTTGGCACTTGAATTGAGAAGAACTGGATTGCCTGCGTTCCTTGTCGAAGCTCCTCCCATTGGCATTCTTCATAAACTTCTTGAACTGCCTTGTAATGTAGGACTTCAACTTGGAATCTTCATCATCGGAAGACTCATCTGTATCACTGCTCTTTGTCTTCAGGGCCATGCTCTTGCCCTTGCTTGACTTGCCAATTCTTGATAACCCTAGCTCGTAGGTCTGCAAGTTCCCAACCAACTCAGTCAAAGGAATTTTATCAATGTCCTTTGATTCTTCTATTGCCGTAATCTTGGCATGAAATCTCTCAGGTAGAGATCTGAGCACCTTCCTTACAACCTTGGGTTCAGGGATGGTTTCCCCAAGATTGAAGGCTGAGTTCACTATGTCCTTAAGTTTGGCATAGAACTCATCAAACGACTCATCCTCCTCCATCTTAATCTCTTCAAAGCTAGTAATGAGCCTCTGTAGCTTTGAATCTTTGACAGCCTTTGTTCCTTTATAGGTTGTCTGAAGGATGGTCCACGCCTCCTTAGCGGTTTCTGTTGAGGATATCTTCTTGAACTCCTCATATGTGACTGCGCTAAATAGAGCATTCAACGCTCTGCTGTTGAAGTTTGCCGCCTTGATCTTGGCTTCATTCCAATCGGCCGGCGCTTCTTTTGGCTTGGTCCAGCCGATCTCAACAGCTTACCACACCTTCTCATCTAAGGACTGCAAAAAAGCTCTCATGCGTACTTTCCAGTAGGCATAGTTAGTCCCATCAAATAAAGGAGGTATAATTAGAGATTGTCCTCTATCCATGACAAACAGGGGTCAATGGATCAGTCACAACAAAGATTAAACCTAATCAGAGTGTGCCTGCTCTGATACCACTTGATAGGCCACAAATTGAATGACCCCTTGTGATTTAAACTAATTAATTAATTAGCCAAATTATTAATTAATCAATTTATCATGCAAACGCGTGGCAGCACAAACAAATCACCAAAACTAAATATGCAGTGGAAAAATAAATAATACGGTGATTTGTTTACGAATGGGGAAAACCCTAACGGCAAAAACCTCACGGGGTAATTTTCAGGTCATCACTCCCGAAACTCCACTATTATCAAATCAAGCGGCTACAAGTAAAGGAATCCCAAGTACCTTACCAACCTACAGTTGAACCCTTACCCCAATACCCAATTGGACTTGATCTGTAGTGACAGTTCCCCCTTTTAATGCACGGCTCCCAAGTACGTGACTAACTAGATGTGCGGATCCCAGTACGCGACTTCAAACACCAACTTTAGGAAGAGAGGTTGGCTGCAAAGTTCTTCAGTTCATCCTATGCGATGAAGATCAGGAAGATGCTTGGTCACAAAATCTTATGGTGCAAATACACAGCAACTTCTTCAGAGAAGATGAACTAGGTCAAGAACTTCATCTTTGATCACAATTTGCTTGAACAAGGATTGCTCAATGCTTTAGCAACTTGTGTCTATGTTGACGGCTCTTAAAACACTCCATTTATATGTTTAGGGTTAGAAGAAAAGAAGGCCCAAAAACACATTCACGGATCCCAAGAAATCAGAACAGAAAATTTGACTTTTTAAATCTCGACAGATAGCAAGTGTCGAGGTAGCTATCGAGCAAGTGTCCAGCTTTAAAAACTTTGCACTTCAGCTTGCTTTTTCTTGGACAGACTTGATGCCTTCAACACTTGATCTTGAAACCTTGTTTCTTGAAGTATTAAAAACATCTAGAACTACCCAATTACAAGTAGAGTGCGTTTTGTCAAAGGATTAGCCAATTTACATAAATAGTGTGACATATGTTCTTAACATGTGAACCACATATGTCCAATTTACTCTATAAACTTTACATACCTGCCAAATTAGTACTTCTAGTCTGCCAAATTAGTACTTCCAATCAGTGTACTGTCAAAACTAATGGAATGGTCACGTGAAACACACGTGAGCTTTAAAAAAACAAACTCATACCCCTTAATTTGTAACCCCTAGATTGATGGAAAGAACAAAGTAGTTGCAATTGTTCTTTCCATCAATCTAGCAGGTTACAAATTAAGGGGTATGAGTTTGTTTTTGTAAAGCTCACGTGTGTCTCACATGACCATTCCATTAGTTTTGACAGTACACTGACTGAAAGTACTAATTTGGCAGATATGTAAAGTATATGGAGTAAATTGGCTAATAAAAAAGTCTAAGAGGTGTTTTGGCCACTATTTTAAAATGTAGGGGGGGGGGGTGTATGAGCATTTTTCCCAAACTTAAATATAGTACTTTAGGTATAATATATTAGATTCCATAATTAAATTCAAACATAGTTGTTGACACGATTTGAAGCCCATGTTTCAGTTGCAGTACATGAACTTACAGATTCTCAAATCATATAGGTATACCAGAATAGCAGGAACATTCACATTAGAAACAAACCACAACGGTTTGGGTCCAGAAGCTTCCAGAAGCTACAGATGCTTAAACCTTAAACAGCCCAAAAAAGGGTCCTTAGGACTACTATATACCACCTTTTCTGATTTTTTGAAACATCCATTGTGAACCCACAACCTTACCCACCATCCCATTATTAAGGAAGGAGTAAGTGCCAATTGAATAAGAGCTAATTAGTAGCATTCAAAACTTACAAGTATTTCTTTCAAAATGTAATTTTTGAGGTAACACTTTTGATAGAAACAATCAATTATTTGTCACTGAAATTGTCATAGTTAGGCAACAAATTGAGTGAGCTAGATTCTACAATTTAAGGCAAATTAAAAAATAGCCAGAGCTTATTTATGAACATTCCATTATCAGAATTTTAGCCTGATTCAAAAACCAGCTATGCTTATTTTATGAGGGTCAAATGGCTGTCCTGCATATTAGTTGTCACAAACCCAATAACAATTTCGACGAAACATTCTCACTCAAATAACAATTAGATAATAATATTGTCACTTTTACCACCTAAAGATGTCTATTGTAAACATAAAATATTTGTAAGATACCTTCAAAAGTTGTTGCTAAGTACCAGTTAAAATTATTTACCTCATTCAACTGTAATTAGGCATGTTTTTGAGTGCCTTGGGAACATTGATAGTTTCTCAAGAACACTTTCCCTTTGACTGTCTACCAGAAACTTTGATTGTCATTGTCTGCAAACCTCGAGCAAAAATAAGGTCCTCTTAAATCCTTGACTGCTGTAAGAAGACCCCAACCCCTAACTAGTATGAAATTCACCTACAACCAAACAGGACCTTTAATTTCTTAAAAAGATGGATCGAATTAATCATTATTATTAATTGATAAACAAGTTTGTCTCTACTTAAGAATTTTTTTTGGGTTGAGAAAAGAATATATAAGTAATATTTTTCAATGACCAATTTTTACAATAAATATATATATTACTATTTAAAAATTCAATTTTAAATGTGTTTTGAGAAAATTTATAATATTCGATTCCTTTAATTATTAAAGACGTAGAACATAAAAGTTGCATTTTGAAACTTTTTTTTACTAGTTATCCTTTTATATATATTTATCATTATTTGTGATTCTTCAGCTTTGTTTTTTTCTAATGGGAAATGGGTTTTATGATTTTCGATCCAATCAACAAGAAATTCTTACTAATCCAACGTAGAATTCTGATTTTAACAGCCATCCTCTTTGTATAGTTTAACTCTTTTTTAAGCAGCATCCAAAATGTCACATTACTTATTTTTACTAAAGGGCAAAATTAGGTGCAGTTACATACAATGTTGTACCTTAGGTTTTTTAATTGAATTTAACTACGTGATTTTATTGACCTATAGTTTACTGCTAAGATTTATCCTTCGCTAAAATATTCAATAATTGTAAAAAAATAATAATAATAATAATGGAAGGGAGAGGGTAGAAAAGGGTACACAAAACTGACATAATCTCTAAAGTTTTGAGTGTATAAGTGTTTGTAAGTTGTGAATGTCTCTCTATTTATTATAATTTTATTATATATATATATATTTGTTATAATTTTATTTTTGCATGACTTGTGATGTGTGTGAACGTATAATATAATTTTATACAATTTATTAATTAAGAAATAGAAAGGGTTTATTACATGTGTATTATTATTGTGTTTATAATAACCTTTTGTTATAAAGTTACCGATTCAAGGAAAAAAAGAATTTAGTGATTGCTCAAACATTTAATTGCTAATCTTACCACTCAGCAATTAAATATCCCCACTTTCTCCTGCTCTTTGCTCTAATACACTAGATCTGTCATGATGGTGATGTATGTTATTTTTTGTCACATGTTATTATCTTGTTTTTGAGTTCAGTACATTAGAGTACTAGACTCAAGCCAAATTCAAAATAGATAACTATTATGATGAGAACCAAAGTTAGTTGGCAACGCTTTATGTAAAGTGGTAGATAACTATTAAGGCTGCGTTTGGTTCAATGTAAATCGAATTCCGAGTATAAAATGAATGCAGGGGAAAGTGAATTCTCGTAAGGAAAATGAAATCCGGGTGTTTGGTTGTGCAATAAAAAATAGTCCGGAAAACGGTTTTCGGTGTTTGGTAACATTCTAAAAATGCTATTTTCCTACAAAATTTTCTCAGCCATTTTCTCAGTATCCAAACAAATTTTATTACAGAAAATTTCAAAATATACACTTAACACAACCAAAAATGAAAATAAAAACATTGAGCAAGAGGAAGAAAGAGTGAGATCGAAGGGAGAAAGAGTGACAGATTGAGGGAAAGAGAGAGATCAGAGTGGATGGAGGACGGCGGCGTCGATGAGCTTTGGGTGGATCTAGATGGCGGTCAAGAACGAGAACGAGAACGAGAATGATGGCGAGAACGAGAACGAGAACGGCGGCACCGATGAGCTTTGGGTTGAAAACGAGATTGGTTTTGGGTGGATCGGTCTTGGTTGGTGACGATTTAGATGGCGGCGTCGATGAGCTTCCAGCGGCGACTATGGGTGTGATCTCGCCGGTGGTGGGGTGCGATCTCGCCAGTACTATAGGTGGCGCGATCTCGGCGGTGCTTTAGGCGGCGCAATCTCTCCAGTGTTGGGGTGTGACAAGACCGGCGCGATCTGGGGTTGGGGGCGGTGGTGCGATCGACGCTTCAGCTTCTGGTGCGATCTCTTCTTGCTGTTTCTCTCTCTCTCTCTTCTATTTTCCTGGGGTGGAAATCATTTAAAGGTAAAATAGAAACTGAAATTCATTTCTGGCTGGGGAGGGTTATTTTACAGTCAACGCGGAAATTGATTTCTGTTTGACCCAATTTTCTGTGCTTACCAAACACATAGGCTAGTGTAAAATGATTTCCTGAAATCCTTTTCAGCCAAAACAAACACAGACTAAGTTGAAATATAGGTTATTGTGATAAAACATGCTAACTTGAGTAATCATTCCAATATAGAGAAGGAAATAATTAATACAATTAATTAAGGATAGAAATTTCATTAGAATTATAAGAAATTATTCGGGACATCACCCCAATTCATCAACCACCTGAAGACAGTGAAGGATACACCTAAGCCACTCCATACTCCATAGTCCATATAACTACCTTTTCAAAAGACCTATGAAATATGTGGAAAATAATATCCCGAAATAGTTACTTTTTCTCAACCTCATGTATATGAAAAATGGGTTAATTCCCAGCATCACTAATTTGTAAAATAAAACCAAAGAAACTTTTTCCAATCATTGAGTTTTAAGTCCAGTTCCGGTTATGTCTAAGCAATTTATTCCACAGGAGTACTATTCGAGTCACACCATCAAATTTTCTATAACAGAGATAATATAAGTTGCAATAAGTTTTGCTACCTGTCATTGACAATTCATTACAGGGACCCTTTTGATGGAAGGTTCACGTTCATGCAATCTCCACAGCAATTGTAGAAAAATATGCCCTTTGCAGAGCTGGTTGTAAAAGTGAACGGTTGAACAAAAATTAACTACTTTAAAATCAAACATTCTGAGAAAAGATTTAGTTCAGCCAAACTATAAACTCATCATTAGAATACCTCCATGAAACCCGTAATGAAATCGAACCCATATAATCATTCATTCACAAAATTTTAATCACCAAAGGTTTTTCATATCACATAAAACTCAATTACGTTTCAAGAAAAAAAAATTCTACTCCAACTGAAATTCTATCTATGGTAGTTGAAGTACTGGATTGCCTTATAGACCCAAGAGGCAGGCTCTTCAACCTTGAATCTTGGAAACTCAAGTTTGATAGACTCCTGTAGAATAATAAATTGAGTTTTGCTTGCTGTCAAATTGTCAATAGCAGAGGAGTTTATAGTGGTTGTCCTCCTTCAAAATCGGTCAACTTCTGCAATATAACGCTGTGCTGTTTCTGGATTTCTTGACAATTTCAATGTCATGGGCAATAAGGTCAGAGGTTTTCTTAAGGTTGGCAATAGCTTAATTTGTTTAAGAGTGAGGTGGATCTGGTTTTAGTCATGATTTGCAGGATACACTGCTTTGATACCAAATGTTAAGACCTTTGATCTCAGAGGGTTAAGGTAATTGGGAGTGTGGATTAGGCTGTTTTTATCTGGTTACTTTGAGGGAACCAATCCTCCTTAGAGGAAGAACTAAGGAGGAAGAATTTTTTTTTTTTGGATAAGCAATAAACTAAATTGAAATAAGAAGAAACTCAAGTGTAGAATTAGTATACAGGAGAATCTCCTAACGAAAATGAGGAAGAAATGGAAATTGCGAAGAAGCATTAGTGCATATGTGTAGATCCTGATCCAAAAGAAGTCATTGATTTTTGTTTGACCTCTGCAACGCAAAAGGAGGACAAAAGATGAAGTGAATAGCAGAAGCATTAATATAAAAGCAATATAACAAGTGAAGAAGAGAGTATAAGAATTAAATGGATGGGAAATGGGAAACCCGTATATTCATGGTTTTTGTTTTTGTTTTTGTACATGAACGAAAAAGTTCTGTATTAACTTTTTTTTTGAGAATAAGTTCTGTATTAACTAAACAAAGCATATCAAACGCATTTGGGTTTATTAAGCTTCCTAGTTGAAACACAAACACATTTAAGATACAGTTGTTTAAACAACCCACAAATGGTCCTTAGGATTACTAAATACCATCTTCTATTTGTATTGTGTTTAAAAAAAAAATTTAATATGAGTTTTAGCCCCAAGTGGAGGAGGAAGGGAAAGGGGAAATTCTAAGTGACCTCTGCTTTATGAGTTTGTGGCCTCAGCCAATTGTGCTACCACTTCGGATTGACTATTAAATACCATCTATATACATGAATTCATAAATTAAACATGGATCACCAGGAACTTTTTCACCCAAGAATCTAGAATTTGATTATCAAACAAAGAGCTTGCAAGTGTTTAATAAATACAACCAATAATATAACATAAGCTCCCGAAAATGTTTAACTTTGAGATCTTACTTTACCATTTCATCTACACCAACATGTGCATCTTATTATGTATCTAACCCCTATGGAGTAGGGTACTCTAGTCCCTGCATATGTACCTAATACACAATACAAAAAGCATTCAAAACCAGGCATATATTGTCAGGACAAGTAATGGAGATGCCATGTCAATAGAAGTCTCCGCCAAGTATGCCAAAGACTTATCTGAAAGAGTATAAATATTTGTGAAGATGGATATTGAAAAACTAAATTTGATAGGGAAACAAAAATAGAATATTTCAATTTTTTTATTGGTAAGCTACACACACCTTAAGAGTCTTGAACCCACAACTTTGCCCTCCATCCCTTTATTAAGAATGGAGTAAGTGTCATTTGAGCTAGAGCTAATTGGTGGTATATTTCAAAACTTCCAAGTGTTTCATCCGAAGTATAATTTTTGAGGTCACACTTTTGATAGAAACAATCAAAAGGTTTGGGTGTACTGCATATTAGTTGTCAAAAACTCAGGGAACAATTTCCATCAAACAATCTCACTCAAATAAGAACTAGAAAAAGAGTATTGTCACCTTACAACCTAAACAGGGTCTATTATGAAGATAAAAACATTTGTAACATACCTTCAAAAATTAGTTTCTAAATACCAGTTTATATACCTCACTCAACTATAAGTAAACATGTTTTTTTTTTTTTTTTTTTTTTTTTTTTTTTTTTTTTTTTTGAGAAAGAAACTGATGGATTTTATTAATAAAATTCAACTACATCCAATTGTAAAAACGAACCAATATGAGATGAGACATCTTCTATCCATACTTGAAAATCTGGTATGCATAATGCATTTTTAGCCAGACTATGAGCAACCCCAATGTCGTTTCTCTTAATGTGAGAATACAACAATCCTTCTCTACGAACATGTGAAAACCTAATACAATGAAATAAACTTGAAAAACATTTAACATCACAACTAAGTAAACCAAAGGATTCCAAGGACTGTGAATCTGCATTGAAAGCGTTCATTACAAACTCTGAAACTCCCTCTGGGGTGACATCTTCCAAGCTCAGATCAGCATCAAACTGTAAAGCGTTCGATATAGCCAAAGTTTCAAGCTCTAAGACAGTTAAGGGGAGAGGGATGATTCCGACTATGTGTGCCAAGCCTTTTCCTTGGCATTCTCAGATGATTACTCCAATTACTGTCCTATCTTCTACTTGAAACATTGTATCGATATAATTTTTGGCTATGTTTGTGAGCTGATTTAGATTGCACCAAGGTTGGTTTGTTCTGACTGGAATCCGATATGTCCATATTGACCAAACCGTGACCAAGAACCACTCTGTATTCTGTTTTATTCTGATCATCCACGACAGCAACTCTTTGAAGTCCATGAAGGCAGTGGTTCCTCAACAAGCCCATAATGACTCAGGTCTTGAAAACTTGAAAGCACGTGACTCAGGTCTGAGTGTATTAATTGCTGGAGAACTTTGCATATCAAATTTTGATAGTTCAACATCAATTTCATTTAATTGCTTATCACTCTCTACCGTTTGCTGAACTGAAATAGATTTGGGCAGTAAATCCTGATTGATCACGCAATTACTTGGTTAAGTAATTAAAGAATTACTTCCCCAGTTGGACACTTTATTACTCCCATTATTGACGGCATTAACTTCCATATGGAGCCCACTATTACTTCCATGCATGCAGTCAGGACCCAAGTTATGGATGTTAATACCTGACCTGGCGTTACAATCAAACCTGTGAGTGGCTGTCTTAGCATTAACTTCTTCAGTGCAGCCGTTACATTCACCTTCAACCTCTGTAAGTCCAACAGTCACCGTGGGATGGCTTGAGATATCGCCGTCAGGGAAGGTAAGGCCATTGTTATTAGACTTTTTTCTTGCTGCATAGAATCCTGGGCCACAACTTGCGTTACACCTTGATTGTGGAAAAAATCCCTGATTGTAACATTCACTATCTGCTTCTTTCTTCGGCTCGGTGGACGGCTCGGTGTGGTAAGCCGTGATGCAGCACTTTAGCCCTTTTCTTTTCGACAGAGAAAGGCGCTTCCATGACTGTGCTGTTCCCCCCATAAAGTTTGATTGAATTTCCCAACACACGACCTGTAAAAACAGTTTCCCAAAACCCTTGAACAAAAACCCCATAAGCCAAGGAATACACGTGGTACCCCCAGGAACCTAACAACACCTTCACAAGAAGGGACGAACCTAACAACCCTTTCACAAGAAGGGACAAAAACAAATCTACAGTGCTAGAGAAGTTAGAGTTTAGACCCTAGAACTCTCGAGCAGTAGAGACAAACTCTCCTTCAGAAAGAAGGGACAAACACTTCTACTGTTCAAGGGAAGACCCCGCTTCTAGGGAGACAGAGAGACTCTGGCATTCCTACGAAGGAAAACTCATAAGTAAACATGTTGTTGAGTGCCTTAGGAACATAGTTTCTGAAAGCTCAAATATGTGTGAAAACACAAGAGCTGTTTTAGACCCCCAAATTGAAGATTACGGCTCGGTTGATTTTAGTCTAACTTAAACTAAGTGCAGAATAGAGTAAATGCGAGCGAACAAACAATAAAACTACTCTAAGCCATATTCATCAAATATCAACAATAAAATGAAAGCTAAAAGAGTAGGGAAGAAAATGATGCAAACACAAGATAATATCGCGATGTGTTATCGAAGTGGAAACCGAATAACTCGGCGAAAAACCTCTTTACCGCCCTCTAAACGGTAAATCGATCCACGAGAGAATAAGTTGGAGTACACGAATAACAAAAGACCTTCCAAGCTTAGTCTATTATATGTACTTGAGCCCTCCAATCTCCTGCTACCAACTGACTTAACGAAGTCTTGTTTTCTTTAGCTCTCTGGATCATGCAATTCAGCCCGATTGCATCCACCAAACAAATGGCTTCTTCCAATGCTTCCCAATAACACCAAAACCTCAATTTCCACTCAGAACGAGTGTGGTAAGTGTTTGGGCTATTAACCTCTCAAAGATTTGGATATGGAGAGGTAGGAATTGAGGAAAACGATAATGAATTGTGTAGAAGATTGTGGATATGACAATCTCTTACTCTCAAGGGTTATGGCTAGGGTTTTCTCTTTGAAAAGTACTCCTCACAATATGTGGGTAATGATGGTATATATAGTGTGGGTGAAGGCATAGTGGAGCAAATAAGTGAAAATAGCAAAATAGAATGTTTCGCGGGTATCTCACGGGAAGGCTTTACTCGTGAGATACTCGTGAAAACCAGCTGTCACCATCTGTCATGACTCTTTGCATTCTAGTCATGTGCTCTGCACGTAACTCACTTCATGAGAAGTCTTCTTGCGAGCTACTCATGAAAACTTCTTTGAACTTCAATGTTGTCTTGAGTCTTCACACTCTCTCTTACACACAACCCATACAAAGAAATCCCACATTAAATACAGAGTACATAAGATTGAACAAAATTACAATCAAATTTGGTACGGAATTAAAGCCAACACAAAATAGTTGTAAATAACAACTTTACAGTTTCTCCAAATTAAATTCTTTCCTCTGACCATGCATTAGAAACTTTGATTGTCATTGTCTTCAAGACTCTTGCCTCCTTTAGAATTTATTTCACAAATTCCACTTCATGTTCCAATCCTTCAAAGTCATCAAAATGAAAAGCTAAAAGGTGCGATCTGGTGGCTCCATCCGGCATAACCTATCTCCTTGGACATAATACTGATTACAACATACACAGTACAGTAAATCATACTAATTGTTAAGTTTAGGGAAGATTAATTAACAATATGTTCTCATTAACTTTACTAATCTTATTAATAACAAGATCGATCTTCTAAATTAGGAGACACTAGTCAAGGAGCAAGGCCTTAGCACGTGCCAAATAGATTTAGTAATTTCAATCTTCAGTCAGAACAAATTATAAACAACAATAATATGAAAAGGCTTGCACAAGGAATTTTTATCAACGCCAACTCCAACCTCTTTGTCACCAGGAAATAATTCAAGGAATAGGCTACCACTTTACTCAATATCTTTTTATTGGAGGTGAATTTTGACAAATCCATCATTAGATTATATCTTTTTCTTATGTCCTCCATACTTGCGAAATTTCTAAAAAATGAAAGATCAATAGCAATGTCATTAATAAATTGTTTAAATTGAAATTTTTGTAGTTTAAAATTATGCATAAAATATAAAGTTATAGATTATATAGTAAATAATATCCAATTGACACAAAATTTGACATGTGTATTAAGAATGTAAAGAACATGTTATTTAACAATTAGATTTTCAAAATATGTAGTAATGTTTATTTTATTAAGTACAATTGTAGTTTTAGGCTATAACAAATTTTGTAACTAAACTTTGTTCTTATTTAATGCTCTAATAAGAAGCTTGAATACTCTTATCTCCATAATATATCTCATAGTCACGAACCCAATCCTCAATCTTATCACCACATACAACTGCAAAAATTTCTATACGTGCTTCAAATAAGTTAGCTAGTTTTTCAAGGAAAACCAGGTTTCGCAAATCATGTGAGGTTGAAATTTTGGAGCAACGGTGCTATCTATGTGTAGAGCCAATACTTTGTACGTAATATATCTAAAGCTTATGGGTTTACTTGGATGGCCGACAAGTACTAGGCTAGGACATGTCCATAATAACCAGACACTGAATTGAACTGAACTGAACTGATTATTCACCCTTTCCATTAGTTTCTTTAAGCCCAAGACTTCGAAGGCAGCCCACACCAAACAAATCCTAGGCCCAACTACATTTAATTAAAGTCCATAACCGAAAATCTCACAGAAAGCCCAATTGACAAAACCTGTCTAAAAGAAAATACCAGAGCTCTAAGCCCAATAACCCACCAAAATAAAATGCTCACCAACATTTTTAATAAAATTTGGACAAAGTTATTGACTAAAATGAACAACTTCAAATTTAATGAACTAAAATATTTTTGGGCAAAGTTCTCTCTATGCATATGTGCGTGTGTGAGAGAGGGAGACTCCGTCTTTATGTTTGATCATTTCTTGGAAGCGATTGAACCGGAGTTCTCTTAAAAAATAAAAAAAAAACTCTACCAGTTGAATTAATTGGAATCTATACAAAATAATATTTTTGAAGATGCATTATATAATGCATATATTTATAATTAAACCTATAATAGCAATAACAATTTTCACAACATCAGTTTCTTAGATAATTTGATCCATAAATTATTGATAATTGAGTTTTATTTTAGTGCGTACCCTCTAAATTAATTTGACATTGTAAATTGGATAAACTCTAACATTCCTTGTATATGCTTAATTAAGGATACGAATATTCCTCGGCCACTACTATTATTGCTTGCTATGAAAACTCATCCTCTAGAAATTCCACAAGAACTTTCACAAATTGACCAAACTTTGCTTTTGGATTATTAGCAACCATCCCATAAAACGACAATCAATCAAACGGCTCAAATAGTGCCAAGTATGCAATCTAAGGGAAATGTTACTGGACCACAAGCTTGCAATTTGCATTGGCAAAAGGAACCAACCAAGCTTTTGGGTGCCTTACTGTTGTTTTCAAAGATGTCCAAGAAAACCTTCAACAATTGTGTGACTGTGACACAGAGTGACCAGCAGCCACTAGAGACTTACATAACAGTGATAACACCACGAATCCTCTACACCCACCACATCATTAGTTCTCTGCCTCTCTTCTCCACAAGACCATCAACACTGTCCACAGCCTCTATTTTATGTTTATGTGTCACATATATTGTCCCTCCTCCATTAGACCTAAAAATTGGTTCTATTGAACACTTTTCCAATGTCAATCTTAGCTCAACATAAATACCCTCTGAGTTCCAAACATTATGTCTACACGTGCCTCTCTCCATGCCTCCGCACACGTGTGCATTGCTTGGCCACTACTACTACTACCACCACCACCACCACCACCAAGCCTAGGCCGAACCTTGACCAATTAGTCATTGAACCACAGCTGAACCCCTCACAAACCTTGGTCACATCACCTCCTAGCCGCCCCATTCTTAATGACCCAAGTTTGAGATCAACATGGGCTCATCGTGCATGGGTAGCAAGTGGGTGCACCACAGTCATGATCTCTCTAGCAAAGTCAATAATGGGTGCAACAAAATCACACATGTGGCTTGAGCCCATTTTAGCAAGCTTGGTTGGCTACATTTTAGCTGACCTTGGGTCCGAAGTGTACCATTGGGGTATTGACAATTATGGAAGTGCCTCAACTCCAATTTTTGGTGCCCAAATAGATGCATTTCAAGGTCACCATAAGTGGCCATGGACAATCACTCGGAGACAGTTTGCAAACGATCTACACGCCGTTGCTCGTGTCGTGACATTCACAGTGCTACCAATGGACCTCGCTAGTAATGATCCAATATTTCTTGCTTTTGCTGGTGTGTGCTCGGGTTGCATTATGTTTAGCCAGCAATTTCATGCTTGGGCTCACACAACTAAGAGTCGGCTTCCAGCACTGGTGATTGCATTGCAAGATATGGGATTGCTTTTGTCACATTCACAACATGCTGATCATCACAGGTCACCTTATAATAATAATTATTGCATAGTGAGTGGTGTTTGGAATGAATTTTTGGATAAGCAACAGGTTTTTGAGGCATTGGAGATGATATTGTTCTTTAAGCTAAGGGTGAGACCCAGGTCTTGGAGTGAGCCCAGTTCTGAGTCTTCTGACTGGACCGAAGAGATTGAGACCTCTTCTCAAATTACAGCCCACTGATTTTTCATCATTTTACATGTTTTTTCTTACTAGAATGCAAAGATTCATGCTCTGTCAATGGATGCTCATGTTCTTCCAAATTTGCAGTGGAAGATAGGTGGTTTGTGGATAGATTTATTTGCAAACTTTACAAGGTATATATAATTTAGTCTATAATTTATTATTGGAATTTCTATGATTAGTTGGTAGGTTTTTTTTTTTTTTTTTTTTGTTGAGAAACATGATTAGTTGGTAGTTGAAGACACATATAATCTTGGACTTTCGCAATTTTTTCCGCATGCTTTACCCTTATGCTATCGTTTGTTCCTTAATGGCTCAGAGGAAACTTTATTATCCACTAAAAAAAAAAAAAGGATACTTTATTATAAGTCTGTTTAGAATAATCATAGCAATTCATTAAGAAAATAACTATAACCAATTAACTTTTTTTTTTAAAGGGATAAATTTGCAATTTTCGTCCTCAAAATAGATTGTGTTCAATTTTAGAAGCTTAATTTTAAAATTTTAAAATTTTACCCTTTAATTTTAAAATTTTTAAAGGAACAGTTTAGTCCCTTAATCCCTTTGTCTATTTTTTTCCCCAATTTGTTGCTAATATTAGCTAATAGTCTTTTAACTTTTAAGTGGACTGCTAAAAGAGAACCTTGGTTTCCTATTCCTCCGATCATTTCGAGTTTGAGAGCTCATATTCTGTGATTTCAAACGCACAAAGCTTGTACGTACGTATCAACGGAATCCAAATACAAAAATCAGATCTGATATAGAGAACAATTTGATTTTGAATTCGTGATTCTAGGGATTTTGAAATACCAGTTGAGGTTTACATGACACCGACTTTTTTAAATTTTTTATTAATATTAAGTTTAGGCCATTTGGCAGTCCATGTGGCATTCTAGGTGACAAAATAACGATTTTTTATTTTAGTTATTAGTCATGTCAGTATTTTCTATCCATTATTTAGTGGCAAAGACTATTTTTGCTCAGTATCAAAAAGTTAAAGACTAAATTGACACATTTGAAATATTAGGAACAAAATTGACATACAGTATAAAGGTTAAAGACCGAATTTGTAATTTACCCAAAATAAACATTCAGCCTAATGTACATGTTGTTTGTTAAAATAACAAAAGTATTTTTTTTTTTTTCTCGTAAGAGCATTAGTATTGGTGGGAGCAAATTGCTAAGATACTAAATTTATCAACCAAATATAATAAAAGTGGGTTGCATCAGTGAAGGAAAAGCCAAAATTTTTTGCTGTTGAGCTACAGTGTACAACCATCTTTGTGTGTACACTGTAGGCTATGCACTGTAGCTCAAATGTTAAACAAAAAAACAATATTTTTTAGGTTGTTTATATTATTTTATCGTGTTGAATGCTAGAATAAAACCACTGATATTGGGTGTTCTATAAAATAAGATGGTAAAATAGATAAAGTAGCTTTTTGTAGTATTAAATTGCTAAATTTTTACCACCACTAATGCTAATGCTCTTTGTAGCCAAAATCGTGTAGAGGGTGATATGAATGTTTTAATGCAACATTTTTTAGCTAACAATGGCGATGGTAAATTGCTTTTTGTAATCCCTTTAAACATTGGGTTGGTCTGATATTTGTCCCCTAAATATTATATCAATTTGATTGTAGTCCCTTAAATTTTGAGTCGATTCAAATTTGGTCCCTTAAACATGGGATGCGTCAACTTTTTTCATAAGTGAAATCATTTGGAAAAACATACTAAATAACTAAATTTTGAGATAACAAAATTAAACTTTATTAAAATTAAGGGACTACAATTGAATTGACTTATTACTTAAGAGGCGAATCATTAATTTACTCATGGAGCTTACTTTGATTTAGAATTTTTTAAGTGGTATATTTCAATTAACTTAGGGATAATTACACTTTACCCATCTGTGGTTTGCCTCTAATTTGACTTACCTACCTGTGGTTTCATTTTTAACACTTAACCCACCTGTGATTCCCTCCGTTACTTCTCTGTTACCCACCTCCAGTGCAGACTTTACTCTAACACATAAACTCATAAAAAATAGAACCTAAAACAGATCAAACACTCCTTACTTCCAAAACACACTCTCATCCAATGTGTTCACCAAACTAAGATCACAATGCAATGTGTTTGAGATAATGGATTGAGAACCACCTGGGTTTTGATTGTGCAAGCAACCCGAGGAAGAAGGAGACACAATGTTCATTTGTTCAGCTATTGCAGGTAGATCCTTTTAATTTTTGAAACCTAGGGTTCAAAATTGTTTTTTCGAAATTGGGTTTTTGCTTGTTTTCTTCAATGTGGAGCTGCTGGACCATAGGATTAGGCTTCCTTCATTAATGTGGGACTCCATTGATTATTAATTTTCATGATTTTGCAATAGTATTATCAATTGCTATTCTGCTTTCCCTTTCTATGGGTTTGTCTCCCAAAAACAGAATAAAAATTTATAATAATATTGTCTGTTTCTGTGTTGTGTTTTGTGTGGACCACAAGACCACATGATATTGGGTTTTTGCTTGCTATGTCTTCATGAACTGGTAATGGGTCTACAACTGGTGGTTTCTACCGTGCCTTAGATGGCCATTTATGTACCCATGAGAATTGTGCCCTACGAACAAGTCAAAAAGCTGGTAACTATGGAAGAAGATTCCTCGGTTGTAGTCAATTTAATGTAAGAAACAATTCCATTGGTGTATTTCATTTGAAATGAATTGAATTATTAGTTGTGATTAATTGTGAACTGTGAAATTAACTATTGTAATTGTAATGATCAGGTTGGTCCCAAATGTGGCTTCTTTCAGTGGGTGGATAACGAAACTTGTAGGAGTGAAACTGCCCCACTTGTCCGTGAAAGGATAAGTATGCTTGAGAATGAATTGCAGCTTGCAAATCAGAGAGAAATGAGAAGTAAGGAAATGGAAGAAAGATCTAACCAGAGGGAAAGAGAAGCTCATGAGCTTTATGTAGAAGCTAGGGAGGAACTTAAGAGGATTAGAGAGAGTGAGAGATTGTACAAGCTGGCACTAGTTTTTTCATGGTTATTTTTCATTTTTGTAATGTTGTTGTTGTGTTTTGCCTCAATGAACAACAATGTAAGGGTGAGGACCCTTAATTTGCCATGATGCTTGGGGGGTTGTTGAATGTGGTTGGGTAATTAAGTCTTTTGTCCTGCCCCTGATTAGTCCTATGTTTTTGGACTTTTGCTAATTAATACCTCCCTAAACACCACTATAAAAGGGTAAGCACACCAACCCACAAAACACACACCAACCCCTCTAAAATTTCTGTTATTCTTGTCACTTTGCTCATAGTTTAACTCTTCCCAGCTCATAAATCATTCCCCTTAGCCTACACTTAACCTCAGACATTCCCTTTCCTTTTCTGCATATTCGCAATCCTAAATGCTTCCTAATCAGTCACAAACAACCCTTTACCCATTAAAGCCTTAACCTTAGCATTAACTACATCACACCACCACAAGCTTAAACACCCACTCACTCAAAATATCCTACACTACCCCATTTATGCCCTATGTATATATATTCCCCAAAATCTTAGTTCAACATTTGCTGCACTAAGCTGGAATCTCTCTCTCCCTTCACACCATGCCAATTAATCCCTTTCTTCTCACCATGAAACCTTTTATTTTTACTTTTTGTTTTACCATTGAAGGATATAATGTATTTGTAATAATGGAATTCTTCCCTCATATTGATGTAATGATGGCTGAAATTACAATAAATTCCCCTAATCGAGACACACAAGGACCCCCAGGAGTGAACACTTTCCTAAATTTATTTAATAATTGACTGCTGGACTTTAAGTGTAATTTCACCCTACCGCTGGAGAATTTATTTTTCTTGCATTATCAAAACAGGACCACTAACATACTAATTAACTATTGTGAAGTATTTTTATTGGGCTTTTGTTGTTGTTTTGTCAAGGTGCAACCTTTATTTCTTGCTTGGATAGGCTTATCACCACACTGAAAGCCTTTGGGCATCATCTCAAGAGCCCATCATTGAGCTTCGGCTTGGTTTCTCAATATTTTATTCAGAGACATCAATTTCCCCCTCAACAACTTTCAAGGGAAAAAAAAAAGCTATGAATGAAGATTCATTTATTTAGTTTTTTTTTTTTTTTTTTTCATAATTTTACTCTAGTATAATCTAAGTGTATATGTGTGTGAATCTCTCTCTTGGAAACTTGAACTCCAGCCTTACCCCCCACACCCCACAAAAACTTATTCTTGTGGAGTGACCGCCACACCAATGGTGCGCAATGCTGATTCATTTAATTAGTTTAATTGACCATTTTTTGTTGACAATGACAATGATAGATCCTTGCCAAAATTGTTTTTCACCGTAAGTTAACATTAATGAAATAAATAATTGTATTATGTCCACAAAATTCACAGTAAAGTTTAGCTAGATTTTATTTGAACTCACCACTTATATCACTTTTTATTAATATATCTAACAGCTTGCCACTTAAATTTTGCTGCAAAATTGTTGTGCCCTTAACTATATTTTGCACATATTACACTTCTGCTTTTTATCTTTGAAGGCGATGTAATAGACATGGAATTGGATTGATTTGAAAACCTTGTGTTCAAGTATCAGCTACTGAAGTTGAGATGGATGATACATGAGGGAACTAGGGGTGCCTCTCTCACAATCACCACACAACTTTTTTTTTTTTGAGGAAAACATAACATAATATATTTATAAAAAAGATAAATTAGAAATTGGTTATAAACAAAGTCGGCTAGGTAATAATTGATGTGGTGCCCAAAACCAAGTCTAATTAGAAGTTGGTTTGCAACTTATCAATAGAAGTATCATCTCCATAGACCAACTTGGCTCTGATACCAATTAAGGAAGAGAGAATAAAAAATAGACACCCTTAATATTGCTCTCTCTCTCTCTCTCTCTCTCTCTCTCTCTCTCATATAGATTCATAAACTCCATTCTATTTTCTCTCCAAAAAAAAAAAAAAGCCATTCTATTGCTCTAATCCTGTGGCTGCCTCCCTCACAATTAAACAGTTGTGTTGCTCATAAAGTAATATATTTATGAGGAAAGAAAAAAGTGACTGGTGATTTATTTTACAAAATTTTTATATTTTCAATAAAAGTTGTATTAACAAATTTTTAAAATAAATCTTTTATAAGTCTCTTATATAATAAATCTTAAGTGGTAGGTTGTTATTAGTAAGGTAAAAAAATCATTTTAGTGGTAGATTAAATTTATAACCAATACCAACTAACTACCAATAATATTTATCATGAAAATATTATAGATACAACACTTCTCATATTTGTAACAATTATTAACAAAGTTGGTAAGGTAATTAATAATTGTGAAGATGGTTGCAACTTCTTGATGTACACGGCATTAATATACTTGCCTGCAAGGTCACTTCCACAACACCACACACACATCCTATAAATCCACCACATCAGAAGTCCTCTTCCTCTCTTCTCCACAAGACCACCAGCCCTGTCCACAGCACAGTCACTGTGGTCACATCACCTCCTAACCATCCCATTCTCAATGACCCAGCAAGTTTAAGATCAACTTGGGTTCATCATGCATGGGTAGCATGTGGTTGCACCACGGTGCTAATCTCTCTAGCAAAGGCAATAATAGGTGCAGCCGAATCACACATGGCTTCGCCCCATTTTAGCAGCCTTGGCTGGTTATATTTTATCTGACCTTGGGTCCGGAGTGCACCATTGGGGTATTTACAATTATGGTAGTACCTCAACTCCAATTTTTGGTGCCCAAATAGATGGGTTTCAAGGTCACCAAAAGTGGCCATGGAAAATCACTGGGACACAATTTGCAAACAATTTTCACTTTCTTACTCGTGGCGTCACATTCACAATGTTACCAATGGACCTTGCTAATAATAATCTAATATTTCATGCTTTTGTTGGTGTGTTCTCCAGTTGCGTTTTGTTTAGCCAGCACTTTCATGTTTGGGCTCACACAACAAAGAGCCAACTTCCACCACTAGTAATTGCATTGCAAGATATGGGATTGCTTCTGTCACGCCAACATGCTGATCATCATAGGCCACCTTATAACAATAATTATTGCATAGTGAGTGGGCTTCGGAATAAGTTTTTGGATAAGCAACATATTTTTAAGGCATTGGAGACAATACTGTTCTTTAAACTAAGGGTGAGACCTAGGTCCTGGAGTGAGCCCAATTTTGGTTGGACGGAAGAGACTAAGACTTAGGGGCGACTCAATCCTTAGGCTATTTAATTAAGCAATGTCCTAAGGCTCCCAAATGGAAGAAAACTCATATTCGTGCTTTACTCCTCAAGGGTGGGTCTAAAGGGCTTTGTATGAGGTCTCACATCATTAAAAAAAGGTTGCTATTAAAAATAATAATAAAATTAAGACCTTATCTATTTTGACCAATAGAATGCATTGATTATCTTATAGTGTAAAAGTTTTAATTAAAGCCCAAAAATTTTAATAAAAAAATTATTCTCATTTTAAATGTTGTGCAATTTGTTAATATATTGTACTTTGTTTGCAGTAGTTCAAGAGTATAAAAAATTTCAATTTCCAAAACACATGAAAGGTGAATAGACTGATCATATCTTTCTCTTAATCAAAATTAAAATCATAATTAATTGTTATACTGGAAAATTCATTACTAAAATCCGATGTTCAATACCTAAAGTCTAGCATTGCTAAGAGAGACAATGACTATCTCAAATATTATTTTTATTCTAATACTAATGGTTTTAATTAATTTGGGAAAATTGAAAGTTTTAAAAGAAGTTTTACAAAAAGATTAAATTTACTCCCATGAACATATTAAATTATATTAAAAGGCTATATTCTTTTTCTAATGCATATATCACTTACAAAATAAGACTAACAATACATTTTTACAATTATGTTTGTAAAAAGGAGTTTTCCAAATTTAAAATCAATAAATCCAATTTGAGATCGACTCTGTCATAAGAAGGATTAGGTGGATTAGCCATATATTACCAATTGAAAAAAAAAAATTAGTGCAACTTGAGCACAAACAAATAATTAGTAGTAATTTTTCATTTTAAAAAGTAAGAAAAATATACTTTTAGATGAAAAATAAAATCAAAATATGAATATTATTCAATTAAAACATAAAAATAAGAGAAGACTCCAATTTAAATTGTTACCTTAGGGCTAAAATACGTTGAGCCAGCGTTGCTGAGAGCATTCGCACTGACACTTGGATATGCCAAATGTAAGCTCTAATTTACAATTCAGCCTAAAAGCAGCCCATAGCCGAACTTGTATTCACCAACTATTGGAAAAAAATTTGCAATAGTGCTACCGTGTAATTCTAAAGGTAGAATTACACTGTAGCTCAATTCTCTAAAAAAAAAAAAAAAAAAACTAATATTTTATTGGGTAACTTTATCAATTCCTCTCTCTCTCTCTGTGGGGTTTTGGATTTTTGTTTTTATTTGGGTTTTGAGATATATTATTTTATTGTATAAAAATATTATTTTAATGTGTTGTATTGTAAAATAAAAGTTGAGATGCTTAGAGTATTGTAAAATAGTATGGTATAATTGATAAAGTAACTTTTTGAGATGGTAAAATAGGATGAGATAGAATTTTGGGATGTGAATGCCCTGAGACTAAAACCCTTCTCAAATTACAACCCACTGACTTTTCATTAGTTTACATGTCTTTTCTAACTATAATGCAAAGATTCATGCCTTGTCCAATGGATATTCATGGTCTTCCAAATTTGCAATTGAAGATAGGTTTGTTTGTGGATATATCTATTTTGCAAATTTTACAAGCTATATATAATTTAGTCTATAATATTTTATTGAAATTTTTGTTCATTGATTGGTTGGTAGTTGAAAATACCTATGACCTTAGGCTTTGCAATTTCTCCCACATGCTTTATCCTCCTGCTATTGCTTGATCCTTGATGGGCTCAGTGGATACTTTATTGTAAGCCCATTGAGAATTATCATAGTCTTTTTTTTTTCTTTTGCTGGGAATTATCATAGTCATTTCATCCTCAAAAATGGATTGTATTTAGTTTTAGTAGCTCAATTTTATAAGGTTCTAATTTTATCCTTTTAAGTTTAAAAAAACAAAAAAACAAAATTTGGGATAATTTAACCACCCTATTGGTTTTCTCTCCATTTTTTTGCTACCAGGGCTAATACCTGCTAAGTCGACTGCTAATACAACATTTTTTAGCTAACACTAGCATTGGTTAATTGCATTTTAATCCTTTAAAATATTGGATTCTTTTAATTTTGATTCCTTAAATATTATTTCATTTCGATTTTGGTCGTTTAAATGTAGACTCAAATTGATTCCTTAAATATTATGTCATTTCGATTTTGGTCGTTTAAATGCAGACTCAAATTGATTTTGATCCATTAAGAATGGGATGCCTTCGAATTTCAAAAGTGAAATTCTTTGGAAAAATAGATAAAATGATCATTGATTAGTTTTGGTTGACAATGCATATGATCTTGAGCATCTCAGCAATTTATGAGCATGATATTATTTCTCCTTAATGGTTCAGAGGATGTTTTATTGTAAGCCCATTTAAAATTATCATTAGCAATTCATTAAAAATTTAACTATAATTAACATTTTTTTTCCTTGTCACCATTTTTTTCCCTTTTCCATTTTTTAATACTTAGATATTTCCTTTAGAAACTCCAAAAAGTGTCGGTTAATCTACAAGCTCTTGACTCAATTTAGGATTCAAGGCAAGAGTTGATTTACATGTCTTATATTTAAATCTTAAGAAAGAGAATAAGAGATATAAAACAAATATAAACACAAACTACAAAAGGAACATTGATCATTTTTTTTGCACTCAGCGATAACAATGTTTGCTATAATTGCAAGACGTAAATAAGTTGAGTCAAGCATCTTAGCTTCCAAGATTCATTTAATTAGTTTAAATTGGCCATTTTTGTTGATACAGCATTGACAATTGACAGTAGCAGATCTTTCCTAAAACTGTTACAACAAATAGTACACATGTGACAATTCTGCTCTTTATCTTTTGAGTGTGGTGTGACAAACATGAAATTGAGTTGATTTGAAAACCTTTGCATTCAAGTATCAGCTACTGGAGTTGAGTTGGAAGATACACAAGGGAACCAATATCGGCGTTTACCATCTCTATGGCCATCATCAATCATTGCAAGACCCTCCTGCATAAACAAACAGTTACTTCAGCCCAAGTGATCTAACCATACATAAAGCAGGAAGTGATTAAAAAAAAAAGGAACAGATAGGCCAGAGATAGCAAAAACATACATCTAGTAAAGTATCAAGAGCATCAATAGCACGACCGAAGGTCCAAGAGAGCCATTTTTCTACTTCTTCAACAGTCACAAAGCCTTGAGCCTAAGAAAACATGAAAACAGTGCAATTTTAAAACATCGTTCTCCACAATTCAAAGATATGTAATTTCATTCCGATGACATAAACCAAACAAGTTTATTATAAAGAAAATACTGTAGCACAAAGTCTGAAGGAAGAAAACAAAATAGAAAGCTAGTAACCTGAGCCAGCTCTAAAATTTCATTATGGTCCTTGTTTAATTCAGTTGGAACAGACCGCACAAGCTTTTTCTTTCCAACAGAAATCACCTCAAAACCACTACCCAATACCTGGAATTCATGAACTAGATGCTAATATTATAAGATCACACAAATTAATAAGCACGCAAATGCAGAAAAATAACCACTTACATTGTAAAAGTTCTAATTACTTTTAGAAAGCAGAAAAGCTACTAAGACAGAACAACAGAATATGATTTGCCTCTGCAACCACCAGGCCTAAAAGGCATACTGACAATTCAACCACCAGGGCAAAAATGTGGTATAAATGTAAGCATTAGGTAAAAGCCACCAGGGGATATGATGTGTGCTTTCTGTAGAAGCAAGCTTGAATCCCATGATCATTTATTTTTTAGTGTTCTTTCTCCAAGAGGATAGGGAAGGATGTTTTGAGGTGGTGTTTGTTTAATAGGAAGATTGGATCTGGGGATAATGAGCTTGCTTGGGCTGTGAGGAGATTGAAGGGGAAGAGTTTGCAAAATATTATTTGCAGAAATTCATGGCAGCTATCATTTATCACATATGGCAGGATCGAAACGCTTGAATTATGTTGGGAAGGTTTGTACTGAGGCTGAAATTCTTCAAGCTGAGAAACAGGATGTTAGGTGTAGATTATATTTGCACAAGAATGTAAAGTCCACTATCCAGAATAAATTTTTGTGCAGTCTATTCCAGTTACTGTTTTTGTTAAGAGTTAGTTCTGTTTGTTTAGATGTCAGTCTGCTCTGTTTTCCCTTTTAGCGGCACTGTTTTGGTGTCCTCTTTGGTGGCAGCGGGCTGTGTGTTGTATTTGTTTCGATTGATGAATTAATTCTAAGCTCAATCGTCAAAAGAGAAAAAAAGCCACCCAAAGTTCAAGAACATTTTCTAGCAGGCAGATCAAGAAAGTAAGTCTACCATTAATTTATGAAACTTCAAATGAAGCATATATTCTCTACCCAAATACAAGTGATAACGGTGATGATTATGGTGAAACCAGAATACCTTCAGTTTACTTATAGCACGCAGGCAGTCATCCTCAGAAACAGCTTCACGATCACTTTTCCGCTGACGAAGCAGAATGCAGAGTTCCTGCAGGTTTATCAAGCCTCCATTGTGGGGTCTCGTTGCCAAGCAAATCTCAACAATTTGTACTCCTGTCTAGCCAAGTAGCTCAGTTTTAGACTTTTAAGTATTATATTTTCCAAAAATCATGATAAGTAAGCTTTTTAGTTATAAGGAACAACTAGAAAGTAAACAATAATAAGTGAAGAAAGAAACTAATTCAAAATTGGTAAAATATTAATTTGGTCCGACAGACAAAAAAGAGGGAAGAGTTCTTATCCTATCAGAAAATCTGATCAAATGCATGAGTTCTCACAAGTAGAAAGGTCCAAAAATACATTACAAATCCTACTTCCAAATTTCAATATAAAAAAGAATGATCAATTTTTTTATAAATAAAAGAATTAAACCAGGGAAACACAACTTAGGCAGACGATTGAATATACCAAATCCCAGTAATGACTAGAGATAGAACAACGCAAATTAACAGTAGCACAAACTGGCAACTGAAGCTCATTGTCTATTTCTAAGTTCAGCAACCCCCCTCCCCCTCCCCCTCCCCCAATCTCTTTTTCTATTCATGTGCGCAATCTAATTTCTTTGTGTAGCAAAAAGAAAGCACATATGCTTTCTCTCCCACACTCTCTCCTAGCACATTTATTTACATTTCATCTAAAGAACTTTAGAATCAACCAACACATCTGAGACATTAAACACTTTTCATTGATAAGACAGACAACAAAGGATCAAAAAAGGCAATACACACCAAGTTCATAGTAGAAGTCACCAATCCCCAACAACTCAGCCCAGAAACCCTTGTTTGAGGCCAACGGATCCACCCCTACTTTTGCACACATTTCATGGAACTGTGACCTGAATGCCGGATTCTTGCGTATATCATTCTGCACCACCAAGCAGCCACATTTAACTCAATTTCATCCCTAAAAAAAAAAAAAACCCAATGTTGGGTTTTTTTTGGATTATCAAACACATGAACTAATTGATCAGAACCTTCCAAACCAATACAATTTGCATATACTTAAACAAACCCCACTTAAATATTCCAAAATTGAACTGAATCTGACCCGGGTTTTCACAAATTCACTACCTAAACCAACAAAAAGAACACCAAATATGCAGCTTTTTTCCTTGTTAAAAAAACCCAACATATTACAATTACAACGTTGGATGTTTCAATGATCAAACACGATAACAACATCAAAATTTGCTCTTTTTAATATTAAAAAAAAAAAAAAAAAAACCTTGTGTTTGCGAGCGAATTCTTCGAGCTGAGTGCGAAAAGTGGCGAGCTGTTCCTTCATCATATCGGTTCTAATCTTCGCTACATTTTCACCCACCAACCGATATTGATCCTACATAAATACTTTTCAATGCACAAATAAAAAATTAAGAAACAACCCAAAATAAAATATAAAAAAAAGAACGAAAATGAAAACAGACCCTAGCAGCAGCGGCGGTCTGTAAGCCTCCGATTCCTGGTCGTCTTCTCATTTTTGTTCTTCTTCTTCGTACTATTCCAAGCTGAGATTAATACTTTTTTGTTTTGTTTTGTTTCAATACGTGGAAAGAGGGGTATGTGTGTTTCGGGTGAAAAGTGTGGAGTGGAGTTCGAGGTTGTTTTGATTTTCAGAGTTGGACTGGAGAAGGATCTCTCTCAATAATATGATTCAGTTTTAAGAGTCCTTTCTTATACCGCTTTGTTTTCGCCTTTGTTTCAATTTTCAAAAAGAAAAAAGAAAAAAAAATACTTATTACCGCGAGTCTACGGTTGACTAAAAAAAGTATTTTACCTCATAATTGGTTTCTTTGTTGTTGGTTATCTTATTTTGCGCAGGGACAAAATTTTGTCTTTAATGGACCAATGAAATCTATTTTCTTATTTAAAAAAATCTTGAAAAAGAAAACTTATTGAAGAGTGGAAGGGTAATGGCTTGTTTGGAAGTTTAGGGAGGGAAGGGAGTAGAGGGGAGGAGAGTAGAGGGAAATAGTTATCCTCCACATTACTTGGATGTTTTTAAAATTAGTAAGAAATAACGGAGTAATTAGCTCTTCCTTTTATTTGGATGTTTTAAAAATTAGGATAAAAAAGAGAAAAAATGATTTAAATAAACAAATTTATCCCTATTTGAAAATGGACATGCAATATTGGTTTATGATTAATTTGTTAGATTAAATAATTATGACTTTAGCATACAATATTTTTTTGATAATTTTTTTTTTTCTAATGTGAATTAAATAATCAACATTGATTAATGATTAAATATTTTTTCTGCTTTTTTATTATACTAAAAAAAACCATCCTTCGTATAAAAAAAATCCTTAATTGATAATAATTAAAATAAGAAAAAAAATGTTTAGTTTGTTTGTTTACTGAAAAAATCAACAAAATATTATAGTGGGTCGTATTGGGAGAAGAACGGTAGGTTCTCGTTGCTTTCGAATCTGTTAAGGTCTAGATCCAAGAAATTGGAATCAGATCCTAGGGTTTCAACTCACGAGCCCTCGGCTACCACTACTACTGCAACTACTACTACTTCTACGAGTTCGTCTTCTCCGTCTTGGTTCGCCGCGATCTTTGCCGGCCGCATGAAGAAGAAGTTGCAGCTTTTCGTTTACAACGAGTCCACCGTGGAGAGAAAGCCTCGTCCGCGAGCTGATCGGGGAATGTTGCCGACGAGAACTGGCGATTCCGACGAGGACTGCGAACGTTCGTCACTCGTTTGGTTTTCCAAAAAGTGCAGGTCGAGAAAATTTTTTTCAAACATTATTTTCTCGAGAAAAAAAAAAGTGAATTTATTTTATATAATTGGTTTGTAATTTTGTTAATTTAGAAAAGGTAAATTGGAGAATTCATTTGGTCAATAATTTATCTACTCTACTCTCCCTCCAAATCTCTCCAATTTGGAGGAATTGAAAATGAGGAGTTAGAGGTAGTTGAAACCCCTCCAAACGCCTCCCTCTCATTCCTTAAAAAACTTCCAAACAAGGTAATTGAATTACTCTCCTTCCCTCTACTCTACTCCCCTCCTTTTTTTAACTTCCAAACAGACCATAAGTCTAATTTTGAGTATCTAGAAGAACAACTTGTCCTATTATATTCAACTAGTTTCTGCATGATTTGCGATACAATTTATTATTAGTTTTCTCCAATATTTTAATAAATTGTACCAAAAATCTTGTAATTTAATTAATTGACACCTCAATTTCCAATAGAAACATTCAGGATTCATATCCCCACACCAACTATCGATGTACAAAAAAGATATTTTAATAAGTTTCATTGTAAAAAATTGTAATCTTTCATTATTTTATATATAGACAAAATAGAAATAAACTAAGAGTAGTATAGTGATTTGATCATATTATATATGTGTGTGTGTGTGTGTTTTTTTTTTTACAAATTGAAAATTGTATGATATAGTAGCTAATATAGATAGGCATGTTTCATATGCCTACTAAAAAATGCATATATTTTTCAATTATTATTTTTTACATTCTTGATTGTGTGTTACTAAAAATTTCCCCCCTTTTTGTTGAACATGGTTTCAATTGTTGCAAAAAAAAACTAAATTTGAGTAAAAATACCATATTTCAGATTAATTTTTCTTACATAAAAAAAAACCAATTATTTCTCATATAAATCTTAGAAAAATGATATTAAAATATCATTATACTTAAAATAATCAATATAAAAAAATTACCATATTTATTTGTAGGGACCCAAATTGTAATGGACCCTTAACAACAAAATTTGTAGAGATGTGGGTGTAAGGACTTGGCATCACCGAAGTAAACAATGACTGGTATAAAGTTTATAATAAATAATTGATGACTTGAGATTCATAGGAATCTAATGGTGGAAATTTGGCTAAGTGTTTGCGAAGCATATTTGTCCTCGGCCCAGGCCGAGGATCTATTTTTCTTCCAACTTGTCATCGAAAAAATCCCCCTTTTATGCTGGGAGCCTTCTTGGATATATAGTCCCGTTTTCGTTAATTTTAACCATCCACTTGTCAATTATCTGGACTCTCTGTACAGGGGTTTGTCCCATCATCTATAATTAGCAGGCTTTATGTTAGTTCTTAGCCGCATTTGCAGACTTTCTATTAGTTGAAGTAATCGAGGCAACTGGGTTTGTTGGTCACATCACCATTAAAGCGGCCAGAATGTTGGTGGGATATATTCAATGAATGAGGGATATTTTTCCTTTAGCGAAGTCGGTGTGCCGAGGATGTGTCATCCTCGGCGAGGCCCTTGGGTGACCTGAGCTATTTCCCATCATCCTCGGCCTTTATAATATCCTCGGCGTGGGCCTTGGGCCGGGTATAGAGTGGGCCAGAGGGTTAATGATTGGGGCCCCACATTATTATATTAGTAATCTTTCTAATTATATATAATACATACAACAGTGTTAGTTCCACACACACAAAGGAGTTAGGAAATTTAAAAGATTAAGATTAATTTTAGTGAATTCACAAATATTTAATTTTTTTTATGGCTTTTATGACAATTGTTGTCAAATCAACTAAACATGAATAAGAATGTCATATTCTAAATTTATTATTATTATTCCAACTAAAAATTATTTTCTTTATAGAGTTTATAAAAATAATAATATAAATTCATTTAATATAAATAATTAATGCATAACAATAGATAATTAATATATGCATTTATCTATTGGCTAATTCAATGAACTAATATTTTACTATAAATGCAAACTTTGAGTTCATTTCAATTGGTAAAGTCTCTTATGGCATATTTAATTTGTGTGTTTTCATCAACTAATTCTCAATTTTCATAACTAGTCACTCAAGAAACATGTGTCTCATAGTTGCAAGTGATGTTTGGTTTGGTTTCTAAAAATAAATAATAAATCAAATCAAATAATTCATTATATATGTAGGTGCACGATTTTCAGACCAAGCCCAAGATGTATGAGATCTTGGCCCAGTGAGCCCTGTACAATAAATTTGCAAAGAATGGGTTAAAGAGTTGGGTCCTAGTTAGTATGACAACGATTAAGATGGGTATGTCTGACGGTAATGCTTAGTAGAGTGCCTGTAAAGTTTAGTTTACATATCGTCCGAGGAGACCCATGTCCTTTATAGACTAAGGGGACAGATTACAAGTGTTCTTCTCCCTAATACTATCTTCTCTTTTTTTAGTTGTTCGACCTCCCTCCCATGGAGGGTCTTCCTCATTTTATAGGTCCTTTCTGGTAATCTTGGCCTTACATCTGTTGGCCATCTGGACCTCCACTTGAGTGCTCGTCCAATTAGACACCCCTTCTGGCCTTTTGTGAGTCACGGTGGCCAAGGAAACACTGCTCAGAGGTCTTTTCTACATAAATGCGGCTAAAAAAACAGCTGCAATGAATTTAATGTGGGGGTAACAGCCCTTTCCTCTAGATATTTCTTGTTTCCTTCCATCTCATGAGCTCATGTGGCATGCTCCTGGCACCGGCGTCCCTATTGAGTTCATTCTTGTTGTTGGAACGTATAATGGAACGGTGCTAACCTTGTTCGAGGAGGTCTTTCTCCTCGGACCGTCCATTTTTCCTTTCTTATTTAGGAGGCGCTGAGCTAGAATGCCCTTCCACCTTTTTGTCTCTCCTCGAACTCACCAACGGTCTTGGGTAAGGCCCAAGGCCCAGTGTATTATCTTTGGACCTTGTCCCTACAATATATATATATATATATATATATATATATATATATATTATTTCATTAAGGAATGCTTATCATAACTTACTAAACTCTTAAGAGAATTGATGAAATACTTTTAAATAATTCATTATAATCCTCTCCCCCTTCAATATTTTTTTTGGTAAAATTTCCAACAAAAAAAAAAAAAAAAACAAAAAAAAAACAAACCTTCAAAGTTTCGCCGTTGTAACAAATTAAATATGGGTAAAATATTATTTTGGTCCCTAAGTTTTACTAAAAGTTTGTTTTTCGTCCCTAAACTTTAAAAAGTTCTTTTTTCATTCCTAAACTTTGTAAAAAGTTTTTTGAATAGTACAGAGACAAAAATAAGGATAAAAAAAAAAAAAAAAAAACTTTTTTAATAGTTCATGGATGAAAAACAAACTTTTAGTAAAGTTTAAGGACATAAATAAAACATTTTCAATAGTTTAGGGATGAAATATGAACTTTTCAATAGTTTAAGGATGAAAAATGAATTTCTTAAAGTTTAGGGACCAAAATAGTATTTTACCCATTAAATATTGACTCTTTAATTTGTTATTTTAAACTTCAAACTTTACGACCCATGATAATATAATCCATATTTTTATTTAAAAAAAAAAATCATAAAGGGAAAACCAATTTTTGATAGTCATTAGTTCTTTGATTCCCATCCTTTAAAATATCATTTTCACTATTTCTTTTTTATACTTAGTGTGCGTCTAAGTTGCACTTAAAAATTAAAATTATTTTACTATTTAGCTTATTTTTGCTACTATTCATGTGCCCCACTGCACTTTTTGACACTATTCATGGCCCTACTTATTATTTCAACTAACTTTTACCTTTATCTATAGTACTTTCAGCAATAATTTTTCAGCTTCAACAAAATAAGCGGTATCCAATAATTTACCAGTGCTATCGTCTCTTATTTATAGTCAAAATTTTCTCCCTACACTCTGTAGTAGTTTCTTACATATTTGGATAGAGTGTTTAGATTGTCATGGTTTATAAAGTTTAGGATTTAATATGACAAAATTAAGAAGCCAAAGTTTAATTTGTCACAATAAACAAACCTTTGAATTTTTCTTTTTATTTTTTTATTTCACCCTTTTTTATTTGTAAAGATCCAATTACAAGATAATCTTAGGTCTGTTGTGTCTACAGTTTGACTTAACACCATTTCTGTCGTAAATAAGTGTGTTTTTGGCATATAGTTTTGCTGCATTAAGTCTAATGCATAAAAAATTTCACTACTATTGAGATGACATATTATGATTGATGTACAATAAAAATATATTGTCTATAATGAATTCATATGAAAGTGATATTGAGCTAGTTACAATTTATAACCTCATCAAGTATTGAAAATTGTAATGAAAAAAATTGTGTCATTAATATCTACAAATAACTTTTGATAAGAGGGATATCGAGGAGTTGTAGATGTGGGTACTCCTTTTTTTTTTGGTCGAATGGGTACAATTAACTCCTTAATCTAAATATAATTTCAATGATAATAACTCTCAAAGATATAATTTTCAGTTGCCTATCTGTTTTGAAGTGCTTTTTCTTTTACTGTGATTTATTAAGATCTACTAGCATGTAACTCATGCAAACACATAGATGCATTTAAAATTCAATACAATTTTTATTATAAAAATATAAATTATTAATCATATTATAAAATAAAAAAAATGGCATGTAACACATGCATAGGTATGGATACATTTAAAATGAAACACAATTTTTATCATAAAAATAGAAATAACTAGTCAATTTTTTTTTAAGTAAACGTAATGAGTCACATATTAAAATTCTTACCCAAATTTAATACTACTTATAATCATTTTTTTTTTCTAATTTTTAATAAGATAGAATGTGGTGATTTTTGTTGTGTAATGATTTTTATTGAGTATATGTGATTAGTTTTTTTTTAAAAAAAATTTATTGTTCATTAATATTATATTCTTAGTATTTTGCACTCATTAACTCACTGGGCACAAAAATTTAAATACTTAAGTAAACATATGGCACAAACTTAAGTGGATAATTATGGTATGATCCCCACATAAATTTAAACACATGGCGCAAAATTGGATTCTAATTTCAAATTCTAATTAAACTTTCTCTCTAAGTTTTACCTATTAATATATATATACACACACAGTTAAAAGAAATAGCCAATCCTGTTTGGGGATCTTTTGAAACTCATGAGAACTTTTCAACTGATATGTCAAAATTCAACGAGGCCCATCCTAGCGTTAAAGAAATGGGTTGGTTGGGGATTGTGTCATTGTACTCTCCTTACCATTGACATATAGAGAGCGACAATATCAATAGCTCTTCTGATGGCTCTAACGTTGATTCATTTCCTAGGTCATGACACTTTAGAGGATGTGCCATTCTAAGTATATTCACTTGACTAGGAAGTATACCCTGTTATGGGTGTATGCTTCCTCCTTCTCACAAGCTGGTGAGACCCACTAGCTGTGAGTCCCACCAGCTATGAGAGGAGAGAAACATACACCTGTAACAGGGTGTATTTTCTCCCACTTGACTACACCTTTTTCTCATGGCTCAACCACTTTTGGTAATGCACATCATGGTTTCAAGGGAAAAATTTTTATGCGCTGGGCGCATGTGCCGTCTGTCTCACTGACAGAGCAGGCCCCACACCTGTGGTGCGCACCTGTCAATGAGACAAAAGTCTCAAATGTTCAGCATGAGATACCCTTTGTTTTAGTAGTGGTGTGAACTTGTACCTACTATAGTTGCTTAACAAAATTTATCTGAACCAAGTCAGACAAATAGCAGTTAGAGTGAATGAAATTACAACTCCATACATGTTAGCATAGAGTCCTTAAATCCTTTTCCACATCAAACTCTACGCGATCAAGGATATGATTACTTAGAAGAGTATTTCTGTTGCATCCAGAGTATGTTACTCAACCTTATGCAGCAAGGACAATAAATTCACCCAGTAGGGAGTTTAGTTCCACAAATGAATGTAAATGCCATGTTCTTCTTCCTTCGACTGACCCATCAATTGGCTTTGTGACGTGGATTAATAATAATATCTGAGTTAACGCAATAAAAGCTTCCTTCTAAGTCATAAATAAAAATCCAGCAAAAAAAAAAGTCAGGAAACTGATTTTTCTGTATTTCATATTCAATTTCTAACCAAAACTTTTCTACAGAGTTATGCATATCAGTATTATCAGAGCCATGCTCCGAATAGAGAACTGTATAAAAAGAGAAGGTGAAACTTAAGCTTTTAACTGTGCTAATCTGTGAATCTTTACCACTATTGAATAACTGCAGTTGTAAAAAAAACCGGCCACTTTCAGATGATGGCAGTCCTATTTTGCATTGAAGAATCAATCACAATCTATGCTGATATCCCTGTAGCTTCTTTTGGTATCAAAAACAGAAATGCAACTGGAATGAAAGCGCAGAGGACTTGAATGACAATGCCTACAAGAAGGTTGTCAAAAGAACCAGAAGAGATGTTCAAAATAGAAGCCAACCCAGCACCCATGAATGATCCCAAAGTGGACCCTAAGTTGTTTATTGACATAAAAAGGGCAAATAAAGTCCCTTCAATTCCTGGAGGGAAAAGCTTTCCAGATAAGATCAGGAATGGCATAAACCTGCAGTTCATGAGAAACAGTCAATAGTAAGGATGATGAAAGAATCAGAGTTCGAATTTCCTGACACGTGGATATGGATAGGAAGATAAATGGATAAATTCATAACACTGGTGCATGTCCATGCACACAAACAGGCACATTATTATGACTTTCATGCATAAAGTCTACCTTTACAGATGTTTACTATTTGATAAAAAAAGAGATTAACAAAAGGAGACTGCAACAAGTGAAAGGTGAATATACTTGAGAGACTGATATGACATTCATGCATAAAGCTACAATTACAGATGATTACGGTTTGATAAAAAAGAGATTAACTAAAAGAGACAGCAACAAGTGAACGGTGAACATACTTTAACTGATTCACTGCATCAGCAAGAGCTGATCCACAGAGCACCATGATCTTATCTGATATTCCAAAGGCAACATTCATTCGAGACACGAGAACAATATCTAGGAGAGTCAAGATAGACAAACCAATATGAGCCCACCTGTGTAGATCGTGAGTAAAGCATCATCAGTCAAATTAAATCATAGAAAAACAGAATGAACCTATTAAAAATAGAAATTCAAATTAAACCTTGTACTACTTAAATGAGGATTCTCCGTAACTTCATGGTCTTTAAGTAGCGATTGTAAATGAAGGTTCCAAGCATGAGGCTAAACCATCCGACAACTCGCACTGTCCCCAAGAAAGATGCATCCAGGTTTAATAATCTGTCTGGTAATAGAACATGACAGTCGAGAGGTTTGGAACAGTAACATGTGCTAGGAAAAACCAAGTCATTGGTCTGGCTTTTTCCCAAGAGCAAAGTTAAAATCAAAAGAAACATTAATTAGAAACAAACAAGATATCTACAGAAAAGAAATGGCAAAGACAAGAAGTCTAGGCATCGACAACAAGGATCATAGGTGGATACGCACATTTAAATTACATTTCCACCTGGTATATGTATGCCCCCAAAAAATTAATAATAATAAATAGGAAAAAAAAGTGATCCTATCGGATGATTTCACCACTAATGATGTAGATCATCATGGACCATTAATCATTAACTATTTAAGTAATCAGTATCATCTTAATGGATTGCCTTAACAATGGTAAAGGCCCTAGAGAGAAACTCATTATTTTGTGCCTTTAAACCACAATGGTATTGATCTGACAAGTTTTTTCATTAGTAGTTACCTCAAAATGATCGGTTGTTTAAAAGCATGGCACAAACTGTAAGCAGCTGCTTTCAGAGAATGGAACAAACGTAATGCCAAGGAGTCAACTATTTCAGGAATCTTGGATTCACTAGGGACAACTGCTTTCTGTTTGCTGTTCTTTTGGCTCTTCTTTCTCCTTAAATTGCCAATATCAGACTTCTTTCCTAATGAATTATCTTCATCCTGAATACTGTTCCCATTGACCACCTGGGAGCTTCTTGAATTATTACTGTCCACTGAATTCTCCTCTACCAAACCACATGATAATAACTGTATGGCTGGAAGTATAGAAAAAAGAAGAAAAATTGTATCTATCTGCAAGTTTGTTAATGCAAATTCACCTAGCAAACTCCCACACATTCCTCCCAAAGCCATTGGCAACCAAGATATTGTCTGGAGGTCTCCAGCAAATGAGGCCCTGATCAAGTGTAGTTGTGAGATCTTAGTCTTAGCCATCATAAGATAATCAAATCCATATCTTTTCTAAATCAAATAATCAAGTAGATATACTTGCAGATAATATAGTAATTTGTTTAAACAAAAGATCCACACACCAGTACTAAACACAAACACAAGATATAGCTATCTTCTTGGGTGGGTTCACATACCACTCAAATCTTACTGCTTCAGCAATCATTGCATCAACTACCACATCTGCCATGGCTGAACCTAGATTCTGCACTGTTAAGAAGATCATGAGGTGCCTTTGTGGAATTCCTCAGGGTTGCATTTAGGCCTAAAACAAGCCATGGCAAGAGAGAGAGCACAGTTGCAATCACTAAGTATGGAATCCTTTTTCTTCCTTTTATAGGGATACAATCAGACAAAATTCTGCACATGAGATACAGAATCAGATACAAATAATATATCAAATAAGATAACAAAAGGAAGCTTTCTAGACACAGCCCCTATATTCCCAGCAACCAATTTAAAAGCGCATTGGAATAGAATTTTAATTGCATTTCTGTGCTATTAATATTTGATTTATACATGAATCTAATTTCTCTACCCTAAAGTGGAGTCAGTGTTCATATACATGTACCTAATTTCTCTATCCTACTTTATAAACATGAATCTAAATATACATGCATTACTGCGTAAAAATAAGCAGCATATAAGGCTTATCAACATATTTATCAGAGGCCACAAAGTAGGTGTATTTGTGTCTGTATGTGAATGCACACCTCCATGAATTTACCAAGTAAAGAAAGAGCCATACCCATATAATGGTTTAATGCTCCAGGGAAAAAATGCTATTGAAGACACAAATTGGGAGGCTGAGGGCAACAACTCAAGCCTGTCTTTCAGCTGGTAGGAAACTGCTGTCCATACAAAGGATCTGAAACCCTGTGTATTTACATATTCATGATAACAAGGAAAAAAAAAGTATGTTGGTGAAATTTGAATATAAAGGCAGTTCCGGGGGTGGGGGATTGAAAGTAAGCATGAAGTGCCAAAAACACACTATTAAAATCATTCTACTTTTAGTCAATAGATGGAAATCTCATCCAATGAATTGTTTGGTGTAGGACTTTTAACTTCCCTCAACAAAAACCTTTTGATGGGCCAGCAAGTGCAAAATAATTCAAATCTTCCTAATAAAATTATTAAAAAATAATAATAAAGAGACACGCATTGGTATGCATTATTTCTTGAGACAACATAAATTTAAGAAGGTCGTAAATCAAAGGGCCGATTATGGCTAACGTTAATCAACAAATCTACACTTGATCTTAGCCAAAAGGCCAAGAAAGGTATAATCTTACATAAGCTAGTATCCCTTAGCGAAAGGCTAGTCCCTTTAGTCTTTGGAATGAGAAGTTGATCTTGCTTCACCGCCAATTAGCTCTAGTTAAACTACCTCCTTCCCTTAGACAACCTCGCCCCCAATTTCTTTGGAAATGTTGATTTCCAAATTCAAACCTACAACTTGTTGCTTTTGGTGGAAAACACTTGTCATCGCACCAAGGCCCAAGGCCCAAGGCCCAAGGCCTGACCTCACCTCATGGGTGTGTGTTGTGTAACTTACCAAAAAAAAAAAAAAATCCTGCATATCATTATAGGGAAACCCCAATCACACTTGGGATCCATATCCAAACAAGATAACCCCCTCAGGCTCTGGCACAGGCACACTCAACTAACTAAATTTACCTTAATTCTACATATGAGCAAACAAACATATGATATAAGTACTTAGTTTGCTCCAAGAAAAAGCAATTTCACTTTCAAAAACACCAAAACAAGTGCTTCCAAAATGCCAAACATCATCAAATAATCTGAAAACTAAATTTAAAACAATAACAATTATAATAAATGAAAACGGCAATAAGCACGTGTACAATATATATCTTCCAACAGAATCCCCAAAAAAAAAAACACGTGATCAATAAAAATCCTTTCAAATCCAGAAACCCAAAATTAAAAATTTCCCAAATTTCCACCAAACAAACACAATTTTTTTTTTTTTTTTTTTAAGCAATGGTTTTAGGTAATGCAGAAAGAGAGAGAGATAAAGAAATGGAACCTGGGTGAAGTAAATCAAGCAAATGAGCCAAATGAACGAAGCTCCAAACGAAGCCTTTAACTGGTATACCTATATGATTTGAGAACCTGTTAGTTTGGATGTGTCCTTAGATTTATTGTAGCTTAAAAAAGCTGCATTAGAATTTGAAATCAGAATCCAATTTAGTGTCACGCGTATAAATTATTTACTTAAGTTTATACTATGTGTCAACTTAAGTTTTTTAATTTTTATGCTGAGTTAATGAGTGCAAAATATTAAGGGGGGTGTTTGAGAGAGTAGTTTAAATTATATTGTTTGAATGTTTTTGAAATACGTATGGGTAAAAAAATATATAAAAAATGTGTAATGTTATTTAAAATGTGTAAAAATGTGTTAGAACTAACTTGCCAAACACCCCCTAAGAATCTAATATTAATGAATTATAAATTTTTTTTTAAAAAAAACCAATCGTATATCCTCAATAAAAATCACCACATGTTTTATCTTATTAAAAATTAAAAAAAAAATTATCATAAGTAGTATTAAATTTAGGTCAAAATTTTAATATGTGATTAATTACGTTTACTTTAAAAAAAATAATTTGACTAATTATTTATATTTTTATAATAAAAATTGTGTTTAATTTTAAATGTATCTATACGTATGCATATGTTACATGCTCTTTTTTTATTAAAAAAAATTGAATAATTATTTATATTTTTATAATAAAAATTATGTTTAATTTTAAATGCATTCATGTATTTACATAGGTTATATGCTAGTTAAACATAAATTAAAAAGTAGTGGGAAGAAATTGTCTACCACTTATTGTTGACCACTATGCAAAATAGTGTGAAATTGTTTATATTTCTAGGTTTATTACTAAATTCAATGCCAAATGGAATTGAAGGCAAAATTTACATCCTTGTAGGGTGAAACTGCAACTTTCTAAATTTAGACAAAAATCCCATTTGAACCGATTTTAGGATGGTGTTGTAGTGACTCCAGGGATGATCAGGTTATCTATATCTATATATATTTAAAAGCGAAAGCATACGTAGCATTTATTGTTATTACATTCTTATTGAGCCACGTCATCCACCCATTTTTAACATTCTATATCTTATTTTAAACTCTCTTTTTTTCTTCTTAATTTCCCAACTTATTTTTATATTTTCTCTAACTTTTCCCCTCCCTTTTACTTTTTCATCTCCTCACTACTATCTACCTTAATATCACTTTTTCTCTCCCTTTATCTTCTTTTATTTTTGGTTTTTCTTATTCCCCATCTCTTACTGAATTCTCTTTCTCATTTTATACGTAGTTTTTTCACACAAAAAATGTTATTTCTCTTTTTTTTTTTTTTTTGGCATCTCTATTTTAGGTTGATGAATTTTTGTATTATTGGCATGGTTTTAAAACCCGGACCGGGGGCAAAACCAAATTTGCGTTTGGTTCCCGATTTTTGACCGATTTTGGGCATTTTTATCGAACCAGACTGGTACTCGGTTCCTGGTTGAACCGGCCAGTCCAGTTCGATTTTTAAAACCATGATTATTTAAAACTCTACTTTGGGTTAATGTTATTAAGTTTTGTGTTTTTAAGTTGTTATCTTTTTTATTCTCTTTGATTTCGTAGATGTTATCATATTGTATTATAAAGATGGTATATAAAAATATAGAATTATATTATTATATAACATGGTTTGAATAATTTGGTGTTTATTACAAAACTCATTGTAGGTCAATCTCTTAAAAGAAGTTAAGAAGGTGAAGAAAACATTATCATATATATCAGATATTGCGTACCATACATTTAATGGTTTTCTAGAATACTAAGGGTGCTGATTTGAATCATGGATAAGTTTGTTGGAAATTAACATATATTGGAAATTAACATATATTCAATAAAGTTCTTTCACTTAAAAATAAAAAAAAAGACCATAGGGTACCATAGTTTTTTAATATCATGTGTTTTAGAGTTACTATTATCACAATTTTAGAGTGACTATACTAACTTTACTAAGCCAAAGGAAAAATATTAATCTTTTATATTAGTTCACTTTCACTATTTTACAAATGTCATCCACAATTGATATGCGAAAGTTCATATTTTAAAATTGTCAATATTTTTAACATATAAAAGTGTATGCGAAAAAAAGAAAAAGAAAAAAAAAAAAAGGATATATGTGAATCAAAACCGTAATAGATTTTGTAGGTAGCTAAAATAGAAAAAGAGATTTCTAGAAAAAGTTTACTTATTTTAACTAGCGCTCAATAATAATTATGCAGATAGATACTGGCTATATCCAACGTTTTCTCTAATGCTTTTGAACTAGGAACTTCCCTGTATGGTGACCAAATGTTTCGTTAATTTTGCATGCATGGAAGATTTCTTTATTTATTTTCTGTAATGAAATTTGGTAGTTATCAAAAAAAGAAAAGTTTCATTTTGAACGCTGGAAGCTGCAGAGATTTTGCTGCCACACTTCTGCTGCCCTCACTAATCGTTTGAAGGGACCAGGCAGCAGACTTGTTTGTACCAAGAAGCTAAGAGACGAAGAAATTTGCATGTAGCTAGCGAGACTCAAAACATCCACTACAGTCTACGGTGGCCGGGGGCACAGATCCTAATCACTTCTCCCCCTTATTATTTGAAAATAGAGAAAGTCAAAGTGTTCAAACTCCTTTATTTGTTCTTGTGATTCATGTCCTCTGCCTCCGTTCTTGTATTATCTTATCTGATTCGTCTCTCTTCGCTTTTTCATTGATGAATTTTGTGCCTCTGGAAATTTGTTTCTCTGTTTCACAATTAATTTATGTATCTTTCATGATTATCATATCTCAATCTCACTATCACTGTTTTTTGTACTGTTGCCAGTATTAGGCTATTAGCATTGGCATTAGTATTAGCTGTGCAAGAAATGCTATTTTGATGCATTAAAAAAATTACTTTATCTATTTTGGCACACCTCTTAACATTACACTCTAATCATCTCTTCTATTATTTTTCACTTTTTTTAAATATTCTTTTTTATTATTTCTTTCTTTATTAAAAAAAGATAGAGAAAGTAATCATATAATACCCAAAGTTTTATCAAATTGAACCACCTGAGAGAGAGAGAGAGAGAGAGAGAGAGAGAGAGAGAGAGAGAGAGAGAGAGAGAGAGAGAGAGAGAGAGAGAGAGAGAGAGGTTAAATAAAAAAAGGGAAATGTTAACCAATGTTCTTTAGAAGCTATTTTTAAAAACATTTTATTGGAAGAATAATAAAATAATAAATGTTGTTGCCTCCCTTTTTTATTTTTTATTTATTTTTTATTTTATTTCTTATGAAAGTGTTATCAAAACTTTCCTATTATAATTTATTAATAATTATTCTAATGGCATCCATGAACAATAACTTTTAATTTTAGCATCTTTTACCGCACACAATTCTACTAATAAAAGTATATGGTCATAATTTTTTTTTTTTTTTGTCATTTATAACATTTGATATAGCGGTGTTTTTTTTTTTGGATATATACTACTGTTAATTTCTTTAAAACCTTTTCCCCTCTCTCCGTGTGTGTGTTAATTAAAATACTTAAAATTCTAAAAAAATAAAATAAAAAAAAGAGAAAGATATAGTGGTATTTTTTATGTTTGGTGTATTAAATGCTAAATATTTAATATTTAGAACATCCGATGCTAGTATTTTTATATTCTTCTCATTCACTTTTCCCTGTTTTGTCAACTTTATCTTTTTACAATATTATATTATCGGTTCTTGCATGCACTTGAATTTTCCCATGGTTTTGTTTGTAATTTGTTGAAATAATCATTGCTAAAGGGAGGAAAATTTTTCACATAGAGTTATCGTTTATTTTTAATAACTACTTATCGATATTCAACAAATTATAACAAAAGTTGTGAAAATTGCATTCTCTTATATTATTTTAATTTCTTTTGTCAATTTTTAATACTCTATTTGAACAAGTTTTGACACACAACTTTTGTGCCGCAACTTTTACCATAATTTCTAATAGTTGACTATAAGTAGTAAAGAAAAAAAATGATAAAATCACATGAACATGATTCCAACACTCACATTCAACAATCTCATCAAATTCTGCCAAAAGTTGTAGTTAACTACAACGTTGTAGAATAACCTATACTATTTACAATTTAATAATTCTTCCTTCTCGTTTCTATTAGCCAATTTCCATTTATCCAATACTATTTATTTTGTATGTTTCTTAGCATATTCACATCTGGTTGGACTTGGACATACTTTTTCTTTTCTAAACCCAAAAAAGTCACATTTTCTACTTTCACATGACCTACATCATTTAATTTTCTCTATTTTGGTGTATATCCCATTAAAATAATATCATTTCTAGACAAACTAGCAATTGGATGGGGGGAACCTTAGCAAATTAGCCATCTCACAACACCACCCTAACCCCAAGTTGCTGTCATAAACCACCCACAGCCGTGACTATGTTGACCCATCACCACAAACCCCAAGTCGTCGCACAACCCATATATAGAGCAAGCCAGTCAATCCATTTATGAGGACATCAGCTAGCAATGATGGTGACAACGGAGAGCAATGAGTTTTCTCACAATTAGATCATTCCCAGCCCACCCTCGTTCCTCAAGCCCATTACCTATCAAAGGAGCATGGGACAAAATTGGCCTCTGCCCTTTTCAGGCAAAATAAGTAGCATTCTACCCCATTTTCCCCAAACTAATTAGGGAAATGTCCCTCTTTTGAAAACTTAACTTACTCAAAATCGAGTTAAAAAAAAAAAAAAAAAAAAAAATTCCTGAGCCCTATAGTGACATTTTTTAAGGACCTACAGTGACGTTTCATGGAGCTCGAGTTACAAAACGCCACTATAGGTCCTTAAAAACATCACGTAGGTCCTTATAAAAACGTCACTATAGGTTTTAACTCGATTTTGAGTAAGTCGAGTTTCAAAAGAGAGACATTTTCCTAATTAGTTTGGAAAATGGGATAGAATGCTGTTTATTTTGCCTGAAAAGGGCAAAGGCCAATTTTGTCCAAGGAACATGTATTATTCAAGAAGACTTGGTTTCCGAAGTGATTGTTTCTACCAATAAAATTATTAAACCACATTTAACCGGTATGTCCTTTAGGTGTACGTCTATATGAGCTTTATTAATGTGTAATACCCATTCAAGATCATATATCTTTTAGTTACAATTACTTATTTCAATGAGAAATCCTTTGATTCTAATCATGACGTCTTTATAATTTTTTATTATTTTAAGTGAAAATATGTTTTTATATTTATTTATAATTGCACCTAATTAATGTATTTAGGTTGTCTGCATACCCTTGATAGGTATCATGTCAATTTGTAGTTATTAACTAGAAGGTCTTATTGTTTTGAATCGTGTTGAACGCTTGGAGGTTTTTATTTTATTTTATTTTATTTTATTTTTTTGTTGAGAAAATGTCCAAAAAAAAAAAAATTTATTAAGATAATCAAATCCAAAACATGGCATTTTCGCCAAGGGCCTTATAGTTAAATTAGCACATTCCCATATACAAAGTGTTTGAGGGTTTAGGGGGAAAAATGTTCAAGTTGCGGAATTAGTAACATATTGTAATTATCTCTTTTAACATAGCATTTTCCAAAACAATAGTAAATGATTAAGAGGACAATTCCTCTAACCCAAGACCAAATAAAATTATATAAACCACATTTCACCATAGTTTTACCATAATGTATGTATTATATTGAGTTTTACCATAATGTATGTATTATATTGAGTTCACAAGTCACAACAAAACCCCCCCCCCCCCCCCCCCCCCCCACCCCCCCCCCAAAAAAAAGCACTAAATTCAAAAAAAAAATTGAAATCATCTTTTATTGTGTTGAAATAGCATAAAGTAGTTCATCAATATATATAGCATAAAGTAGTCGTAAACACAAAAAGCCTCTCTTAATAAATTGGTGAGGAAATCTGATGTAGGGGATATGGAATTTGGAATGTGAAATCCAAGGGGTGCACGGTGACTAGTCAATATGGTATGGGGGATAGGGTGGTACCAGTTCGTGACCATGAGAGACATTTTTTTTTTTTTTTGGTAAACTGGAAAATATATTAAAACAAACTAAGTGGTAACCACCACCGTATTACAAACACGATCTTGGGTTAAACCCAACTTGTCTGAGTGCAAAAGCTTAACAATAAAAGAAGGAGAGGCCTCAAAAACGGCAAAATCATCCTCCATGCTTGTTCCAAATTTTGCGGAGGGCGTCAGCACAACGATTAGCCTCTCTATAGCACTGGAGTAGACAGACCTGAGGGATGCTCTCCATAAGGTGCCTGCAATCATCAATAAGCGAGGAAAATTCCCCATTAGCATGGGTGTCTTGGGATAATAAAGAAATCACAACCGAGGCATCCACCTCTACTTGCACCACCTCTAGTGACAGAGCACAGCACCGAGTTAAACCATCGCGTATAGCCCATAATTCAGCAGCTAAGCTTGAAGTTATACCAATTACCCTAACAAAACCGGTTAACCATTTGCCATGATAGTCTTGTATAAGGCCACCACACCCTGCCAACCATGAGAGACATTTAACCTTGAGCGAGGTCATGATGGTGTTGTTGACAAAGAAGTAGCACATCTACTAACTATATAAAAAGAGGCAATATCCCTACAGTGCCCCTTTTGGTTTACTGAGTCCTTTTTTTCTTTTTTTCTTTTTTCTTTTTTAAGTTTTGAACAGTTGCTACAGTGCCACTTTGGTTTGTTCAAGTGGCACTGTGGCTACAGTAGCTACAACACTTTTTTTTTTTTTTTAGTCTTTCGTTTGTACTTTTTTTTTTCTCTTTTAAATATTTATAAGAACTCGCATATATATTGTTATACTAACACAACAAATTTCAAAATATTTTTACAATTATTGAGGTGTCAATTTTTTATAAGTCAAAATAAAATAATAAAATATGAAACTATGATCAACCACAACTGAAAATAAATGTTTTGTGAAAATATTGTGACACTTGTTGGGTGAATGTGTAAAAACTATGGTACTTTTGGTTTGTTCAATATGTACTATTCATCATTTTTTTTTTCAGTCATCGATTTGTGCTCTTTTTTCTATATATAAAAAGAGCGAATAGTCTGATGAATAGTGTTATGAATAGTAGTTTTGGTTTAGTGACTTGCCTTCCCCCCCCCCCCCCCCCCCTTTTTCTCTTCAAGTTCACAAACTGGGTTTGAGCCTTTTTTTTTTTTTTTTTTTTTTTTTTTTTTTTTTTTTTTTTTTTTTTTTTTTTTCTTTTTTAAGGATCTTTATATGTTTACTTTGTACTTATAATGTAAGCTTACATTGTATACACACAAAAAGTAGCAAATATTAAATACATTTAATAAGCTCTACAGTACACATTTGGTTTATTGAGTCTTTATCATCTTCTTCTTCTTCTTCTTCTTCTTTTTTTTTTTTTTTTTTTTCATGTTTTGAATAGTTGCTACAGTGCCACTTTGGTTTGTTCAAGTAGCACTGTAACTGCAGTAGCTACATCGCTTTATTTTTTTTTATTTTTAATTTTAATTATTTTTTCAGTCTTCCGTTTGTACCTTTTTTTTTCTGTTAAATATTTATAAGAACCTGCATATATATTGTTATACTGACATAACAAATTTCATAATATTTTCACAATTATTGATGTGTCAATTTCTTATAAGTCAAAATAAAATATAAAATATAAAACTGTGACCAACCACAAATAAAAATAAATGTTTTGTGAAAATGTTGTGACACTTGTTGGATAATGTGTAAAAGCTACTGTATTTTTTGTTTGTTCAATATGTACTATTCATTGCTTTATATATATATATATATATTTATTTATTTTTTCAGTCATCGACTTGTGCTCTTTTTTCTATATATAAAAAGAGCGAATAGGTTCATGAATAGCGTTATGAACGGTATTTTTGGTTTAGTGACTTGCCTTTTTCCTTTTTATTTTTTATTTTTTATTTTTTAAAGGATTTTTATATGTTTACTTTGTACTTGTAATGTAAGCTTACATTATATACACACAAAAAGTAGCAAATATTATTACATTTAATAAGCTCATAAACTGTGTTATGAACAGTAGTTTGGTTTAGTGAGTTGCCTCTTTCCCTTTTTATTTTTTATTTTGTTTTTTCAAGTTCACCAACTTGGTTTGAGCTTGTTTTTTTCTTTTAAAGGATTTTTATATGTTTACTTTCTACTTGTAATGTAAGTTTACATTGTATACACACAAAAAGTAGCAAATATTATATACATTTGCCAAAAAAAAAAAAATTGTACAAATTTTGCAAATGTGTACAACATATGCCAATTTTTATGTGTTTACAATATAAATTTACATTGTAAGTGCAATGTATATTTCTATATATATATATATATATATATATATATATATATATATATATGCATAAAGAGTGAATGGGAAAAGTTACAGTAATTTAGTTACAGTAGTTTTAGTTTGTTCAACTTTCATTGTTTTGCAGGCCGCTTTTTTTTTTTTTTTTTTTTTTTTTTTTTTTTTTTTTTTGTGAATGCATAAAATTGTAGTATATTTGCTATATTAATTTTGGTTTGTCCAATTCACGTTGTTTCACATTATAATAAAATATTAACATCACAAATTGGCACAATATTTTCACAATTGTTAAGGGTGTTAATTCATTATAGGTCAAAATAATATAACAAAATATCATACTAGAACTAGTTACAACTAAAAATAAAAGCATTGTGAAAAAGAAGTGCTATATCCACAATAATTTTCACAACACTTTCATAACAAATCAAATATGGTAAATTGTTATTGGTTCTAATTTAAATTTAAATTTACCAATGAAACTACTTTTTTGCCCACCAATAACAACTTGTAGCAACCTACTACTTATGATTGGTAGTGAAAATGTCATGGACATAACATTTTTTTGTGTGAAAAATGTTAAGACATCTTGATATTGTCACAATATTTTCAAAACTGTTGAGCTGTCAATTCTTTACAAGTTAAAATAAATATAACAAAATTATAAAGGTATTATGAAAATGTTGTGTCATTCTGTTGTGTTTTTAGAAATTTTTTGTTGGTTTAATAAACTTTGTTGAGCCAAAATTCACTATTCCACATACAATTTTCTTGGGTTGACTTTTTGTATATTTTTTTCTTTACACACTATTTTAAGTAAAAACACATAGTTTTACACACAAAAACAAAAACAAAAACTTAGGAAAAAAACAATTTTCATCCTTTATGTTTGGGGTGGTTTACAATTCTTCCTTAAACTTTAAAATCAAGCAATTTCTCCCTTAATATTTTGGAAAAGAGCAAATATGTCATATTGTTATTTTCTCAGTTAAACCCTAATGAAAGCTTATAATTCTTAAAATATTTTATTGTGTAATGTCTAAATTACTCCCGCTAAATTTTAACATCCTAAAAAATTTCTTTATGTATTTTTAGTTTTAAATGATAAAAATTCTTAGAAAGTTAGAGTGATGATATTAGGTGTTTTATTTGTTATTTAAAGAATGTTGATTTTCTAGGTTTAAATTTTCAAAACTTTTAATTTATCTAATGAAAAATTTGATGACACATGCCTTTTGTTATCTTTTTTTATTTTTTATTTTTTATTATTTTTTATATATATATATATATATATATATATAATTTTTTAGCAAAACTCAGTTGTTTATTGTTGGAAGATGATGATATTTATTATCATTCTTAGAAGTTTTTAGAGAGTATATATATTGTCTTTAGCAAGTAGGTACTAAAAAACTATTATAGTTAAATAAATATTTATATGTTAAATAGCTACTCTAACTTTGAGGTTGATCAAAATTCTTAAGTGTCTGAGATTAACTTTTAACGACATAATTATCAAAATTCTTAAAATTAATGTCTCTTTTGATTAATGTAAATCTCTATATACTTTAAAAATCAAATGATTCATATCTTTGTTTTGTGATACAAATAAAATCTAGAATTGACCTTAATTATTACTTTTTTTCTACGGCAAGCACGTGCCTTGCAAGTGCTACCCTAACTAGTAGAGGAAGAAAGAGGGAGAAAATTATTTTATTTTATTTAAAAACAAATACAGACCTATGATAAAACAAAGTCTTAAAGTTTAAAATAAATCAACTAATAATTTTAAAATACATGCATTTATTATTAATAACATGAGTTGGGTTGGATCACTAAAGCTAAATATTTTACATCCCAAATCTAATCCAATCTGAGTTTCCAAAAGATTTAAAATCCAATCCTACCCAACCCATCATCCCAATATAGTTTACTTGATTCAAAGAAACATTTAATGGTATCTTGGCATGAATCTCTTCATCTCGGGTAATTATTAGGTACTTCCGGAGTACTATAAATGAATACTCCCCCTTTTCACATAACTGTGTGTTCCACTAATTAAATTTGTGGTGGGACTCACAATTCATGTGAGATGGAGGAGTACGCATTTATGATACTCTCGGAGTATTCAATAGTTTTCCCTTCATCTCAAACAACACATTAAGCCGAATATAAAAAAATGGGCATTAAAGCCATTGGGACCTAGAGCTTTCTCATCATTTAAAGAAAATATTTTGGATTTATTATTTAATCTCCTCAGTATTTGAGAAGTAGCTAGGTATTTGAGTTAAAAGCCATTTATACGCATTTGCTCCATATCTTCATTCTTGTTTGTTGCCTGCCACATCAATAAGACATTTGATGGTATTTCTTCTAGTTCTGACCTTCAACACTCTTAATGTTATATTTTAAGAGGCATTATGATCCCCAAATTGCTATTGCCAACATAATTGTGGCATTGGTCTGTAAAAGGAGCTTGAATTGGCTTCCGTCTTGTACTCTTAATGTTTTATACATTTCTTGTTTTCCTTGGCATCTCCCATTGTCGTAGGCTCGTAGCTAATTTGTTTGTTCAATGAAAAAAATTGTGATTCAAGGTAGTTTTAAGGCTAAATCTTGCTCTAACCCACAAGGCAGTCTTGAGGATGTATATGACTTCGTGTTTAAGGGTTACGGGTCCAGAGATGCCTAAACGAAGAGGACTTTATCTAGGTGTAATTGCATAACATAAGTTCAATGGTCATAAGCGTGTGAAATTAAACTATTTGTTAGGTTCTTAGACTTTAGGAACTAATGTATTAAAACTTCAATATGTATTATGTTGGCAAACCATGATCAAAACATAGAGTCTAGGTTTAGGCTTGCTTAAAGTGTGGTTTAACGTAAAATTGGAATCGAGTGATTGTAGGATTTATTGGTCAAAATTTGCAAGGCTCAATCGATCGAAAAATTAGACTCGATCTATCGAAAGTCGTGTAGATTTAATTTCCTGCAGAATTTCCAATTTAGCCCCAAGCCCGTATGATGTGTAGGGTTTTGTGTTTCACTCTAAGCATAAACCCTAGCTACATTTTAGAAGTCTTTGTTGAGTTGTGTGTTGAATCTTCTATGAGATCTGAGAGGTGTTTACCCTTCATACACACACATAGAGTTATCAAGATCAAGATTCACATCAAGAACTTGATGATCTCTTTAGTTGCTACATAAAGAACTATAAAGAAGATCTGAAACCTTTGAGTAGGGTCTCAAAGTCACAAGTAGGAGAACTTATGGTTGCTGCAGATCAAAGAAAGAAGTAGTTCGTGGACTCGAAGCTATCACATGGTTGTGGTAGTAAGTTTTCTACTCGAAGGTAGCAATAGGATGTTAGTGGTCTAAGTCTTATTGTAAAAACTTCTTTCATAATGGATCTGTTTTTACCTTAAAGATAGCTAGGATAAATCTTCCCTAGGTTTTTTTACCGATTAGGTTTTCCTAGGTCATCATATCTTTGTGTTATTTATTTTTCCGCATTTATATATGTTTTACACATGTTGGTTTAACCTAGATTTTATTAACGAACTTGTTAATCAACTTGGCTTAATATTAGGTTAAACAACTTATGTTAAGGGGTCTAAAATCGTACAAGTGTATCAGAGTAGGTTAGCTCTTGTGTTTAGATCTCTTGATTTAAGAATTGATCCTTGACCCCTGTTTTCATGGAACACGGTCACTCTCTTCTGATCCCACTCAATCACTTTGATGGAAACAACTATGCCTATTGGAAAGTAAGGATGAAAGCCTTCCTAAAATCTATTGATGAGAGAGTGTGGAACTCCATTGAATACGGATGGAAGAAACCGACTACTCCTGTTAGTGAGTGGTCAATGTCCTAAAAGAGGTAGCCGCTTTTAATAGCAAAGTCATGAATGCTATTTTTAATGTTGTTTTTCTATAGAGGAATTCAAGAGAATCTCAAATGTTGAGGTTTCTCATACTACATGGAATATTCTCCAAACTATACATGATGGCATAAAGGCAATTAAAATTAATAAGTTGCAGCAGATAACAACTAGATTTGAAAGCATTAGGATGTCTGACGATGAAAGTTTTGATGAATTTCTATGTTAAGCTTAATGATATGTTAATTTTTCTTTTAATTTTGGGCGAAATTTATAATGTGAGAAGCCTAACCCGCGAAAGAGCTACGTGAGAAGCACATGCTAGAAGCTGAAGAGTCATGCTAGCCTGGAGGATTTCGCGAGTGTCTCACGGGTAAGGCCTTCTCGTGAGATTACCTGTGAAACTTTTTGCCTGGAGGATTTTTAAGTGTGACTTTCTTACCCTTCACCCATACTATATATACCCTCATTACTCACAGAAATTGTAAAGAGGCCATTCAGAGAGAAAAATCCTAGATAGGTTTTCTACAACACACACAGCCATCTTTCGAGAGAGAGCTACTCATCCTTAATGAGAAATCATTCTAACCTCTTCTCCTTCCCTCTCCCCTTGTTATACCTTGAGAGGAGATTTGTACCCAAACACAACCCACACATTTTCAGAGTGTAAAGAGTGTTTTGGAGCTTGGGAAGCTTTGGGGATTTGCCAAAAGAAGCCGGTAAGGCTTGGCGGATGCAATCGGGCGTATTGTGTGATCTGAAGAGCTAGAGAAGACAAGGCTTCCTTAAGTCAGTTGGTAGCAGGAGCTTGGAGGGCTCAAGTACATGAGGTAGACTAGGCTTGAAGGGTCTTTTGTTATTCGTGTACTCTAACTTTCTTCTCTAGTTGATCAATTTACCGCTTAGAGGGTGGCGGAGAAGTTTTTCGTTGAGTTCTTCGGTTTCCTCTTCGATAACACGTCTTGCTGTTATCTTATGGTTGCATCTCTCTTCCCTTACTCTTGTGCTTTACTTTTTATTGCTTGTTGTTCATGTTTATGCACTAGAGTAGTTTTATTGGTTTATTGCGCTTCATTTACTCTTGTTTCACACTTAGATAAGTTAGAGTAAAAGCAACCGAGCCGTAAGTTTTAATTGGGGGTCTAAACAAGCTCTTGTGTTTTTACACAAATTCGAGCTTCTAGGTATGTTATCTTATGTTTGCATTCTTCTTTCCTACTCTTTTGGCTTTCATTATACTGCTATGATTTGATGAATATGACTTAGAGTAGTTTTATTGTTTGTTCACTCGCATTTACTCTATTCCGCACTTAGTTTAAGTTAAAGTAAAATCAACTGAGCTGTAAGTTTTAATTTAGGGGTCTAAACAGCTCTTGTGTTTTCACACATATTCAGGCTTTCAATTGGCATTAGAGCGGGTGCACTTGTTGTGGTTTCATTACCTAAGTGTGATCCTAGACTCTTTTGAGATGGATCGATCTCAATCACTCAATGCTCCTTCATATTTTGATGGGAGCAATTATGCTTTTTGGAAAGCCCGTATGAGGGCATTTCTATGTTCTATTGATGATATTGTTTGGGATGCTGTTGAGATAGGATGGACTAGGCCGAAGGCTGCCAAATCCGAATGGGATAAGGCAGCCCTTACGACAGCTAATGCTAATAGCAAGGCTTTAAATGCTATTTTCACAGGATCTCTCATGTTACAATTGCGAAGGAGGTGTGGAAAATCTTGGAGACGACCTATGAAGGCACTAAAAAGGTGAAGGACACCAAGTTGCAAATGCTTACCACACGTTTCGTGGAGCTGAAAATGAGTGAAGACGAGTCATTCAACTTATTTTATGGGAAGCTAAATGAAGCGGTGATTGGGAAATTCAACTTAGGAGAAAAGACGGAGGACTCCAAGATTGTGAGGAAGATTCTACTATCATTTCCGGAGAGTTTCTGTGCAAAGATTACTGCCATCGAAGAGAGAAAAAACCTTGATGAGATTAAAATTCAAGAACTCATCGGTTCTCTTCAAACCTACGAGTTGTCTCTACCATCTCAAAGGAAGAGCAAATCTCTTGCTCTCATGACAATTAATGAGAGATTGGATGCTCAAGATTTATCGGATGAGGATGAGGTTGAAAAAGATGTGGCTTACCTTGTTAAGAACTTCCATAAGTTCCTAAAGTTCAAGAGAGAGGAAAGTCTTTTGAGAAAGGCAAATTCTCAAAATTCAAGAAGGACAAGAAAGACTTGAAGAAGAAGGATTCAAGAGATTCCTTGTTGTCTAAAATGGTCATGTGCTTTGAGTGCAAAGGACATGGGCATGTAAAGAAAGAATGCCCCACGTATTTGAAAGCAAAGGGTAAAGTCTTTCCAACTACCCTTAGTGACTCAGATGGTTCAAATTCTGACTTGGAAGAAAGTTGTGACGGAGAAGGAAACTACTCCGCATTTATGACCATTGCACTCGTGGACTCTTCAGGAGATTTGAATGCACTAGTGGAAGAGCTCGGTGAGCACATCGAAGTGGAGTCAATGGGAGTCGGGGAGGAATCCGATGATGAAGGTGATGAATGTGTCTATGAAGGAACAAAGGGATTGTAGGAAACTTATAATTCTCTTCTTGAGAAGACCAGAGATTATACTAGAGTGGCTAAAGTAGCCATCAGGAAAATGAAGACAGCAGAGCAAGACTACAAAAGTCTTTTAATGCAGTACAAGGAAATGAAGTGTGAACTTGAGGCGCTAAATGGAGACCTAACAGAGGCCTACTCTAAGATCAAGTTTCTGGAGCTTGAAGTGATTTAAGCTAATGCCAAAGTGGAGTGAGTTGCCTCCAAGAAGCTTGATGAAGTGCTTGCACATCAAAAGCCTTTTTTTGACAAAAGCGGTTTAGGATATTCTGGAGAAAGTAGTTCAAGTGCCAATGTGTCCAAGGAGATGAAATTTGTTAAAGCTAAGGAACCAATGGTAGCAACTCCAAGTGTTGAGAATATAAAAGTGGAGAAGAAGTCAAATGGAATTGCTCAAAAGGTTTTGACAAAACCTCAAAATCCATTTGTGGCTAAACCCAAGGCTAAAGGGAAGTCTCTCCCAAAGTCTCAAAGAGGTCCTCAAGTTCGATGCTTTTGCCACCATTATGGAGTTTGAGGACACACAAGACCTAATTGCTACAAACTTTACGCATTGAAGAAAGCGGATTCTCAAAGGCTAAGAGGACAAGGAAAAGGGAATTGGAACACCAAGCAGTCAAAAGCATGAGAAGTTGATTTTGGTTTTGGTGATGTGATGAAGATAATAGATACCATCATTTCTTGTTTGGCAAGAAAGTTTCAGCCAAAGGTTTGAGAATCACAGCTCTAGTACCCAATCCTCTAGGGATATCACTCAAACGCACGTGCCGTGTGGGTGAAGAAGGGTACACATGCATAAGCATTAAACCATGTCCATGCATCAATTCGTGCTATATGTTGTGACTTTGATTGGTTTTTTGCTTATGTTTCACATTTTAGCATGCTTCTTTTCCAGTTTGTTTTGTACTTGTTGTTTTTGTTGATCTTACTTTACATGTTCTATTTTTAAGTGTGTTGAAAAAATTCAAAAACCCATAAAAATTGAAAAATCTCTAAAAAGTTTGATCGCTTGTGTTGTGTATATCTCATGTGAGTTTGGCCTAGTACCTTCGTACTAATGGCGTGGTGCATTTATGAGCCTAGCTTATTATGTATGCACATCTATCTTTGTGGGGAAAATCTTGACATCTATGTGTGACTGTTGTAAATCAATCTTCAAGCTTTTCATGAATGATTTGTCAATAATCTTGATGGTTTTGATACATGCATAGACTTATGCCTATATATCTCCCCACTCTTTTATGATTTTGCTTTATAACTCAACAAATGTCAAATCTTGAAAAGAGATAATGAGCTACAAGAGCCGTCGCTCATACTAGTATTTTACTATGAAAAATGGAAAGCGACTTGTATTGGAATGTATGGTGCCCAAAAAGCCAAAGGCTTATTCTCAAAATTGAAATATCAAAAATTTCAGGCATCGATCTCAAAATGAGATGTATTGTTAAAAAATGATCAAATGTTACGAATTGTAATGAAGCCACATGAAAAGTTTCAAAGATATGTAATCATTTTCTTGTGGGAGGTCATATATGCTCATTTCTATAATTGAGATAGACCACTTGACTTAGTATCAGTTGTGTATGACTTGATTGAATTAATCATTGAAACTTCACTCTGGACTAAGAACTATTCCATATTTGATTCCCACACACAACACACAAGACTTTGTTCAATGAATGCTTATTTCATTTGTGTGATTGTACGTGTTCAAATGTGATGTGTATACTCAATTGCTTATTGATCAAACCCAAAAAGATTTTTGAGTATTTTATATGTTTTTGAAAGTGTTTTTATGCTTTTGTGTTTTGACTTTTTGTTCAAACTGCATTTTTCATGTTTTTCATCAAAAACTCGTTCAAAGGCATTTTCGTGAGAAGCTCACGACTAAGCACTTCCCGCATAAAAGGGTTAAGGAAAAACATGAAAACACAAAATTCAGATAAAAAATTTCACGACTGTCTTGCGACTGTTTCGCGAGTAAAGTCTTCCTGCGAAAAGTTTTATGCTTCAGACACATTTTTTACGAGTAACTTCGTGAGAAGCTAATCGGTGAAAAATGCGTGTTTTTAGTTTTAAAGGGCTAATGTAGATAGTTTTTCAAAATCATTTGTTTTACCTCACCTCGCCTCCCTCATGCCCCAAACAACCCAAACCTTATTTTCACTAAAAAAACCCAACCAAATCTCAAAAGAGAACTTCTTCAAATCATTTCTAAGGTATGTTTATACAATCTTTTCTCTTTACTTCCTTAGATTATGCAGAAAATTCTAGGTTTTACTTGATTTGGGTTATTTTGAAAAAAGGTTGGGAAACTTTAAATTTTGTGAAAATTCTTTCAATTTCTTGATTGGGTTTTGTCCTATTTGGTTTGTTTGTGTCTGTGTTGGCCAATTGTGGCAATTTTAACATGTATTAGGCAAGATTTACTCATGTTCGTGCATTGCCCACATGTTAGTTTTATAAGTGCATATCAAGTGTTTGATAAAATGCCCAAATGGCATTTTGGTGTTGTTTTGGACTCTAATGAGTACCAAACTTTGGGGTTTACCATGATTGGACTTGTTTATCATGTTTTGATCATTGGGTGTGTGTTTTACACACTTTGACCCAAATGTGTTTAGTCATGCCTTGCACATGCATCACATATGCACACCACATGCACACATGATGCACACACTTGAACACTTGTCATGCTTTTGCATTTCAATCATGCTAGATCTGTGATATTACATGTTTAGCTCTTTTAACATGATTGTGTGACATTGTTTTTGTTCTTTTTAGGACTTTGTGTTTATTTTATGAACTAACTTGGTACTAATCAAGTTTACATTCTTGTTTTGTGTTTTTGCACTTGTTGCTTTGTATTTTGTGTCTATTTTTGCAGATGTATCACCGTTCCTCTCACAATAAAGAACACGTGATTGACCTTACGTCAGCCCCTGTATCAAAGAAGACCCAAAATTCATCCGATGACTCCAACAGCGAGAGATTCAAGACTCCCCTCGATTCTTAGACTTTCTCCAGCATTTTTAAGGATGCCCCTACTGTGGTGGAAAAAATTGTACGGTTTGACATCTTGGGATCCGCTTTTATCCTTAGGATTTTTGTGGATAAGGATTGGGCAAATTTATTTGGAAACTTTGAGGATCCGATTGATGAATTAGTTAAGGAGTTCTACTCGAATGCTAGATTCATCGGAGTTGAACTGAAGTGTTGGGTTCGAGGAAATGAGTTTATCATCACTCCGGATTACCTTGAAAAGATCCTTCGCATCAATTGACCAGCAAATGTGGACATCTCTCCATATAATGACAGACTTCCTCCAGTGACAAATATTCTTCAAATTCGTGGAGCCGATAATAAGGTCTCAGCCAAGGGCATGTCCATTGGAACTGTGAAGTTTGAACCTGAACTAAAAACTCTCACATTGATCATGTTCTCCAATCTTTATCCACTATCCAACACTGGATTCATCAATCTTGGAAGAACACAGTTCTTATGTGATCTCATCACAGGAGCTCCAATTGATATTTGCGCTCACATTTTCCAGACTATGGGGAAAATAGCAGCATGAACAGCAACACAGATTTGTCTTCCTTTTTGCAGTCTAATCATGAAAATCATGGTACTTAAAGGTGTTCATTCGCTAAGAGATGGAACTATCCTAGTGCGTCAACGCCCAATATCCATGGTGTCTCTTCAAATGAGCAAATGCCACTCTTTTGTTGAACGAGAAAAGTAAAATCTGTCCAAAACACAAAAGAGTGAATCTTTCCCTCGTGCCACTCCTTCCGGTCATTGCTCAGCTACTCATACTACCCCGAACATACTAAGACTACATCTCCTCACACTCCTGAGCCGCAGTCTACCAGCACTCACGCCAACAGGTTAACTATCTTGGTTGAGGGTTTGCATGAGCGTATTTCAGGACTTGCTAATGTCATCTACTTGACCAACAACCAGGTTCAAATGCGTCTAACAACCATTGAGACATAGTTAGATGCGATTTAACTCAAGCTAGAGGAGAGCCTTTAGTTATTCGTGCCAAAAAGGGACTCACTATATAGTTTGGAAATAGCATATAGTAAGGGGGAGAGCATCACAAGAAGGGAAGTGTGGGAAGTGTGCATATTGAAAGGGGGATTTTTGTGAGATCAAAAGGAGAAAGCTGACACATACTTTTGGCTAGTCTAATTTACAGCTTATTAGTTTTCTGGCTAGTCGAGTTTATAGTTTTTATAAATTTTGGTTATTTACATTGCTTTATTTTATAGCTTTTAAGTACTTTGGTTTAAAACTTTCAGTTTATATTCAGTACTTTGTTTTTGTATCCTTGCTTTGTTGCATTTTTTAAGTACTTTTAGATTTTGTTACATTATCTTTAGTACTACACACTTGTGCCCTTGTTGGATCTTGTATCCTTGATGCAAATACTTCTTGTATTTCGCATTGGTTGTGTGTTGGACATGCAATGATTCTTGCATTGCTCTTAATTGCACTGCGTGTCCAGATGATCATTTACTAGCTAAATGTTCATTGTAGTCATTCTTTAATGATTGTTTCTGTTTGATCTAGTTATGCTTCATTGTTTATATAGTGTTTATTACATTGATCGCATTTTACTCGCTCATATACGTACCGTGTATACAACTTGTCATAAGCTTAATGAAAGTTTTGTTTGTGTTCGAGTGCTTTAGGTTATAGGTGTATACGTGCAAGTGCTTCACAGCTTCTAGATTAGGTATAAGTGAGTTTTACCACTGTTCCCAAACTCAAGTTTAAGTCTAGAGTATGTTTTAGGGGTTTTGTCACGGAATAGCCAAAATGAGAGATTGTAAAGTTGTGATTTAGCACTATTTTGTGTTGGCTTTAATTCCATGCCAAATTTGATTGTAATTATGTTCAATCTTATGTACCCTATATTTTATGTGGGATTTATTTGTAAGGGTTGTGTGCGAGAGAGAGTATGAAGACTCAAGGCAAATTGAAGATCAAAGGAATTTTCGCGGGTAGCTCGCGAGAAGCCTTCCCACGAAGTGAAGCATGTGTTTAGCACATGATTGGAATGCGAAGAGTCATGACAGATGGTGACAGCTATTTTTTGCGAGTGTTTCGTGAGTAAGGCCTTCTCACGAGATACCCGCGAAACATTCTGTTTTGCTATTTTGTCATATCTGATACACTATGTCTCTATCCACACTATATATATCCACATTACCCACATATTGAGAGGAGTGCTTTTAGAGAGAAAACTCTAGCCACAACCTTTGAGAGTTAGAGATTGTCATACCCACAATCCTCTACATAATCCATTGTGGTTTTCCTCAACTCTTCCCTCTCTATATCCAAATCTATGAGAGGTTGATAGCCCAAACACTTACCACATCCATTCTGAGTGTAAAGTGAGGTTTTGGTGCTACTGTGAAGCATTGGAAGAAGCCATTTGTTTGGTGGATGCAATCGGGCTGAATTACGTGATCCGGAGAGCTAGAGAAGTCAAGGCTTGGCTAAGTCAATTGGTAGCAGGAGCTTGGAGGTCTCGAGTACATGGGGTAGACTAGGCTTAGAGGGTCTTTTGTTATTCGTGTACCCCAACTTATTCTCTAGTGCATCGATTTACCACTTAGAGGGCAGCGGAGAGGTTTTTCGCCGAGTTCTTTGGTTTCCTCTTCGATAACACATCAGCGTGTTATCTTGTGTTTGCATTCTTCTTCCCTACTCTTTTAGCTTTCACTTTACTACTGTGATTTGATGAATATGGCTTAGAGTAGTTTTATTGTTTGTTTGCTCGTATTTACTCTATTCCGCACTTAGTTTAAGTTAGAGTAAAATCAAGCGAGTCGTAAGTTTTAATTTTGGGGAGGGGGGGGGGGGGGGGGGGAGGGTCTAAACAACTCTTGTGTTTTTACACATATTCGAGCTTTCAATTTATGTGCTAGAAGCGAAAAGGGAGGAAAACGGTTAAATGGATTAGCCAAGAAAGCTTAAATTTGAAATAGGAATTAGTTTTTCCCAAAGCAAATTATACTATCAAATTAGTGTTCGAAACAGATCTGGTTGATTAGGTACTTGTCCAACTACTTGGTAAATTTGTCACCCACTATTGGATTTCTTTGGGTAACAACCAAGGTGGTCAATACCGTACCGGTTGCATACCGGTATCGAAACATTAACATTTTGTTCCGGTTTAAATACCGGCCATGTACCGGTCATGCCGGCCAATTTCAGGCAATACCGGCTTGTACCGGGCATATCGGCCAGTACAGGAAAATTTTTTTTTTTTTTTTTTAATTTTTTTTAAAGTTTTGTAATTTTTGAATTTTTGTTAAGACAGAATAGTAACTTCTTTGCATTAACTTATTAGTATTATTTGTTTTCTTAGTATGTAATGGTAACTTTAAAGCTTTCTATTATATATATATATATATATATATATATATATATATTTAATTGATACTAAAGTCTAAAACCATAAATAATTAGTTCTAAATTGAAGAAATGTTTTATGGTAAACTTTTATATTTATTATAATACACACACACACACATACATATATATATATATATATATATATATAATAGTGGTAAACCCAAAACGGTACACCGGTATTGTCCGGTATCCAAAATATATCGTACCGCTGGCCAAACCAGTACAGCCTCTGGTATGGTATTGACTTCCTTGGTAACAACCCCATCTCTTGGAAGATCAAGAAGTAAACTAGTGTCTCTCAGTCCTCTGCTTATGCCGAATATTATCTCATGACCTCGACATGTGAACTCATTTTGCTTCAATAGCTTCTCAGGGACCTTGGCATCAATCATAATGGCCATATGAGACTTTATTGTGATAACAAAGTAGTACTCCATATTCTTGTTAATCTCATCATCATCCGCTAGCAAACCGAACATATTGAACCGGATTGCCACCTTATTTATGAAAAGATTGAAGCTAGATTAATATGAACTTCTCGTATTGCTGGCTTCTTCACTAAGCCTCTTGGCAAAGATCAGTTTTGTCACCTCGATTACAAGTTTGGCAGTCATGCTTTAACTTGAGGAGAGGGTCGGGAGACAGAATATTCGGATCAGTATTGGGATTTCACCAAGTAACAAACCAAATGTTTCCTTTTTTAATTTTGTTGACTGACTTATTGAAATCAAATCTCTAAAATTTCTCCCATTTTCTCTCCTCATTCTCCTATATCACAAGGAGACTTAAGTTTATCAATAATTTATCATGAGACTAAATAGCTATTATGAAAAGTCGAATTTCATTAAAGACAAACTAAAAGGTTCAACATAAACTTACAATTGAACAATGGAAACTACTATAGGTGGTTCGAAATTACATACAATTTCCATAGGAGGAAAGCCATAGAAGAACTCGAAGAAAGTTCGAGTCACATTTAACTTTGAGCTCCCTACCAGTCACGATATACCTTGGCTTGGCTGTTGGTGCATTTGATCTAGAAAAAAAAAAAAAATCTTCACTCTGGTAGTGGGATATCAGCCAGATCCTCTCTGTGAGGAATGTGGTCCAACTCGCCCACCTCACAAGAATTGCCTAGCCCGTGTTCCATGTTGTTTTGGGCTAGTGGGTGGTCATGCTTTACAGGCTCAACAAATGTTACAACAATGTCTTTTCGGAAGGTAAGATAGATGATTGCTAAGATATAGATGAGCATTAAGGGAAACACTAGGAGCCCAACGAACACATTTGCAACCTTTGGTAAATTGTTGTGAATTAGCCAACCGACAAAACCTGTGCTCAGGTAGTAGATGTTGATGCCAATGATCCCCACCCCTAGGATCCACGAGATCACAATAACCTACAGGCATAATTGTTCGGTGCTTAGTTAATAAAAGGATGTTTGCCTTACTCTTTCTTTCTTTCTTCTTTTGTGTAAGAGAAAAAAAAATGTAGTTGTTTTCTTTAATGCCTTGCTTGCTTTGGCCATCTAATTTCATACTTTTAAACTTAGATATGGTTACCTTGATGATATAAACTATGTTTTTCAATTAAATTCAATCATGTCACTGTATTGATTAATAAACCATATAGTTAAATTTAATTGTCATTAAAAGAAGTTAATTTTGTTTATACTATATTGAGCAATGCAGTCATATAACTGAATTTAATTCCCGAATCTAAAATATAACACCTAAATTTTATACATATGAATTGCACTGATGGGCTTTATAAATTCAGCCCATCACCTACCTCAATTAGTCATCTAAAAGCAAAATTCGAAAAAGAAACAAAAGTACGTAAACAACTTACATATATTGAATTCTTGTGTGGTCCCATCTTGGTGGCACTGCTACTGAATTTAAGGAGGGGGATTAGAGCAAACGGAAGCTCAAATGAAAGTATCATCTGCAAAGCATAACCCATTAAATTTTTATCCTATGTTTGAATATAGGTATCAAAGTAAAAAAAAAAAGTTACAAACCGATGAGATGATGATAAGTTGGGCTGCACCATTAGATCCTCCAATAATGGAAACAATAAGACTAGGTGTAATGGCAATGCACCTTGTCATCAGGTTTCTAATCCATTTTTTCATCTTAAGATCCAAGAAACCCTATAAAAGCCACACCATCCTTAAATTAATTAAAATTTAATCCCAATTAATTAGGGTAGCTTCACATGATATAAACATATATGTTTGTGTGTGCATGTTGTATGTTTAATTTTCAAGACCTGCATGATGAATTGTCCTGCATAAGTGCCTGTGATGGTGGAGCTTTGCCCTGAGGCTAGCAATGCAATGGCATAAATGGTTGAGCTTGACCGACCCAATACATTCTACACACATAAATCAATAAAAAAAAAAAAAAAAAAAATTATGTTAGACCTTGTGCATAAACATTCAAATTGATAGACTATTATTTGTCCTAAAAGCTTAAATTAAAAAAAAAAAATTGTTGAATTTAATTATTTAACCATTATTCTAATGTAAAATAATTTCCTATATATAAATTTGAACCTTGAGAAGGAAAGAGGCTGAGTTGAGGTCAAGATCATTGCATTGATTTGCAGTCTCATTTGAGATGTTATTGGCTGAGCAAACAGTGCCCGATACAGAGACAATGGCAACATTGATTAGAAATGCAACAAACAATGCGTATCCGCTCTCTATTAGGAAATATCGACATGCATCCTGTGATATAGCACGACAAGGCAGAACACAAGCATTTTGACACATTAGCAAAAATCAATTATTTTGGAAAATAAAGAAAGCATTTATCTCTCCTCTACAATTTAATGAATTGAGCTAGTTTTACCATCTGTGATTATGATAATTACTGGAGTCTGGAGCTCACTTGTATATAATTTGTTTTTTGATTAAATTACAAATTACATCTTCTAATTTGTCTAAAATTCAATTCAATCTTGTAACTTCTGAAATATTCATACTAGTGAAAAAATTTATACTTTGATTCAATGTAATCTTTCCATCTGATTCCGTCAGACAGTGCTGTTAGGTGTCTTAAAAAACGATGTCGATCATTTTAGAAATTAAAAAAATACCAAAATTACGTTGTTTTGGGACATGTAACTGGCTACCATCCTAACGAAAGGGCTACATTGAAAACGAATGGATGTTATTGGAGTGAATTGAATAAATCAGAAATTATATACTAAATTGAATTTTGAACAAAATTAAAAGGGGCAATTTGTAAGCACTAGGTTCTTACATTGATACCATGGACAGAATTTGGTATTTTCCTGGATAGCACAAGAGCCGAGTGGAGAAAGAGATTGTGCCTATTGGTCAAAAGAAATGGAATAAATAATAAGGTATAACACTAATTAATTATTAGAAGGAAGAAAAGAAATAGTTATGAAATAATGAAGGACAATATTTAACGAAATAGTAAATAAAGTACGGCATGACAAGGGCACCCAAAAGTGCTATGGCATCCCCGGTGGCTCCTTGGCCACTGAGCTTGGGTATAAACATTCCCTTTAGCACAGCCGCTGCTGGAGGCTTTACATAACCCATTTCTCCAAAGAAACATGCAGCCATTACGAAGACCAGTATTGTTATCAGCAATTCCAGCTTCCTAACCTACCCAACCAGAAATTTTTAACAAGAATTAAAACTATAGTGGAAAACGGGAAGGAACATGAAATACAACATTTTGAACTCCAATGAGTAGCATGCATAATACTTGAGACTTAGGCCTGAAGCTCCCAATTTTGTAATGGCTTTATTCCTTTAAGATAAATTATCCCAATATTGAGTCAACCTTGATTTTTAGTGTTTCACTTTATATTTCACCAATTATATATATAATTTGTTTGATTGTTTTTTTTTTTTTAGGTAGAGTATAAAATAAAGTGGAATACAAAAGAAAATTTTTATCTACCTCTCCTACAAAGTAAGAGTAGGTATCTCATGCAGAATTCACTCGCTCACAGTGTGAGAGTTCCACATATCTCAATGACTCATGTTGTGTAAGAGATTATGCATCTGCTTGAAGTTAGGGTGATCTAAGAGCATTCACATTAAAGCTCTCGAAAGTTAAAAATGCTATTTTTTAGCATCTCATTCCAAAAAAAAAAAAAAAAAAAAAAAAAAAAACACTACATTAGAGTACTAGCAGCAGTGTTAGCTTCACCAAAACACAAAAAAGAGGGTTGCAGTGGTAGAGCTAAAGGTAAAATTTTTACCTTCATTGCTATTGTGCACAGCTATATATGGCTGTGCACTGTAGTTGAAGGCTAAAAAAAAAAAAATTTATTCTCAGCCGGATTAAAATAATATATGTTTGTTTATTTTTATTTTTTATTTTTTTTATTCTCACCATGCCTCTCTCAGTGTCACTCTCAACTCACTCTCTCAAGCTCTCACCTCTGTCTCACCTTCTCTCAAAACTCTCTCAAACTCTCTCCCTCATAGCCACCTCTCTCGGCCTGCTGTCGCTGCCGATCGAGCTCGCCGCCACCTCAGCTCGCCTCCCTTTGCCGACCATTCGCCTCCCTTCACTCCCTTCACACCCAACTAGCGACCCTTCGCCTCCCACCCATCCGGAGACCTTTCGCCTCCCACCCCCAACTGGCGACCCTTCGCCTTCCACCCCCAACCGGTGACCCTTCGTGTAATGAGTATTTTTTTTTTTCCTTTTGAGTTAATTTTTTTGTTAATTTTTTTTTAATTATTCTAGTTCCTTTGGGTATTTTTGTTTAATGATTCTAAATGCTTGACGTTAATTTTTTTGTTTAATGATTCTAGTTCCTTTGGGTATTTTTTTGTTTGATACTGTAATGGGTACATGTATTTTTGTTTAGTTTGGATATTTGATATTTACTGTGTAATGGTTGTGAAGAAAGTTTCTTTAATGTTACAAAGATTTCAATTTTATTATTGTTAATTATTATTAGTGTTGGTCTTGTTGATTACATAGAGCAATTTGCAAGGAAATGAAATGATTAGAAAAGAAAAAAAGGAACTAGTTGGTGTTTTTTCTCTAAAGAGTTGTTGAGTTGAATGGTTGATTTTTGAATCTGTGGTGGCGGTGGCGGAAGACTCAGTGGCAGCGGCAATTGTGGTAGTGGTAGCGGTTGCGGGTGGTTGTGATTGTTGTTTATTGTAGTGGATATATTATTTTATTGTAGTAGATATATTATTTTATTGTGATGTTTATATTATTTTATTGTGTTGAAAGCTAAAATAGATCTACTGCTGCAGCATGTTTTGTAAAGTGAGTAGGTAAAATAGATAAAATAACTTTTTGTGGTGCCAAATAGCTAAAATTTTAACTCCACTACTGTGGATGCTCTTAAACATGCTATATGCTATAAATTTTGACACCATGCTACAGTGAGCTGTTATCTTTAGCAACTCACTGTAGCGAAATGTCATAATAAAATAATACAATTTTATTTGCCCCTCATGCATGCCACTATTTCTCTATCTTTTGCAATTTGCTTCATCTTCTCCCTCTTGTTCTCATCTTCTCCCTCATCCGTCGTTCCTCAATCTTAATCTCAATCGCACAAAATGAACAGACAACTCCAATCCCTATGCCAGATTCGCCGCTCTTAAAGCTAAGGGCTCTTCGTCTTCTTCTGTAGCTGTTGGTGTCGAAGCGGAAGAAAGCAAATCGGGCTCCATATCGAAACAGGTCTGATCCAATTGGGCATCGAAATTGTCGAATTGGCAGGATTCGAAGGAGATAGCAGAGAAAACGAAGGGATCGGAGAATTATCCAGAGGAAAACGACATCGAATTGGAGAATTATCCAGAGTTAGATTCAAGGGATCGGAGATACAAGACGAGTGAGGGAATGAGGACGTGGCTTATTAAGGTGGACAACGACGTTTTGCCATTGTTGATGGTGGGTGGGTACGGTTTGTGGTGGGTATCCTTTTGATGGGTTTTTTTTTTTTTTTTTTTTTTTTTTTTTTTTTTTTTTTTTTTTTCTGGATTTTGCAATGGTTGATGGATGTTGCTAGTGGTTGTAGTTGATTTTGGGTCACGATGGTAATGGTGGTGCTGTGGTGGTAGTTGAAGTTTTATGGGATTTTTTTTTTAGGTGGTGGTGGTCTTGGTGGATTGTTTAGGGTTTTTCTGGGTTGTTGATGATGGTGGTTGTTGTTGTGTTTGTGGCGTAGTTTTGTTTTGAGTTTTTTTTTTTTTTTTTTTTTGGTGGATTGTGGCTGCCACGGTGGTTATGGCAATGGGGTGGGGCGGGGCCCAAGGATGGGATCTTCGTCCCCGCCTTGCATGATTTTGTTTTGCCCCATCTCCGCCCCGCCCCACATGACGAGGAAAACTTTCTCCCCCCATCCCCGGCCCTTGGGGCCCCGCGAAGCCCCGCCCCACCCTGTAAAACTCTACTTTTTGTTAATTTGCCCTACAATTAGTACAAATTTTTTTAATGAAACATATTTCATTAATAAAAATATGCTTGAAATTATAACTAAATTTATCCCATCAAATCAAATCATTTAGAAAAAATTGAATAGTATATCCAAGTGTTTAACAAGACAATCATAAAGAAAAAAAAAAAAAAACGCATAGTATAACACATAACAAAATAAAGGCAGAGAACCACATTGGGGAGAATAAAATAACTAATATTGATATGTTATTTAAATAGTATGGTTTTAGGGTATGAAAATTTACAATTATAACCCTTAGCAATGCGGGTGGGGCGGGGACGGGGAAGGGCGGGGCAGGGTGGGTCTAAAAAGTCTAAACCCATCCCCGCCCCGCCCCGTGGTGCAGGGCTAAAATCTTGCCCCATCCCCGCCCTATCACCTTTTCGGGGCGGGAAAAACCCACGTGGGGCGAAGCGGGGGAGGGGCGGGTTAAGCGGGGTGGGGCAAAATTGCCATCCCTAACGGTGGTGCTGGTGCTGGTGAACAATGTTGGTGGCCAGTTGCTATTGCTATGAATTTTTGTGGGAAATTTTATTTTATTTGAATGAGTTGTTTATATTATTTTAATAAAGTGAATGTAAAAGTAGGACCTTTTTTTTTTTTTTTTTTTGATGTGAAAGCTGACATTTTATTGCATAAAAGCTGACATTTTAATGAGTTGTTTATGATCTTGTCTCTCTCCCTAGTAGGAGTTGTTTCTCTCTGGATCGAAAGGTTTCTAGGTCTTTCTAGAGATTTCTATCTCTCTCTTTCTCTGGATAGTAACGTTTCCAGCTTTCTCTCGGCGCATAATTGTTCTCCGATTGTGTATACACGAGCTCATCGTTGAGGATCTTCCCTCTTCACCGAGGGTTTTATTAGTCTTTGACGTGGGTATAGTTTTGTCGCTGGTTGGATCCTCTTCTGCTGCGTTCGAGAGCTCTACTCTGGTGTGTGGGCATATCTGCGTCCTTGGTGGGTGGGGCTTTCTTCCGTAGTGGGTCACGTGTAGTCTGGGTGTTCCGCCCAGGTGTGGGTCTTCCCTCTTCTTGGTGGGTTTTCTCTGCCAGGTTGGTGGGTATTTTCTTGGCTGGAGTGGGTCTTTCTCTACCCCTTAGTGGGTTAAGTAGATGATTTGGAGTGGTAATTTCGGTGCCATCTACAAAGGCTTAGTCTTTGGATGTCTGTTCAGTTCGACGGCCATAGACACTAGCAAGGTATTACTTTGTTTCCTGGCATCTGGGTTTCACGCTTTGTGCTATGTGGGTGTTGGGTTATCAATTAGATTGGCTGTGCTGTGGATTGATGTAGTAGAAGGGTTAAGCGTGGGAACAATGATTGCCTTAGGGTGGAATTGTCGAGGACTTGGGAACCTACGGTCAGGTCGTGCGTTGGGCGAGTTAGTCCAACAGTGGAATCCCAATGTGGTGTTTCTGATGGAAACAAAAATAAAGAAGAAAGCAATGGAAAAGGTTATGGAGAGAATTAAGTTTGTGAATAGGCTTGTTGTGCCTAGTGAAGGTAGGAGTGGAGGTTTAGCAATGTTATGGAAAAGAGAGGTTCAATTGGAAATTATGGGATATTCAAGGAACCATATAGATGCAATTGTTACGGAGCAAGTTTCTGGCAATAGGTGGAGAATCACGGGGTTCTATGGGCACCCGGAAACACATAAAAGGAAGGAATCGTGGGATGAGTTGGCGGCTTTGAACAGAAAATTCAGGCTTCCTTGGCTGTGTTTTGGTGATTTTAATGAGATTCTATCCATGGGTGAAAAGTTGGGGGGTGCTATGAGGTCTCAAAAACAAATGGAGGGATTTAGGGAGGTAGTTAATTTTTGTGGCTTTAAGGATTTGGGGTATAGTGGCCCTGATTTCACATGGTGTAATATGCAAGAAGATGATAGCCAGGTCTATTTAAGGTTAGACCGTGCTTTTGCTATGGATGATTGGATACGCCAATTTAATGGGGTAAGAGTCCTTCATTTGGTGGACTCGACGTTAGACCATTGTGCTCTATTGATTATTGACAAAATTACCCCCAGTCAGCCACAGAAGAGAAGATTTCAATTTGAAGCCATGTGGACAAAAAAGGAGGAGTGTAAGGAGTTCATAAAAGCGGCTTGGGAGGGTAGCCTTAATCAAAACTCTCCTGAAGGAGTTGTGGCCAGTTTACAGAATGTTGCAGCTGATTTAGTAAGATGGAATGCATCGGTTTTTGGCTACATCCCAAAGTAGATTCAGAACAAGCGGAAGAGCTTAACGCCTTGGTGTTGCAAGATAGAAATGGAGTGATGGGGAAGGAGATAAATAGATTGAGGAGTGAGATCAATGATCTCCTGGATAGTGAAGAGATATTGTGGCACCAAAGGTCAAGGGTTCAATGGTATGGGCAAGGGGATCGCAATACTAAGTTTTTTCACTCAAAAGCCACTCAGAGGAGAAAGAAGAATACGATTACAGGGTTATGGGATAAGTGTGGGAATTGGTGTGAGACAAGTGAGGGCATTACAGCAGTAGCCATTAGCTATTTTGAGAAGCTGTACAGCATTTCCCATCCAAGTCGAATTTCAGAAGTTACTGATACTATTTCAGCCAGGGTCACTAATGAGATGAACCAAAGCTTAATTCAAACTTTTACTAAAAGCAAGGTGGAGGCTGCGCTGAAGCAGATGCATCCTACTAAGGCTCCCGGCCCAGATGGTATGTCTGCTATTTTTTTCCAGAAGTACTGGGATGTTGTTGGAAATGATATAACATGTATGGTCCTAAATGTATTAAATATGAACATGTCTATTTCTAGTATAAACAGAACCAATATTACCCTTGTGCCAAAAATTAACAACCCTTCAAAAATGACTGATTTTAGGCCTATGAGCTTATGGAATGTAGTGTACAAGCTTGTTGCTAAAATGTTAGCAAACCGCCTTAAAGGTGTTCTTCCTCATGTTATCTCTGAAAATCAAAGTGCTTTTCTTTCAGAAAGACTCATTACTGATAATGTGCTAGTAGCGTTTGAAGTAATGCACTATTTAGAACATAAAAAGGAGGGTAAGGAAAATTTTATGGCTGTTAAGCTAGATATGAGTAAGGCTTACGACCAGGTTGAATGGGGTTTTATTGAAAGGGTGATGGAAAAAATGGGATTTTATGAAAAATGGATTAGCCTAATTATGCAGTGCATATCTATGGTTTCCTATTTAGTGATCATTAATGGTATAGTTAATGGTTGTATCCATCCCACAAGAGGCCTTCGTCAAGGAGACCCCTTATCTCCTTACCTCTTTATCTTATGTGCAGATGGTTTCTCCTCCCTAATAAAGGAAGCGGCAAGGAATCAGGTGTTGAGTGGAATTTCCATCTGCAGAGGATGTCCTATGGTTTCGCATTTATTTTTTACTGATGATAGCTTGTTGTTCTGCAAAGCTACTGACTATGAATGTCGAAAATTAGTAGAGATCCTTGAGCTATATGAAGCGGCGTCGGGGTAAAAAGTAAATACGGACAAATCTTCTGTATTCTTCAGCCATAATACTCCCCAAGGAAGGAGAAGTGAGGTGATTGACATTCTTGGGCCAATGCAAAACACTAGACATAACAAATATTTGGGGCTTCCTTCCATCATTGGAAGATCTAAGACTGAAGTGTTTGCGAAAGTGAAAGAAAGGGTTGGGAAGAAGCTCGCAGGGTGGAAAGAGAAAATGCTTTCTTTGGGAGGAAATGAGGTTCTGATAAAGGTTATGGCTTAGGCAGTTCCCACGTATACTATGAGTTGTTTCCTCCTCCCAAAGGGGCTCTGTGAGGAAATTGAAGGAATGATAAGGAAATTTTGGTGGGGGCAAAGGCAGCAAGAATCCAAGATAGCTTGGGTGAGTTGGGAAAAGTTATGTCGATCAAAACTCTGAGGTGGCATGGGTTTTCATAATTTCCAAGCTTTTAATTTGGCCATGCTAGCAAAACAAAGTTGGAGACTTCTGTCGAACCAAAACTCCTTGTGTGCAAGAGTGTAGAAAGTAAAGTACTACCCAAATAGGAATGTGTTGAATGCAAAACTGGGCTCAAATCCATTATGCTTGGAGAAGTATCTTTAAAGCTTTGGAAGTAATTAGAAGAGGAACCAGGTGGCGAGTAGGCAATGGAAAACTGATTCATATTTGGGAGGATAAGTGGCTTCCCACCCCTTCAACTTATAAGGTAATCTCCCCACCTTATCCCTTGGATGATTTTCCTATGGTTTCTGCCCTTATTGATGAGGAAACAAAGAGATGGAAAGTGGATATGGTAAAGTCTTTGTTCCTTCCATTTGAAGCAGAAACGGTTTTAAATATTCCACTTAGCTACAATTTACCAGAGGATAAAATTATTTGGGTGGCAAAAAAGAAAGGGGAATTCACTGTTAAGAGCGCTTATTATATTGCGCTTAATGCGGTTAGCTCTTCAGGGGGAGGGGGGGAATGCTCCCATGTTGACCCTAGATCCCCATTGTGGAAGAAGATGTGGCATCTCAAAATCCCACCAAAAATTAGAATCTTCACGTGGAAAGCATGTGAAAATACTCTTCCCACTATGCTAAATCTAAGGAAGAGGGGAGTGGTCACGGATGGAATATGCCCCATTTGTGGGAATGAAGCAGAGTCCATTTGTCATGCTTTGTTCAAATGTAATTTTGCAAAGGATGTCTGGAGTAGATGGAAGGAGTGTCCTATAAAAATATGTGCAGAGAACCAAGATTTTGCTGATGTTGCTTTGGGGCTGTACTATGCTTGAATAAATAGAGACATGGAGATAATGGCAGTGACTGCGTGGGCAATATGGTATAACAGAAACCAATGTACACATGAGGGTGAAAAACTTGTTGCTGGTCAGGTATGGGATTTTTCCTCGAACCTTCTTATGAATTATAATGAAGCCCAAAAATTTTTCAAATGTGGTCCGGCCTACTGTGAGAGCAGATGGGTGAAGCCTTCGACGGGGGTATATAAGATAAACATGGATGGAGCGACTGTTGAGAGGGGTCGGAATTCAAGTATTGGAGTGATTATAAGAAATTACAAAGGGGAGGCAGCAGCTGGTATGTGTAGGTTGCTAAATGGGAATTTTTCTGTGTTGGAGACCGAATTGTTGGCGATGGAAGCTAGCATATTGTTAGCAAAGGATTTGGGCTTCCAACAGATTATTATTGAATCTGACTCTCTATTAGCGGCTTAGAGCATATCAGTGGTGAAACAAGGCATATTGTCCAAGGCATTTTGTGTTATCTGGACTGGTTTGGCAGTTGGAAAGTTCAGCATGTTAAAAGGGAGTTCAATAGGGTGGTGCATGAACTTGCCCACCATGCAAAGTGTAAAGAAGTGAATCATGTTTGGGAGGGGTGTTCTCCGCCCATTGTGAGTCACTTGATCCTTCAGGATCGGTTATGATGCGGCTAATCTATTGTTCTATGTTGTCTGTGTTGTTTTAATGGAAGTTGTTCTTTTCCAAAAAAAAAAAAAAGGAAATCAAATTTACATCATGAGTTAGAGCTTGTTCAATAAAGCAAGGGTAGTCTTTACTCTATACAAGATTGTTGCTAATACCAGATGCAAGTTTAGCAAGTAAATGTGCAGGTTTGTTACTCTGCCTTCTAACATGGGAGAACATTATCCGCCTAACGTCCTTGGCCATTTCCTACATACCCAATATTAAAAGCAGAACCTTTAATATTAAATGTATTGTAAAGTGAGATGTTAAAATAGATAAAGCGACATTTTGAGATGTTAAATGCTAAATTTTTAATTTTTTGAGAGCTTTGATGTGAATGCTCTAAGCATCTATTTGTTTCTCATAATTATAAAAATTCGGTTTCAACTTTCAAGTGAAGTTGCCAAAAACAAAGAAAAGAATATACTAAGATTTATATTCTAACGTATCAGAAAATAAGAAATCGTTTTCAACAGATCAATTAGTGTACTAAAGACACAGGGCGCAATAAAAATAAAAAAAAAAACAAATACTTAAAGTCCAAAACAATGATGCAATCCTCCACACAAAGTGGGAAAAAAAATAAAGTAAAAACTAAAGTCAAACAAACAGTTAAAATGCATACATTATTAGTTACTAATTCACAACTTGGTAGATTTTTTTAAGTAAACAGTAATACTTATTGGAACACATACGAAAATAATAATATTAGTGTTTTAAACCAGATTTATAATACATTATATAAACAGAGTACAACAACAAAAGGGCCTAACCTTTGTAGTTGTAGACTGGGGTTATAAACAGCAGATACTAGACACACACACAACTAATGTGGGATAAACATCCCTATTTTTTTGAGTAAACAGTAATACTTATTAGAACATATACAAAAATAGTAATATTAGTGTGAGTTTGGATAGTGGCAGACCCAGCATTTTGCGCGTCTGCATTTTTTTGGCTGGATCCTATGCACTGTTCACAGGACCCGCAAGTATGGAGTTTAGTAAATGTTAAGTTAAAACTGGGTCCCACGACACTATTCACACATTTAAAAATTATTTTGCTACAATGTTTTCAGTTTTCAGCAATAAGCAATATCCAAACAGATCGTTAGTGTTTTAAATTAGGTTTGTAATACATTATATAACCAGAGTACAATGACAAAAGGACCTAACTTTTGTAGTTGTAGACTTGGTAGATAAATATGCTTCATTCGAGTCAAATAATGCGAAAATTCTTTTGACTAGTAGTATTTTATTAATTATTATTAATAAAATAATAATTAACGGCTAGCCAAAGACGTACGTATATATATTTCAAAAAAAAAAAGAAAAAAGACGTACGTTGATAATGGATAGTTGGCTTAAAAAGATCACACAAAGTAAGTAGATATATAGTTGAGCATAAAAATTAAACACCCAATTAAAATTCTGAATAAATAATTAATGGAGCAGAAAATTTTAAATAGGTAATAAAATAAATTACCCCGTATTTCTGTAGGCCAAGAAGTAAGAGAGTACTTAAACCAGTGACAAGAACTCCAGTCCAGATTGGGATGTGAAACATTATATTTAGTGCAAAGGCTGTTCCAATCACTGCCACAAATTGAAAAAATTGAAAAATTTTATTCTTCCCTAATTTGAATATGATCACGGAGAGATGGATGAGAGGATATTTAAGAATGATGAGGCTAGTGCATGCATCAACATAATATGGTAATGATATCATTTGTCTTTGTAAGTCAATTTTATTGTTTTACCTTCGGGTATGTCAGCAGCTATGACTGCAACCTCTGCTAGCAACCATAGGCAATACTTCACAAATTTTGGGTACTCAGCCTTACATAATTCTGCAAGGTGTTTGCCTGCGGCGATACGTAAACAAAAAACTTATCTTGATTAGTTACTAGAAGAAGAAGAAAATTGAGGCAGAAACTATAGTAGCTTCTATATTATTTTGTTCTAGAATTTGTTTGCTGTGCATCTTACCAGTGCTTACACCAAGATTTGCAGCCAGAGATTGAATTATGAGCGCAAAGATCAATCCAATAAGTATCACCCACAGTAGCTGAAAATAGCAAATAGCACGACCATGCTTAATATTTCTCTTTTAAACTAATTTCTGATTATTTGGGCCATTTATGTTTGATTCAGTTTCTCAAAAAAAAAAAAAAAAAAAAAAAAGAAACAAATTTTTGATTCAATATATTTCAGGTCCTTAAGTTTTGGGTTATTTTCATTTTGATCATTTATGTTCCAAATTTTTGATTTTAATCCTTCATGTTTGATTCAGTTTTCTGTTTGGCCTTTTACTTTTTAAATTTTTCAACCCAAAAAAAAAAAAAAAAAAAAAAAAAAAAAAAAAAAACTGAAGAGGCCGGATGAAGATTGAATCCAATATGAAAAGTCAAAATGTAATATTTCAGACTAAAATGGCCAAAATGAAAATAATTACAAACTTTAAGAGTCAAAAGTGCACTTTATTCTAAAAGAAATTGAATACTCTTCATTAACTTTTCATTGCAACAAAACTTTGCATTTATGTCAAAGTATTAATTTATTTTCATGTATTAACGAGATAAATACATTTATTTTCATCTATTAAGCTATAAACAGTTTACTAATTATTCACGTAAAATAAATTTATATAAGAAACAATTCATTTAGAATTTGACATTATTGTTCAAGTTTTGACAGCAATTGAAACTAAAAATAACAAAATGCAATAAAAAAAATTCATATACGCGAGTTCACTCAAGAAATAAATTAATATTTCAAATTACATTAATCTAAAATTTTGATATTTCCTCTCTTTTTAAAGAGAAGTAATATAATTAAAACTTCTATAAGAAGTAAAAGTAATATTTCTTAGGAAATGTTTCAAAATAAACCTATAATATATCTATTGGCAAAATTTGCCAAATATTAGATTTTTAGAAAATTTTTTGCAAAAACGCATGCGGATGAAATATTTTAGTAAGTTAGACTGTTTTTTTTTTTTTTTTTAAAAAAGTGGAAATCGAGTTTTCTAGACTTGAGTTCCAAATTATATACAAGGAACTCGAATTCTGTTCAAATGGAACTCAAGTTTCCTAGACTCGAGTTCCACGTTTTTTTTTTTTTTTGGGTCCATGTCAAACTTCACGCAAGAGGAAATTGAATTTGAATGGGTTGGAATTCGAGTTTGTTAAACTCAATTTTCAAAAACAGTCCAACTTACTAAAATGTTTCATCCGCATGCCATGCACCAAAAATTTTTCTAAAAATCTGATATTTGGCAAATTTTGCCTCTAAACTTTTGTTAAAGGCCGACTTTCTCTCTTCATAATTTTCGTATAATAGCTAGTTCCATCTTTTTTTTATTTGATTTACCTCAAATCTGTAACTTGCTCCAGCCTGCAGATCAGTTTCCACTGCAACATGATAAAAATGATATTACTTTGTCAAATACACACACATGCACACAAACACATAGGGACAGAGGAAGAGGCAAAAAGAGACTCACAATTGCCGGGGTCAAGATAAGCTAAGGAGACAAGGAATCCAGGGCCTACATATGATAGGAACTTTCTCCACCCAGGTTTCTGGAACATCAATCATATATACTCAAATGTTGATTCTAACAAGAGAATCTAACCAAACTTATAGAACCAAGAAATTTAAAGATAGAAAAATGCATAGCTAAGAAAGCACGAAAAGAGGTGAGAAAAACCTGAGAGTCCTCATCATGATGATCAAACTGTTTATGGTCAGGACTATCAGTGATATTGGGGGGTGGGGTTCCCTCTAGATTAAGGGCAGCTATACGGTTGCTCCCTTCACCCCATGATGATGATGATGATGGTACAACATCACTTACTTGCTGCGGTTTTTCTTGGCTTCTCATTCTTTTTATCTTTCTCTCTCTCTGTTTCTCTCTTTCGACTTTGATTAACTACTGCTGTGAAAGTTTCAAATGGAGCTCCTTTATTTATAGTGCAATGTGGCATGAATCAAGCAATATGATTGGTAATTGAGGACGGCTTAGCGGTCACTCTAAACTAACTCCAACTTGTCTCCATCCTCATCGCCAAATATGTACATGTCACTTTCTTCTTTCTTTCTTCTTTTATTTTATTTTTATTTAAAAAAGAAAAAATCTTTGTAGAGAAATAAAATTTTCACTTCCTTTCGTCGTGAAGAGGGCTTCTCATCACAATTTCTGCCCATTGAATTTGAAAACAAGGGTGTGAAAGAAAACCCATGAAAAATAGGATCTCCGAAGTTTAACCTTTAATTTTTTTTTTGTTGTTGTCAAGTGGTAAAAACATTGCACGCTTATATATATATATATATATATATATATATATATATATTACAATTTGCGTGCTACTGGCGGTGGTGGTTAGTAGTGATGACAATGATAGCATGAATGATAAACGGTGGTAGTGAAGATCAGATGGATGGTAATAGTGGCAATAGTGGTAGCAACATCTGTGTTAATAGTGTAAAATAAATAGTAATGATATTAAAATAATGATATTAGTTGAATTTGCACACTGAAAAATCCCTCTTACCAAACCAATAAACGGGAAAAAAATATCATAATTTTCTAATTATAATTTTCATATACCCACTATTATTTGGATACATACAACAAATAGGTATAAAAATTTTCACTATCTCAAGAGAGCTTTATCCTAAGACAATGGTTTCAAGTACCAAATTTCTCAATTAACTTTCACCTTGCATTCCAATTACATTTGGACCCAGGTTTTGAATTTTGTTTATGAGGCCGTCCCAGATTGACTACTAGAACGGAATATTTTAGTATCGGTGCACCGTTTCGAGATTACGCACGAGATATATATATATATATATATATATATTACTTATTTCTATTATAAGCTAGATGATTATATTAATTGATCTAATTTAATGTTTTTAAATAGTTCTTTATAAAGAGTGATGAGATTAGTTATTTAAAAAATTAGGCTAAAATGCAAATTGCTCCCTCTAATTTTAACTAATATTCATTCAAGTCATCTAAGTTTACTTTCGTTCAATTGAGCCCTCTAAGTTTTAAATTTATTCAAGTCAGTATTTTTGTCTAATTTCATTAAAAATTTGTCATTAAAAAATATTTTCCTCAAATGAAAAAATTCTAAAAAATTAATAAAAATATTTTATAGATTTTTTATGTGAAATTTTTTTTTCAAACAAAATTTTTTTTTTCTATTAGTGAATTGCGTACTAAACGACAAATTTTTAATAGAATTGGATGAAAATGCTTGAATTTAGTAACTTTGAAACTTAGAGAACTCAATTAAACAAAAGTAAAATTAAAGGACTGACATAAATTTTAGTCAAACTTAAAAGATCTTATTTGCATTTTAGCCTAAATATATATATATATATATATATATATATATATATATATATATATATATATTCAAATATGGTATTTTTGGAAATAAAAAGTATATAGGGAAGTTACGAAAGAGTGCAAAGCTTCCAAGAAGTTTCATCTTGACATTTAAAAGCACTCTCACATAGGAGTGTCAATATTCAACCTAACCTGCAAACACAACACGAACCCGACACGGGTTTTTGTGGGTTAGGGTTGGCCCTTAGTGGGTTTAGGTCATAAACGGGTTGACCCGAAAGCAACACAATAAGAAACGGGTCATAAGAGGGTCAACTTGCATGACCTACAATAGACACATTTGACACGCCAATTTATTTGTGTCAATCTAAAATGACCTATTTAACACAACATGTTTAACTTGTATAACAAACAAATATTCATTTTATTTTAGATTTGTCAAATATCTTTTATATCCAACCTATATTTTAAACTTAAAATGATCAGTGGGTAATTACAAAAAACTTACAAGTATAATTGGAAATTGAAACTTTACAAATTTTACGTATCCTAATATAATTGGAAATTGAACTATATTATTTTGAATGTGGGTTAAAGATTTGAAGTGTATGCACTACTTCTGAGATGTGAAAATTATTTATTTCTAGATGGATATTATAGTTAATACTAAGCAGGTTGAAATGGGTTCTTGTGTCACATTCTTGTCAACCAAACACAACTTGTTTATTAAGCGTGAAGGATCATGACACGATTATTAAATGGTTGGGTTAGGGTTGAGCCATTTACTTGAATACCGCTAACTCGACACGACACGAACCCAGCACGCTAACCCGAATTGACACTCCTACTCTCACATGAGCTTGACTTCATTTTCTACTATCTCACTCTCACCTTTTTCAGCTTTCCCATTTTTCAATTGTTTTATGTCTCATCTTGATTCTAAATAATATGATTACTAATGAAAATGAATAAGTATAATAATTTTTATTAATAATCTTGTTTAAGATTCCAATTGAAGCAAGAAAAAAAAAAGGGGAGGGGGGCAAAAATCCACCTCATGAAATGCTTATTATTGATGAATCATTGTCCATTATCGGAATAAAATTCTTCTCTTATTAGTTTAACCTTTGGATAACATCAACTTCAAGAGTTTAGGCTATGATATTTAGCATGAAAGGGAGACAGCCATGTTATTATACTTCGTGCCCGTTTCGGAGGTACTTAAATGCTACATTGTTATTTATTTATTTTTACTATTTGCAAGTCCTACATAAGTTACCTACTTAATTTTTAACTTTTACTTTTTTTTTTTTTAATTTGCGGATCCAACGTAAATCATCTACTTATTTTATTTAACTTTTACCTTCTTTTTTTTTAGAGTTTGTAACCTACGACGTCCGCTTCTAATAATTATTTTCTTTATCATTAGATCAAGACAAGATTTTTTATTCAATTATCAGAGACTTTATCAGATGAGCTAATTGAAACCCACTAACTTTTACCTTTTATTTATAGTACTTTCCACAAAAGCTAGATAAATTGTTCTCAAATGGACACTATCATTTCCTTTACGTCATTGTGCTTAATAGGGTTTGGCCATGTGCTCTAACATACAAAATTATGGTAGGCCTAACTAATCCATTTCCTTGATTTGCTAAGTATATCAACAAAATGACAATATTTTTTACTTTCTTTGTGTACTTTTTTTCTACTAATGGAAAACTACAATATCTCTTTTCAAGAATCAAGCATCACTCATATCAACATTAGATAAATTTCTTTCGAAAGTTATACTTGAAGTAGTGATACTATTTTGGCCAAAATGAAACTCACCCTTTAAGTTTCACAGTTTTTCATTTTAGTTCTCTAAGTTTGGGTTTTGTCATTTTAGTTTTCTAAGTTTCATTCATTCCCAATTGATTCCTCTATTAGTACTCTGTTAGTTGTTGTCGTCAACTTTCCAAAACAACGCCGTCTTGGACTTCAGTTAATATTTATTTATTTATTTATTTTATTTCTTAATTTTAGAAAAACGTTAATTAAAAAAAAACATAAACTAAATTAGAGGAGAACGACGTCGTTCCCTCCCCCATGCCTAAACAACAAAATTAATCCCCACCCACCAATACCCTAGCCCGATACTGATTACTGAGAGATTGAGGGAGAAAGAGGGGCAAAGAGAGAGAAAGAGAGATCAAAAGGGACAAGAGTGTTAGGACATGTGTTTCACATGTTATTAACATATGTCATTAATTTAGAAGTTGATGTAAAACCTCTTATGTTTAGGAATTATTTAGGACTTGCAAGTTAGGGATTCTGTTTAAAGTGTAGACTTTTGGGGTTTGGAATTTTTATGGTTTGGTTAAGGGTTTGGGTTCTTGGATTTTGTGTAATGACATGGTTTAATGGGATGGTTGAATTTTTGGTAATTTTGGTTAATGGGCAAATGGTGGGTTTTGGGAAATTGTGACTGAACCAATACATGGTTGCTTATGTACCCCCTTGATAGAAGGATCAGGTCATCACGTAGTTCATTGATGATGACCATTTTTTTATTTTTTATTTTTTGTTTATTTATTTTTTTGCCTTAACTTTTGCCTAGGTCGCCTTTTTAGGTTTTCAACCTAGCAGGCTCTCTCACTCTCTCTTTTTCTTTTTCTTTAAATCTCCTTTTGCGTAGACTGGCCTTTCAGGTTTTCAATCTACCTTTTTATTTGTTTTCTTCTTTTCTTCTTCCTTTTTTTTTCCCTCTAACTTTTGCTTAGACCGCCCTTTCGGGTTTTCAGCCTAGCGAGCTCTTTTTTCTTTCTTTTTTAGTCAAACTTAAGAAGGGAAACAATATAATTTACAACCACCTTAGACGTGGTACTTCTTTAGTTGGTCCATGTTGGTTGGTTCAGTAAAAGGGTTTGCATCTAAGTCCATCAGCCTTACTACTCCCCCAGAGTATATCTGCTTGATAATGTATGGGCTTACCCAATTTTGCTTAAACTTCCCATTTGCTTCTTGAACTGGGGCTTGGATTTCCTTCAACACTAAGTTTCCCAACTTCAAATCTCTAGTTCTCACTTTCTTGTCAAAAGCTTTCCTAAGCTTTCTCTGATAACCCTGAATATGATACAAGGCCTTGAGTATTTTCTCATCTAGCATGCACAACTGATCGTATCTGCTTTGCAACCAATTTGCTTCAAGGATTTCACTTTCGAATACAGTCCTTAGTGAACGGACACCCATCTCAATGGGAAGGACTGCTTTCATCCCATACACCAACGAATAAGGAGTGGCTCCTGTGGAAGATCGAATTGATGTTCTATACCCCCAGAGTGCACAGGGCAATTGTAGGTGCCAGTCCTTGTAGTTCTTTGTGCTCCTCTTCAAGATTTTCCCTATGTTTTTATTAGCAGCCTCAATAGCTCCATTGGTTTGAGGACGATAAGGTGAAGACTTATGGTGTTGAATGTTGAACTGTCGTAGCAGCTTTTTTGTTTCTCCTTTAAAGTGCAACCCATTGTCTGAGATAATTTCATGTGGTACCCCATATCTGTACATGATATTGGTCTGAATGAATTAAGCAACTTTCTTTGAATTCAGGACTTTGTATGAAGCAACTTCTACCCATTTAGTAAAGTAGTCAATGGCTACTAGTATGAACTTATGGCCATTGGATGCTGTTGAGTGAATCTTCCCAATAATGTCTATTACCCATGTAGAGAATGGCCAGGGTGATGTCATAGAATGTAGTGGCATGGGTGGCATATGTTTCAGATCTCCATGGACTTGGCATTGATGGCACTTTCAAACATGAGACGCACAGTTGGCTTCCATGGTAGTCCAGTAGTAACCCTGTCTCATTATCTTCCTTGACAACATGTGTTCACTCATATGTGGCCCATAACTTGACTCGTGAACCTCTTCATTTATCTGCTGTTCTTCCTTAGCAGTTACACAAAGGAGATGAATTCCATCATTTAATCTTCTGTAAAATCTTTCACTACAAATAATGTAATTAGTGGATAACCTTCGGATGGTCAATTGGTCATTCTTGTCTGCAGATGGGGGGTATGTCCCATCCTTGAAATATTGTAAGATGTCTGAATACCACTCGCCTTCCCCATTCTTTTCCTCATCTTCTTCTATTGTCATGCAGTAGGCTGGTTCTTCTTTTTGTTTCAACACTATCGGTCTAGCTTCATCTTCTTTTAGCCCATCCATCATGGATGCCGTGGTTGCTAAAGCATCTGTGATTTGATTCTGCATCCTCAGCACATACTGATATTGGATCTTGCTGAATTTTATGCCCACTTTTGAAGATGTTCATGATAAGGCATAAGCCTTTCTTCTTTGATCTTCCATTTATTCTATGTTAGGACATATGTGTTCACATGTTAAGAACATATGTCATATTTTATGTAAATTGGCTAATCCTTTGACAAAACGCACTTTACTTGTAATTGGGTAGTTCTAGGTGTTTTTAATACTTCAAGAAACAATGTTTCAAGATCAAGTGTTGAAGTCATCAAGTCTGTCCAAGAAAAAGCAAGTTGAAGTGCAGAATTTTTAAAACTCGACACCTGCTCGACACCTACCTCGACACCTGCTATTTGTCGAGAATTAAAAAGTCAGAATTCCAATATGATTTTCTTGGGATCCGTGAATGTGTTTTTGGGCCTTCTTTTCTTCTAACCCTAAACATATTTAAGGAGTGTTTTAAGAGCCGTCAACATAGACACAAGTTGCATAAGCATTGAGCAATCCTTGTTCAAGCAAATTGTGATCTAAGACGAAGTTCTTAACCTAGTTCATTTTCTTCAAGAAGTTGCTGTGTATTGTGCACCGTAGGGTTTTGTGACCAAGCATCTTCCTGATCTTCATTGCATAGGATGATCTGAAGAACTTTGCAGCCAACCTCTCTTCCTAAAGTTGGTGTTTGAAGTCGCGTACTGGGATCCGCGCATCTGGTTAGTCACGTACTTGGGAGCCGTGCATCAAAAGGGGGAACTGTTGCTACAGATCAAGTCCAATTGGGTATTGGGGTAAGGGTTCAACTGTAGGTTGGTAAGGTACTTGGGATTCCTTATTTGTAACCGCTTGATTTGATAATAGTGGAGTTTCGGGAGTGGTGACCTAAAAATCACCCGGTGGAGTTTTTGCCGTTAGGGTTTTCCCCATTCGTGAACAAATCACCGAGTTATTTATTTTTCCGCTGCATATTTAGTTATTCGGTGATTTGTTTGTGTTGCCACGTATTTGCATGTTAAATTGATTAATTAATAACTTGGCTAAATTAATTAATTAGTTTAAATCACAAGGGGTCATTCAGTTTGTGGCCTATCAAGTGGTATCAGAGCGGGCACACTCTGATTAGGTTTAATCTTTGCTGTGATTGATCCATTGACCCCTGTTTGTCATGGATAGAGGACAATCTCTAATTATACCTCCTTTATTTGATGGGACTAACTATGCCTACTGGAAAGTACGCATAAGAGCTTTTTTGCAGTCCTTAGATGAGAAGGTGTGGCAAGCAGTTGAGATTGGCTGGACCAAGCCAACAGAAGCGCCGGCTGATTGGGATGAAGCCAAGATCAAGGCGGCAAACTTCAACAGTAGAGCGTTAAATGCCCTATTTAGCGCAGTCACAAATGAGGAATTCAAGAAGATATCCTCAACAGAAACTGCTAAGGAGGCGTGGACCATCCTTCAGACAACCTATGAAGGAACAAAGGCTGTCAAAGATTCAAAGCTACAGAGGCTCACTACTAGCTTTGAAGAAATAAAGATGAAGGAGGATGAGTCGTTCGATGAGTTCTATGCCAAGCTTAAAGACATAGTGAACTCAGCCTTCAATCTTGGGGAAACCATTCCTCAACCCAAGGTTGTAAGGAAGGTGCTCAGATCTCTACCTGAGAGATTTCATGCCAAGATTACGGCAATAGAAGAATCAAAGGATATCGATAAAATTCCTTTGACTGAGCTGGTTGGGAACTTGCAGACCTACGAGCTAGGGTTATCAAGAATAGGCAAGTCAAGCAAGGGCAAGAGCATAGCCCTGAAGGCAAAGAGCAGTGATACAGATGAGTCTTCCGATGATGAAGATTCCAAGATGAAGTCCTACATTACAAGGCAGTTCAAGAAGTTTATGAAGAATGCCAATGGGAGGAGCTTCGACAAGGACCGAAGGCAATCCAGTTCTTCTCAGTTCAAGAGCCAAGACAAAGGAAGGAAGGATGCCAAGGATGGCGGTCAGTACACTGTTCCGGCAGGACCAAAGTGTTTTGGGTGTCATGGGTTTGGACATATGAAGAATGAGTGTCCTACATATTTGAAGAGCATTGGAAAGAGCAAGGCTCTTGCTGCAACCCTGAGTGACACTGAGCCTGAAGATGATTCCGACAATGAGGATGACGGAATCCTGAATGCCTTCACTGCCTCAGTCAATTCTACTGCAGGGATTGTTGAGGAAGAAGAAGAAGAAGAATTGGTGGACACTGAATGTGAGAAGATGGATGACAAAGATGACATCCATTCAGCCTATGAGAAGCTTTACAAGCTCTCTGAAAAGCATGAGAAGTTATACAGGCTGGCCACCAAGAAGCTCAGTGATGTGGAACTTGATAGAGAAAAATTGTCCACAAAGTTTGATGAGGCAAATCAAACTATTGGTGCACTGAGGTTTGAAAACAACTTTCTGGCTGAGAAAAGAAAGAAGCTTGAAGCAGAGCTGTCTCAAGTCAGAGCTCAACTGGAGAGGACTTCAAGTGCAAAACTTGATGAGATGCTCAGCAACCAGAAATCTGCTTCAGATCGAACAGGTTTAGGGTATGGTCTTTCTATCTCTAACTCTGCTTCTACTAGTTCTACTGTTTTTGTTCCTCCTGCTAATACTGTTAAAATTGAGAACATTGATGATAAAACTGAATTAGCTAGTGAGAACATAGACAAGGGTAAATCCATCTTAGGAGCACCCCCTAAGTTAGATAAGAAAGATGCTAAAATCCCTAGGACTAAGAAGGCTAACTCTCAAAAGCCTAAACAAAAGAAGCAGCATCTCTGTTATCATTGTGGAGCTGCCGGTCATACTCGACCTAATTGCTACAAGTGGCTAGCCACCCAACAGAGCAACAGTATGACAGCATCTGGAAGCCAAAATCAGCTTCAATCCTCTCTTGCTCCTCTTGGAGATCTTCTGAAAGCCATCATGTTCCTTTCGAACTTGAACGGTTTTAATTCTTCCCCCTCACCGCCGGTTCAAGGATTTAATCAAAGGAAAGGCTCTTCCAAGGTGTGGAAGAAAAAGGACTCAAAGTGATTTCATCACTCTCTTCTCCCTTCTTGTTTTCTTGTGTGTTGCATTGCTTATGTGTCTTGCATTTTTATTGAGTCAGTCTAGTTTTATGCATTGTTTTGCATTGTTAACATGTTTTTGTGTGTTTTTACTTTCAGTTTTGTTTATTTTGTTTTTGATATAAAATAAAAAAAAAATTTGAAAAATTGAAAAATACAAAAACAGTGTGTGTTTTGTGTACTTTGGTACTTGTGTACCTTAGATGGCCAATGAAACAAAGTTTTCTAAACTTTGTATCTCTTGTAGCTTAGATGAGCATCTTTATGCACAACTAAGCAAGTGAGCTTTGTGGCTCGTGTTTGTGATGAGTAAGATTAGGTTATTTCTTAGACTTAACACTCATATCACTCTTTTTGACGGGTAGGACTAGAAAATCCTAAGAGAAAGGCATATATAACCATCTCACCACTGTTGCTCGCCAATCATTAATGACATCTGTATGTTCGGCATAGCAAAAGTGTGATGTCAATGACATTTGTGTGCTTAGGCATAGCAAAATTGAAATGTTAAAATATCAATGGGTATTTCTTTTCTTTCTCATAAGCGCATGTATGATATGCTTAAAAAAAAAATATGCAAAGAAATAAAAAGCAAAAAGATTAAAAATGCTTTAAAATGGTTGCAAGCGTGTATTCTAGGAGATGTGGGAGTTATAGAATGTACCTCAAAGGTGATAGTCCCCATCAAACAGTTATGATTGTATGTGAGTTAAAGTTATTTTCTCATATCTCAGATCGTCATAACATGTATACACATATGCAATCTTGCGATGTTTTTCACACACAACATGCAATATTCTTTGCTACTTTTGATACATGTGCAGGTACAATGTGATTTGGCCATCACAAAGGTTTTACATGTGCTTTTGTATGCTCACTAAACTGTCATGACTTATTTTTGAAATATAAAATTGGGTAGACTTGTTTAGTGTGTGTGTGTGTTTTGGGAGATCCATGTGCTTAAATTTTCATTGAGAGATGTTATTTGAGAGCTTTTTATGTTGGTTGGATCATGGTTGAGGTGCATGTCTTGATTGCATTCATGTCTGTGTTTTTCACTTCTCAAAAAACTGCTTTTCACTGTTGGCTCGACACCTTCTCGATACCTCCTCGATACCTGATCATCTGTCGAGCTTCTCAAGCCTTTTTCTTATCGAAATCTCGACACATCCTCGACACTTGGTGGATCGATCGAGATTCTCTCTGTCTCCTCGATACCTTCTCGACACCTAGTCGATCGATCGAGCTTCAGTGTCTATTCAGCTGTTTGGTACCTCGATACCTCCTTGACACCTTCAGCTGTCGAAGGCAAAATTCTCGATACCTTCCTCGATAGCATCCTCGATACCTCTCGACACCTCAGCTGTCGAGATTTACTGAGGTGCCTATTTAAGCTGCGATCGCGTTTTCTCTCTCATTTCTCGATCTCTCTTCGATCTGTCCGAGGCGGTTCAACTTCTAGACCACTTTTCTTCACTCCAATCTCCATCCCAAGTGATTTTCAGCCTTTCTTGCTTCAAATCAAGTGGTATGATCTTCTTTTCATTCCTTTTTCATGCATTTCATGGTTTGAATCTTAGGTTTTGGGATTTTTTTGAAAACTTTGGGGTTTTTCAAAATCATTGAGTTTTTATTAAAATTTTGGGTTGGTTTTTCAATGAAAAGTGTTTAAAATGTCATACATTGCATTCCATGTGCATTAAAATGATATTTTCATGCATTTAGTTGTGTGATTCTTGTATGTGTGCTGCTAGGATTGGATTGGGCTGAGCCCATGATACTTTTTATGTTTGCATGTCACATGATCATGCATTCTCATGCATACGTACATTTTGTTCAAGATATTATCATATTTGAACTGTTTGGGACTTTTCTGATTGTCTCCCTCTCTATCTCTTTTCTCATTCTTTTACGTTAGTTGTGTCTATGGCACCTAAACGTAAATCCACTCCTGCTCGGAACCCTCTGCGTTCTGGAGCTTCCTCCTCTTCTGATACTACTCCTCATACTCTTCGGTTCTGTGATGGAGATGCCCAAAAGGAATTTACTGAGAACTTTTCTAAACGAGGTGTTCATTCGGAACGCCACGTTGTTTTGGCGGACTTCGCCGACACTGACCTTCCCTCTGTCATTCACAGTAGGGGATGGGAGTCACTGTGTGACGTCCCGGTCACTTGTCCTCTCGTACTGCTTCAGGAGTTTTACTCCAATATGTACGGGTTTGATCGTTCAGTACCTCTCTTTCATACTCGCGTTCGAGGTACGCGCATTGCTGTCACACCGCATCTGGTTGCGGATGTGCTTAGAGTCCCTAGGATAGAGTTTCCTGACTATCCTACATGTGAGCGACTGAGGACTGTGTCCAAGGATGAGCTCATTTCTGCTTTTTGTGAGCGCCCTTCTGAGTGGGGTGAACACCAGTACACATCATGTAGACCTTTTGCTAAAGGTCCTAGGTTCCTAAACATGGTGATGACCTTTGTACTTCATCCTCTCTCTCACTATAACTCTATCACTGAGCCTCGTGCTCGTTTCTTGCTATCTCTACTTGAGCATCTCACGATAGATTTTCCTTCTCACTTCATTCTCTCTATTATAGATGTTCATTTAGATGCGGCGTCCCGTGATAAGCTCATCTTTCCTTTCGCTATCACGAGGATTCTACGCCATTTTTCCATCCCTTTTCCTGTGTCCGACCACTTCACACACATATCTGCCATAGATGCCGCTACCGTAAAATGTAGTGAGGCACAGTTCAGGTCGAGACAGCCAGATTCTACTCTGCCATCCCGTTCGGCTCCATCCAGATCTGCTCCATCTACATCGACTCCTCTTCCTTCTTTAGGCGATGTATCTCTTGGGGATATCATGGCGCAGCTACAGCGCATGGATGCTCGCCTTGATACACTCACCACTGAGTTTTATCAGGTGAACGTTCGTGTTGGTCGTATTGCACGACGGCAGGTGACCATGGGTGGTTTTGCTTCTGAGGCTTCTCCTCCACCACCTCCTACAGCCGCTTCGGATTCTGATGCTGAGGATGATGATGATGATGGTGATGACGATGATGCTTTAGATGATGATGATGGAGATGCTAGCTCTACTGATGAGATGTCTACATGACACTCTACCCTTTGTCACTCGTGACAAAAAGGGGGAGTAGTTTTGGATAGTTTTGGATTATGAGAGTAGTCATCTTAGGGGGAGAGTTAGTATAGGACATTTTTGATAGGGGGAGTGTTCATATTTTTGAGGGATGTAGTGAGGCTTTTGATGTATCTTTTCTTTTCTAGTCTTATTAGATACATTGGTCTTGTATATCAGTTTATTGTACTTATCTTGCTATATATGTGGATGTATGTTTTTTCTTTCACCTATCTCTTCATGTGTTGTTTCTTTTCTTTCTTTATACACATGTTCTTTATATTTGTATGCAATCTAATTATTTCTGTTTCACACAAGATGCCTTGATGAGTTTTGTTTAAAAGTGTTTCAGAAATACAGGTTGTCAAAGTCTACTTGCCATAAACTCTCTTCTTGCAAAGTTTTTCAAGGGTTTGTGTTAAGATAGATTTTATTGTATTAAACAAGTGAATATGAGTTGAGTGATTTATGACTTCTCTCATATATTCATTTGTTTGTTGTGGTTTTGTCACGGATTGCCAAAGGGGGAGATTGTTAGGACATATGTGTTCACATGTTAAGAACATATGTCATATTTTATGTAAATTGGCTAATCCTTTGACAAAACGCACTCTACTTGTAATTGGGTAGTTCTAGGTGTTTTTAATACTTCAAGAAACAATGTTTCAAGATCAAGTGTTGAAGTCATCAAGTCTGTCCAAGAAAAAGCAAGTTGAAGTGCAGAATTTTTAAAGCTCGACACCTGCTCAACACCTACCTCGACACCTGCTATCTGTCGAGAATTAAAAAGTCAGAATTCCAATCTGATTTTCTTGGGATCCGTGAATGTGTTTTTGGGCCTTCTTTTCTTCTAACCCTAAACATATTTAAGGAGTGTTTTAAGAGCCGTCAACATAGACACAAGTTGCATAAGCATTGAGCAATCCTTGTTCAAGCAAATTGTGATCTAAGACGAAGTTCTTAACCTAGTTCATCTTCTTCAAGAAGTTGCTGTGTATTGTGCACCGTAGGGTTTTATGACCAAGCATCTTCCTGATCTTCATTGCATAGGATGATCTGAAGAACTTTGCAGCCAACCTCTCTTCCTAAAGTTGGTGTTTGAAGTCGCGTACTGGGATCCGCGCATCTGGTTAGTCACGTACTTGGGAGCCGTGCATCAAAAGGGGGAACTGTCGCTACAGATCAAGTCCAATTGGGTATTGGGGTAAGGGTTCAACTGTAGGTTGGTAAGGTACTTGGGATTCCTTATTTGTAACCGCTTGATTTGATAATAGTGGAGTTTCGGGAGTGGTGACCTGAAAATCACCCGGTGGGGTTTTTGCCGTTAGCGTTTTCCCCATTCGTGAACAAATCACCGAGTTATTTATTTTTCCGCTGCATATTTAGTTATTCGGTGATTTGTTTGTGCTGCCACGTATTTGCATGTTAAATTGATTAATTAATAACTTGGCTAAATTAATTAATTAGTTTAAATCACAAGGGGTCATTCAGTTTGTGGCCTCTCAATGAAAGCACCAATTGTGAGGGATTTCACAATTTGCTCCAATACCAATGGGCTTGGTCTGCGATCGAATGCTATAAAAGATTTGTGCCCCCTCATCCTTCACTAATTGGTCGTTGGATGGACTGGTAAGGCACACGGTCCGACAAGTGGTATCAGAGCCAAGGTCATAGGTTCGAGTCGTTGGAGCCGCATTGTGAGGGAGGGATTGTGAGGGATTTCACAATTTGCTCCAATACCAATGGGCTTGGTCTGCGATCGAATGCTATAAAAGATTTGTGCCCCCTCATCCTTCACTAATTGGTCGTTGGATGGACTGGTAAGGCACACGGTCCGACATTCTATATCTGGGAGATTATTAAAGCCAAGTCCCCGTATACCTCCAATATTTTCACTCCTAGGCCTAAGGTTGCTTGTAGGCCCATGATGCAAGCTTTATATTATGTGGCATTGTTGGTGGCAGGAAAGTTGAGCCTGGCAGAAAATGGAATGTGTGTCCCTTTTGGAGAAATTAAGAGAACTCCAATTCCACTTCCATTTTGATTTGTTGCTCCATCAAAATACATCTTCCATGATTCTACTTCAATCTCCATGATGTATTCATCCGAAAAGTCTTCTTGGACCTCTTAAGCATCTTCTAGTGAACAATGGGCTAGATGATCGGCAATTGCTCTCCTCTTCATAGATTTCTGAGTCACATACTTAATATCAAATTCTGATAGAAGCAAAACCCATTTAGCAGTCTTTCCATTTTACACAGGTTTTTCCATTAAGTACTTTAAAGGATCCATTCTTACAATCAACAAAACCTTGTAAGCTAGCATATAATGTTTGAGTTTACGGGTTGCCCATACAAGTGCTACATATGTCTTCTCAAGTGGCGAATACTTCTCTTCATAAGGCAACATCTTCTTGCTGATGTAGTAAATCACATTCTCATTTCTAGTCACCTCTAGGTATTGAGCAAGTAAAGCCCCCATTGTTGTATCTGTAGTGGTGAGATACAACAACAATGGCTTTTTAGGAACTGGCGGGACAAGTATTGGTGGTTTCATCAGATAACTCTTGATCTTCTCAAAATCTTCTTAACATTGTTCATTCTACACTGTAGGGACTTCTTTCTTGAGTAGTCTGAAGATTGGTTCACATGTGATAGTGAGTTGGGCTATGAACCTGCTAATGTACTGTATCCTCCCTAGAAATCCTTGGATCTTCTTTTCAGTTCTTGGAGGCTTCATCTCTACAATTGCCTTGATTTTGTCAAGATTAACTTCTATTCCCTTCTGGTTTACCATAAACCCTAGCAGCTTTCCAGATGTGACTCCGAAAGTACACTTCTTTGGATTCAACTGCAACGTGTAGAAACTGATTCTTTAAAAGAACTTCCTCAAAGCTGGTATGTGCCCTTCACGGTCTTTGGACTTCATTATCATGTCATCAACATAAACCTCTACTTCTTTGTGGATCAAATCATGCAACAAAGTGGTGGCAGCTTGTTGGTAAGTAGCACCAGCATTTTTAAGGCCAAATGGCATGACCTTGTAGCAGTATGTCCCCCATGGAGTGATAAAAGAGGTTTTCTCCATATCTTCTAGAGCCATCTTGATCTAATTGTATCCTGAAAATCCATCCATAAATGATAGCAAAGCATAACCTGCTGTGTTGTCAACCAGGACATCAATGTGAGGTAAAGGAAAGTCGTCTTTTGGGCTGGCCTTACTTAGATATCGAAAATCTACACACATTCGGATCCTTCTTCGGTATCAGAACCACATTAGCTAACCACTCTGGATAGTTGACCACTCTTTAGGAATCCTGCATTGTATTACTTCTCCACTTCTTCCTTGATCTTGAGAGTCCACTCTGGCTTCATTCTTTTTAACCTCTGCTTGACCAGCTTCATGGTTTAATCTATTGGAATGCAGTGTTGTACTATGTTTGTATCAATCCTAGGCATGTCTTCATATGACCAGGAAAAAACCTCCTTGAACTCTATTAACAGTGCCATTAATGCATCTTTCTCTTTGGTAGTTAGGGTGTCGCCTACTTGGATTATTTTGGGCTTATCATCAGTTCCCAGGTTAATGGGTTCGGTTTCTTCTTTTATGAGTTCTAGGTATCCATATTTTAATTCCTTTTTATTAAGAATTTCTTTACCAATTTCAAAAAAAAAAAAAAAAAAAAAAAAAAAAAAAAAAAAAAAACATTCAAAGCAAGCAAATAAGCAGAATCAAAAATCATATTAAAAGGGAAAGAGTTTTTAACAGACTCTATAGACTTAACAGACTCAACTGGAAAACTATTACAAACAGACTTAACAAGAATAGAAACACTAGCATAAACAGACTCAATTGGAACAGAAACAATGTTCTTGGCAGGAGTGACTGACTCGGCGGTCTTGATCTTTTTGGCAAAAGTGACCGACTTGACGGTTTTGATCTTCCTCACAGAGTCCTTCATAGGGTGGACAACCCCCTCACTTGCCTAGTTCTTCAACTTGGTTGTGGCTTCCACAATGGCAGTGGCTCCCAATAAACTCTTTCTTCCTTCAGCATCAGTATTGTGGGATCTACATCTATATAATCTATAGCTTTTTCTTCAACCTCCATGTTTGTGGGCTTGTCGGTCACAAAAGCATCCAGGCGCTTTATGCTATCCATCCATTCATCAAATCGATCGTGTTTGTCTCTGTTGCCCAAGTCAGTGGGTTGAGGGAGATGCTTTGACTCACTTTCTTCCATTTTCTCCTCATTATATTCAGCATTCTCAAGTGTCATGATTTTAAGACTTTGGACCATCAGTTTTTGGTCTAGAGTGGCCAGCCTGGCATCTATGTCATCCTCCTCTTCAGTATGTAGGGTTGGTGTTCTTGGTTCTGAATCATAATACGACCCCAATTCTGGAACCTCTCTTCCATGCTTGTCATACCTAGGGCCAGACCTTGAACTAACATTAGTGATATCACTCCAATCTGAAAGATGCCCATAGGGATATTCATCATGATACATTTGATTGGCTTGTGCATTCTCCTCTCTTGCATTCTCTAACATATTTATCAACCAGTATTGATCACTATCAGTGTCGCTCCACCTGTTAGCTTATCATCTTCTATATCGTGATCATAATAATCCTCATCACTGCCATATTCCTCATAAAATAGGTTTGCATCTTCATCTTCTCTATCACTAGGGGGTTCACCCCAATCATCACTGCTATACGGGCTATCATAACTTCTACTGCTGTTTTCATCACTATTGGTGTTGTTGTCATCATCATCTTGTCTTCACTTCCATCTTCATCATCACTAGGGGCTGTTCCTCCTTCCTCATCTCCATCACTAGCTCTTAGTTCATACAAACTCATCAGTGTATGTTGGCAGGCCTCCCAATATTCTTCTTCTTCTTCTATGTTGTAGATATAATCTCCAAGGAGTGTAGATGATGGCATCAGGATCCATGTGATCAGTCCAATTAGTAGGAACCTAGGTTGCATCTTCCTTTTTTAATTCTAGAACCTTGTTGTTGCAATCAAGTAGTATCTCGAAACCGGGCACCATTGTCTTTGTTATTGGATTAAATCTCGGTTCCAGGAATCCCCAATAACGTTGACTTTCTCTAGTTTTTACAAACTTCCCATTCAATGTAGGAGTATAGGGTTTCAGAGATTCTAGAGGACAAGGAAGTCCTTTTGCTTTGGTTTTGGCTCGAGCCATCTTTCTCACTTTCATCTCTAACAAATCATCATCAGTGGGCTTATAGCTTAGCCCAAAAGGTGGTGTGGCAGTAGGAAATACCAGGTCTTGAACCGTTGGCTTCTTTATAGCTCTCCCCAAATTCATCCTAGGAAGGTAGTTCATTCTCCTCATCATCACTATCACATTGTTGTTACCATAAGAGCAAAGTCCATTGGGATCTTCTCAACTTCTTCTTCTCTCTTTTCAAAACCAAGCTTCTCGATCTCAAAGCCATCCAAAGTCAATGGCTCTTTCTTAAAATCAATACCATAAACGGGTTTAGGCATAGTCAAAGTATCCCCATAGATGGTCAGAATAGCCCCTTCATGTGGAAGCCGAACCTTTTGATAGAGAGGAAAGTATGGCTTCTGTGTCATGGATCCATGGTCACCCAAGGAGCATATTGAAGCATGAGGCTATATTAAGGACTTGAAAATCCACCTTCTTGACCATCAGTCCGATGGTAAGCTCTAATGTTATGGTTCCCAAGACTTCTTTTCTACTGTTGTCATATGCCCTCACATGTTGATCAGTAGACACAAAGTCTTCAATGCTTAGACTAAGGCAGCTCGCAATCTTCAAAGGACACACGTTCAAAGCATTTCCATCGTCTACCAAAACCATCGGTATCCTCTTCCCTATGGAATCTACAGTGATATGTAACAGATCGTTATGGTGCTTCCCCATCTTAGTCAGATCCTTGTTAGAATAGGAGGTGGTGAGTTCCCTATTTATGGACCCAATCATAGCATTTAGATCCTGGGAGGTTGTGGTTGTAGGGACTTGGATTTGGTTGAAAAGGTCTGCTAGATTTTGTCGGTGTTTGTACGAGGCCATGAGTAAACCCCATAACGATATATTGGCTTATGTCTTTTATAGTTGCTTGAGGACTTCATCTTCTTTAACAAGTGTTTGTTGGGTGGATCTGTTCAAGGCTTCTACTGGGTTGTCGGTCTCCAAATGTGGGGGTTTGAAGTGTCTCCCCCCCTCCCCCCCTTGTGATGTGGGCAATTATGGTTGGATCATTGGGATTAGTGTTTTGGGGTTTGAAGTGTCTCCCCCCATTTGTAGGTGCTTGGCTATTCTCTTGGGGTTTGACCCCCACTTGTGGATGTTTGGTTGTTTTCTAAAGGTTTAAAGTGTCTCCCCCCACTTATGGATGTTTAATTGTTTTCGGGTTTTGGTATTTCATTCAATATGTCATATCCTATGGTGGTAGTAGAGGTCCAATCCATTATTTCTTCCCATGTCATCATGAAGCACTCGAGTAGGTCATAGATCAAGTCAGACGGGTCTTCCTTATTCCCTTCTTCGGTCATTAAGCAATTAATCCTTAGTCCTTTCCCAAAATTGTGAGTGGGCAAGGGATTGTTAGTGATGCTAGGCCTTGTAGGCGACGCAATCACTTTGTTGTCTTTTAAGTCTTGAATTGCATGACGAAGGGTGAAACAACGGTCAGTTTCATGACCAGGGACTTGGTGGTAGGCACATGTTTTATTCACATCAAACCTTGAGGGCAAGAGGTTTGGAATTGGTCTTGGGTCCAAGGGTTTCAGTAACCCTTTTGCTTTTAGCTTATCAAACACTTGGCTCATTGGCATGTACAACTCATGATACTCTCTCTTGGGTCTAGGCCCTTGAGGTACTTGCAGAGGTGCAATGGATGCAATCAATTGATAAGGATTATGAGAAATAGGACTTGAGTCTATCCCATAAAAGAAATTCTTGCTACACATGATAGGTTCTATTGTGAATGAATGTGTATCATAGGTGTGGCAAGTTAGTATTATTGAAGTAATTAGATACTTAACCCCATCTTCCCCTTCTCCACTATATCTTTTTATTAAAAAAAAAAAAAAGTAATTACGTCTCAAGTTAACGCATGCGAAATTTATTGTAAGGACAAGGTTTTTTTTTTAATAATACAATTGTAATAATAATGGAGAGTCAATTTGAACAATAATTCTCTTAATAAAAGAGAACAAATTGTATTACTAAGTTAATTACACACCACTTGGCTATGAGTCTCTCTTTGTTTACAGTAGTCAACGCATTTGTTTATGGGGTTTGTTAAAATTAATAGTCCTTGGTAAAAGTTAGAACCTAGGAAAACAGGATGAGAAAAATTATAAAACAAGTACGATAACTTATAGAAGTCATAAATGGATAATTTAGTGAAAGACATAAGGCAGTATATATATATATATATATATATTTTTGTCGGAGATAATATTATTTTGGCCAAAATGGGCAAATGCCCTTTTGTGCAAACAAAGTGGCATTTTGCCCCATTTCCCAAACTAATTAGGGAAATGCCCCTCTTTTGAAAATCCATTTTCTCAAAATCGAGTTAAAAAAAAAAAAAAAATTTCCTAGAGCCCTACGTGGCGTTTTTAAGGAGCCTATAGTGACATTTTAAGGACCTATAGTGGCGTTTTGTAACTCGACCTCCATGAACTCGAGTTATAGACATTTTTTTTTACCTATAACTCGAGTTCATGGAGGCTGAGTTACAAAATGCCGCTATAGGTCCTTAAAACGTCACTATAGGCTCCTTAAAAATGCCATTATAGGACTTAACTCGATTTTGAAAAAATCGATTTTCAAAAGAGGAGCATTTTCCTAATTAGTTTGGAAAAGGGGGCAAAATGTTGCTTTGTTTGCACAAAAAGGGCATTTGCCCATTTTCTCCTATTATTTTTTTAGGTAATTACCTAAGAGGTCCAACTCAATGTAAAGTCCATCTTTTGCTATATCATCTCAAGATGTTCTAGGGCATGCTCAAACTTAGTTAGAGGGTTAAAAGGCGATACAAGGTTGATTTTGATTAGGGGCCAATGAGCTAGAAGGCAACGGGGGCAACCTAAGGGGTAGGAAGTGGATCATTGGCTCGAAGGATGAACTTCGTTAAGTCAACATTTTGATATTCTTGGACATAGAATAAAAAAGAGAGAACATCAAGAACAAGGAAATGATAAGAACAAGATGTAAGGTATTCGTACTTTTTTAGTGTTGTAATTCATGGTCCATGATCTTTTGAGTAGGCTTAGGATGTAGTAAGTGTTGTAAAAAAAAAAAAAAATGTTTAGACCCCAATTTAGTTTAATTAGCCAAGTTGTTAATTAATCCAATTGAACTGGTCCAATCAATAATGTGTTGTATGTAGTATAACTTGTCCCACAATTCCTTAAAAGTTACCATGACTTTTGAGTGAAATTATGATGTGCATTTGTGTTAAAACTCATTTTCCTCTCTCTTGTGTGTGTGTGTTTGTTTCTCAAAAAAAAAAAAAAAAAAAAAAAAAAAAATTGTCAAATCTAAGGTATAGTGAAAAGTAAATTTAATCACAAAGATTTAGTCAACCGAGAAAATTCTAATGAGATATTACTTTGGAATAAGCATGATTAACATGTTTGGATGTTAGTATGATTGAATTGATTTTCTATTTGGAATAAGTGTATAATTACATGCTTGGATGCATTGGTTATGAATGAGATTCTTTCCATGTTACATACATACATATATATATAGATATACACACACACACATATATATGCATGTGGAATTTATAATGTTGGCAACTTAATTTGATTCTCATTCTTTAGATTAATGTTTACTAGCATGTTGTTATTAGCTTTGTGATTTTTGTTATTATCTTGTAATGGGTTTTTTTAACTAGTATTTTAAATCTCATTTTCCTACATCAAATGGCTTGATCCACATTCTCTTTCGAAAACATTTTTCAAAATAATTTCCAGAAACATTCTCATAAATTAAAACAATTTTCCATTAAAAACGTTTTATCATTATTTGGGTCCATTTTGAGAATATCATCTCGAGGAGAAAAATTAATGCGATTTTTAAAATATCTAAGAGAATACTCTCTCCGTCAAATATTCAAATAATAATTTCCTTTTTCAAAAACCCAATTTCCTTTTTAAAATTCAAAAGTGACACTTTTCGAAAACTTGTTAAGTTTTCCTTTTCAAAATATGTCTTCAAAAACCATTTTTTATGGTTTAACAAATTATATTTGATTATTTATATGACATAAACATTAGTTTGGTTAGCGTTAAGTTATTTATTTAATATATCAAATTAGCATTGATTTTGTTAGTATTAAATAATTTATTGTTCGTTTTAGACGACAAATATCATTGGATCACCAAATATCACCAATAATTCTCACTTGTTGCTTGAAAAGAACTATTAGGATTAGAAATAAACAAAGAACAATCGGGATTAAGATGTAAGACTATTTATAATTTTTTTATTAACAAAATTATATACACACATAATGCATTTAAAGGGAAGGTGAAAGTGCCTTTTGATATCTTAACCTAATGATAAAGAGCAATCATTATGTAGTAGATATCATAACATATATATATATATATATATATATATATATATATATATATATATATATATATATTATCACATTGGTTCCAAAGAAAATATATAATCGCATAAGAAAGTGTACAATCACTAATGTATAGAAACCGAAAAGAACTAAATTAATAAACATATATATATATATATTATAATTTAATTTGATTTAATTTTTTTTGTACAAATTCTCACTTGACGAAGAACAAGAACAAAGTTTTTTATTTTTCCAATGTAGTGGCAATGTTCTTTTATTTATTTTTTTGTATTTTTCCTTTTAGATTAAAAATACTACTTTATTTTCCTTTTGCCCCCTTCTTTTTATTATTATTATTATTATTATTATTATTATTATATACATATATATATTATATGTTTGGAATCATAAAAGACATTAATAAAATATAAAATATATTCTTAATTTATTTTTTTTTTCTTTTTTTTTTTTTTATAAAACTTGATCCACATAAAGGATCGATAATAATCAATTGGTACGTTACACAGTAAAATATATCAAAAACAAATATTATTAAACAAAAACCAAATTTTATTATTAAAATTTAATAGTTTACTTTCATCTTTTTCATTTTTATTCTTTGCATATGGAAGATAATGATACATCATCACATCAATATATGTATTAATTGGAACTGTGGTGGTTTATGATTCTGTCATACTCAGAAAACGATACATGACCGCATTTTCTAATGGAGTCTCCCTCAAAAATGAGATATGCTCTCTCTCTCTCTCTCTCTCTCATACAATTATTCATGTCAAGTCACAACATGCAACGCTCAACTGAAATGAAATGAAGAATTGGCCCCGTGGCCTGCTAATTGCAGCGACTCTTTCATGAACCCTAAGAGATCATTACTAATGTCATTTTACTGAATAAAAGAATGATTAGTGTCACCCTCATCCTGGCTGGTGAAAAGAGTTAATATAAAAGGGTCACACGTCAATCTTTTAGTCACTACTCTGAGGAACACAAGGGTATCGAATCATATACTACTATATATACCTCCTATTGAGATGGTAGGATCATTGGCTTAAAGAATGACATAGACTTGAAGGTTTTCATTTCAAACCACAAATTATTAATTTATGCGGTTTTCTGAATGTCTTATCCACAAGAGGGGAAATAATATAGCCAGAGACTGGAACAGTAAGACGCCACTTCCACAATAAAAATTGGGTTTTAAAAGATATTGTTCCCTTAAATGTGGCTACACTATTTTTGGTCAATGTGGATAAATTTCATTAAAAACTTTGGTAAATTATATAATTCTCATATAATTTATAGTGATTTCAAATTAAACCTTAAATTTTAAAAAGTTTTAGTTAAGGACAAAATTTAGATACATTACCTTTATTCCTTAGGTTCTCCTTTTAAGATTTAGTCATTTGGCTACTTAATTAAAAAATACACTTTCATCCTATGGGAAAAAATCCACGAGGTAGAATTTTAAAAGGGAAATCTAAGGAACAACACCTAAATACTGTACCTAAGTCTTACTCCTTGGTTAAACTCGTGAACATTTTAAATCTTTTGAATATACAAAATCAATGAGTTACTGTTAATTAAAAATAATAGAAAATTTCAAAAATTGTAACTAAACTTATTAAATTGTTTTTTTGTTTTTTAAAAAGCATCCCACATGAAAGTATAAGGACTTTGGTATGGTATCTCAGGCATTTAGTTATTGTCATCAAAATATATACAATTTCATTTTATATAAGCCCAAGTCATGATCAATACATACTATATCATATATTATACGGTAATAATTGTCAAGTGCCTTGTAATTCCTTTTTTCTTTTTTCTTTTTTGAGAAGAAAAACTAAGATTTCATTAATAAAAATCAGATGCAAGTACGTTATTAAGTTGTGGTAGAACATCCTCTATCCACACTATCAAACCACTAACATGTCCTGCATGTCTAGCAAGGTTATGAGCTACAGAGTTCCTTTGCCGACAAACATGAGAAAAACTAACACTTTGAAAGGCCTCTAAAAGAGTTTTGTAATTTGACTGGCACCTCCCAATCTTTTCAACATAGACATTCAAGGTTCAAATTCCTCATTCCCATTGTAACTATACATTCTCTTATAAAAAAAATATAGTAAAAATTATATCATACACATTGTGGTTGTATCTAGTAGATGTTCTATCCCCTTTTGTTTTTATACATTATAAAAATTGTAAAACTTTATGACGGAAATTAAGAGTTCAAAAAAAAAAAAAAACTACCCTAATTAAAATTCTAATAACAAGATTTTTTAGAAATTTCCTATATAATTTTATATTATTTTAATGATCTCATAAGAAGCACTCTAAATTGTCAAAACTACATTTCTACTCAAAACCTCTAGATTTTGAATTTTTTGGAGTTGTTTTTCACTACAAACTTTTATCCAACGATCAAGAGAGTAAACATGAGCTCAAATACTCTAAGATAGAGGCATGGAATGGAAAATTAGATTTTCAAACCATTTTTCACTATAAAATTAAAAGGAAATCATCATATTAGCATTCGGAAAATTAGTGAGAAGGAGAACGACCTAGCATAGAGAATTTAGGTTATTTTTATGCAACACTACTCTCAATAATGAGCATGACCAAAGGCTGAGAGAATCTGAATTTCTACCTTCTAATCATCTTTTCCACTTCACACACAAGCTTCCATTCTGGATCTAGACCCACTGTACTTGCTCTAGCATTAACCAAATCAACGTCCTTAAGATCAATCCCTTAGGTTCCCTAGTCACTAACTTGCAATGCAATGAAACCAAGCTATAGTTTCATAATCGAACTCAACTTCCAAAAAGTTCATGTATATCACTAGAGTTGCTAATGGTTTGTTATTAGTGAAAATAAATCATTATTGATGATTCAACACATTTACAACATTTTTTTGCCAAACAGTTTAGGGTTTTAATTGTGTTGAGTTTCTATTTGTCTAATATTTTGGATTTTTTTTTTTTTTTGGTGGTGAGAAAAAACCCAAAATCTTATGATATATATAAGGCTCTCCTTTATTTGTTAGGGGGGGGGGGGGGTGCAGGGGAGGAGTTAGTAATGGGAACCTTAGGCCAAGACCTTTAGCCGAAATCGAAGAGATGTATACTTTTCACGCATCATAGCACATGCATGCCACATCATTGGTTTCAATGTGAATTGATTTAGATTATAGAAGAATTATCTATAGTAGTTGTACAGAACATCCCTCTTACAGAATCAGTGGCAGCTCTAAAAATTTATTCCTAGGTTAGTCATTAAGAAACTTAAAATATACAAAATATAATTAATTGAGAACTTCAATATATTAACATTATAAAAAAAAAAAAAAAAAAAACACATAGATACATAAAATTTTACAATTTCTTTCTACTAACAAAATGAAAAGGCAAAAGGGGACTAATGAAAAATAAAATGAGAATTGAGAATGTTGAGATGATAATAATAAAGTGAGAGAGAATTTAGAAATGATGATAGAGAAGATGAAAAATGGATAGAGAGTGACAAAGAGAGCAATGGATAATAACTGTTGCAATTGTGTCGAGCCTCCGAGAAGAGCATAGTTGATTGTGAAACTCACTGCCACAGTATCTCTCTTGGTACCAATTTTTGGGAAATATGAAATTAGGGATTATGTTTATTGAATGGATTGAATGAGTTATGAATCTGAATGAGCTTAGGAATTGGTTGAAGGGTTTTATTTTTTGTTTTTGAATGAGCTTTTTGATTAATATTTTGTTTATTTGTTGTTGTACTTTGACCTAATTTTATTTTTGTTTAGTCTATTTTTGCTATCATTTGGGCTAATTTTATTTGGAACTTTATTTATTTATTTTGTTTAAGTGGTTAAGGATTATGTTTGGAGGGCTAAGATTATTTCTATTGAACCCAAATTCTTGGAATTCTCAAGTTAGGACATTTAATATTTAGGAAAGTTTTAATACTACTTTTGTTAGGACATATGTGAATCATGTTAGGAACATATGTTAATATAGAATTGGCTAATCCTTTAACAAAACGCACTTTACTTGTAATTGGGTAAATCTAGGATGTGTTTAATGCTTCAAGGAACTAGATTTCAAGTTCAAGTCTGTCCAAGAATCAAGTGAAGAAGTGCTGGATTTTAAAGTTTGATAGCTAATATCTATCGAGGCTTAAAAAGCTGTTCTATCCCGATGCTCGACAGCTGTTTGATAGATAAGGTATTTGTCAAGATTTATGAAAATCAGTTTTTTAGATCTAATTTGATTCCAATCTGTGTGTACATGTTTAAGCATTCTTTTCTCACAACCCTAAACCTATATATGGATTGTTTTAAGGGCCGTCATAGCTGATGCACCTTAATGCAAAAGTTTTTCACAAGCATATTGTGAACTGGAGACATATGGCCTAGTTCATCTTTCTATTTAAGAAATTGCTGTGTTTGTGCACTGTAGGGTTTTGTAACCAAGGAGTTTCATGATCTTCATTGTGTTGATGAATTGAAGAATTTTGCAACCAACATCCTTCTCAAGTTGGTGAGTAAGTCACGTATAGGATCTGCGCATCGAATTAATTAGTCACGCATTGGGAGCCGTGCATTGAAATGAGAGACTGTCACTACAGAACAAATCCAATTGGGTATTGGGGTAAGGGTTCAATTGTAGGTTGGTATAAGGTACTGGGATTCCTTTACTAGTAACTGCTTGTTGTGATAATAGTGGATTCTCGGGAGTCGTGACCTTACAATCACTTAATGGGATTTTTGCTGTGTCAGTTTTCCCCATTCGTAAACAAATCATCGTGTCAATTTATTTTCCGCTGCATATTTACTTAGTTGGTGATTTGTTTGTACTACCATGCTTATTGCATGCAAATTGAATTAATTACTTTACTTGGCCAATTAATTGGTTAATTCATCACAAGGGGTCAATACGTTCTTGGCCTATCAACTTTTATGGGAAATATAAAAAATGGCTGTGAAAAAAGTTAGTTAATTTTTAATTTTCACATAAAAATATTTTAAAAATATTTCTTAAGTTAATACTGTTAAGGTATGATAAGGGTAAAATTGTAAATATATGAAAGGTATAATACAACACTCTAAACCAATCCGTCGGCTTTGTTTTGCCATCAACCAAGACGATTAGTACCCTACAGCTTTAAGCTGACGAGGTCTACATATGGGGGTGAAAGCTGACGGGACAAAAGCCGACGGTACAGAAGCTGACGGTTACAACAGAAGGAAATGTCTTGGGTACCACGCATGTGTATATAAGGAAATGTCTTGTATTTCATGTTTGGTGTTAGTCTCCTACAAGGAAAGGATTCCGTAATGTACGCTCATAAAGATTCCTATAAGGAAAAGACTTCTAGTTCAAGGAATAGATGTTAACCCTCTACTACTATAAAAGCCCTAATACCCTCACAAATCAAGGTACACATAATTCGCCCAGCTCTGGCACTCTAGAGTTGTAAAAAAAGGTTTATTGACTTAACCTTCGGAGAGTATTTGGCTGGTACCACACCGGTATCCACTTGAGGTTTTCTCTTTGTATTGTGCAGGGATCGCTCTGAGTATATGAGGATCGTGTAGCTTACTGGTGATTTTTTTTTGGCATCATCAAGGTGTTTTTTATTTTTTCCCTATCATAAATACTAGTAGTTGGGATTATCTAAGGTAGGTCCTACTCATTAACACAAAACTTAATGGGACTCCAAGTCTTTCCTAGTCACAGTACTTAAGATCCTCTATCATGTGGTTGTTAAAATTTATGATCCTCGTGAAGGTTAGAATAAAAAATTTGTGTGGATGTTAAAATTCTGTAGCTCGCGATCCATTTTTGTTGTGGGATAGTAAATGATTATGATAATATATTCTAACAAATTTTTCCTAGGAAAATTTTTTTTTTTCTTTTAAGATTTATTTCATGCAATTAAAATTCCCAATGAAATAAGATTCATGTCCCCAATCCTATTCTTTCTTTGCATTTTCTCAAAGAGTAATGCTATGGACTTAACAAAAAGTTAAAACAATTTCACAACATTTTCAAATTAGTATGTTATATCATTAAAAAAAAATTAAATTGAAGATTACTACAGTTGTTTTTGTAAAGATTAATATATATAGTTGACCCATGTATGAATTGACATGTTAATTTAAGAATATTGTGAAATTGTTATGATTTTTTTTATTATGTCTCTACCATTACTCTTGCTCAAACTATTTCCAATAGACGCAAGTCTGGCTTAGATTGAGAATCTTGAGTATCCAAATGGAGGTCACTGACTCACTAACAATCTTGACTCGTAAGAGGAACAAACCTACTAAACGAAAGTAGACATACTATGCATCAAGTTTAAGATATATAGAACTACAAATTCGGAGACAAAGCTGTGATAGCATGATACCAAGGGGCATCACAGTCACAGTGCTTCTCCACAAGAGTCTTGAAATGTACAAAAGGGAACCCAAATAGGGCTCCAATCGGATCTAATGAACTCGGACATGTTGTCACAAACAAGGATAGCCTGATAAAAATACAACCACAGTATCTCCTAACAGTCCTCGATGAAGTCTGTGTTTGGACGAATGAGGACTAGGACTCTAGGAGCACTCGAGAAATTAATGATGATGAGAAGGAGTTTGAGCAAAAGAGTTTAAGTGCAAAAGATAAACTCAACCACAGATGACAAGTTCGAAGCCTTGAACCTAAAGGCCTAGTGCAATTTTTAGGGACCGTAACCAACAATGTGGATTCATCAATTTCATGCTCTAAATCTTGGCCATGATAGAGGTAACCAGGTAATTATGTCCCCATAATCGTTCATGATGGCAATGTTGCTAAGATCAAGGAAAACATCACAATAAAAAGCTAATGGGATACATATTAGGAATTGGTATAAGACCACTACACACCCTTGGTGCGATGGTCACTCCACAAGTATAAGTGTTTATAGGGTGTGGGGGGCAAGGGGCAGGGTTCAAGTCTCTAGAAGAGAGGTTTCACACACATATACACTTAGATTAGGTTAGAGTAGAATTTCTATCTTGTATCAAAAGGAATTGGTATGAGAGAGACTCCCTTACTTTTAATTGATTTCTTCTATTATAAACTCAACTAACTTAGGTATCATAGTCATTAGGATACCAATTAATTTGACCCAAATATTAAAAATTGTTAAAAAAATCAATTACATTTTTTTTTTCGCAAAAAGTTTCTAAAATTATTTGTTAAATCAATACCTTTAGGATATCAGTTAATTTTTTTCAGTTAATAATATGATTTATTTACATCTTATTACAAAGAAAGATAGAAACAAGACCCGAGTACGTCCAATGAGAATAAGAGAGATGCTTGTCGCATTTATAAGAGACACGAATTCAGTTGCCCATGCATACCACAAGATTGGCCCCATTAATTGTGAATATAAGTGTTCCATAGCTGGACTTAATTAGGATTGTCGAAGTAGTTAGGCACTCAGTTAATACAACATTTAATAAGTCATCAATCTCTCTTTAGTCTTTAGTCGGAGTAGTTGAGATGTTTGTTAATGGGGCTGCTAAAAATTAATACTAGTTCTTGGGAAATGTTTGTGGAAAAGTTGTTTGGGGATGTTTTGGTGATTCTAACAAAGTAGTTAATATAGTAAATAAAGTTATCATTCGACCTAAATGCTTTAGCAAATAAGTTTGAGGCTAATTATAGGAAAGTTTTGACACCACTTTTATGGGAAATGAAAAAAGTTGTGAAAATACTAATTGTTTTTTGTTTTCTTTTCCCATAAAAAATTTCTTTAAATAGATTATTAACCTTTACCCTAAGAGCATCCGTTAGCATTTCCCATTATATTATATTAAACACTCACTCTTATTTAATATAGAACTTTACTCATGCATGTGTACCCAACAGTTTCCCCTCATGTATGAGTCATTGCCTCTTTTTAAACCATGAAAAACCCCTACTAGCTTTCGCTTATTCTAAATAATTTATTTGAATCAATTATTTAAAATCTAATATGCCTTTTTTTTTTGGAGAGATTTTCAACTTATGGCGTTCGCTCCTAATGATAGCTCTTTATCATCAGACCATGACATCAATCAGTTTTTGGTGTAAGCGGAGATTGAACCCCAGATCTCTTATACAATCATCAGAGACTTTACCAGTTGAGTTAACTGGAACCCACAAAAAAAAAAAAAAAATTTAATATACCTTATTACATATTATGTGACATTAAGATTTAATCCTTCAATTTTTTTTTTTAAATCTTAATAGATTAAGGAAAAAATAATGATTATAATATAAAAGATAAAAATGTTGATGTTTAATAATAAATAGTAAATCAAGAAATTCAAAATATCGATCTACTTCTTTGTTGATTCCGTTTAGAAAAAATAATTAACTCAATCAAATATATGGTTGATTTTGTTTAGAAAATCCAAGTTTTTAGAGGAGTATCATTTGATTCATTATCTTATAAATAAAGTAATAAAAATTTTCAAACTATCATCTTTAATATAAACTCTAATAAAAGAGAGATATTGATTTTTTTTAAATAAAGTATAAATAGTAAGTGAAAAAGTTTATTTATTAAATTTTCAAAGAAAACTGCATTTTAGTATATTTTAAAATGGTATAAAAGACTAATAATTTATGACTGAAAAACAATTTATATAAATGTAGGGAAATGCTAACAAATGTCTTAGGGCATTGGTTAATAATATATTTAAAGAAAGTTTTTATAGAAAAAGAAAAAAAAAAAAAAAAGCAATTAATGTTTTGACAGCTTTTTTCATTTCTCATAAAAATTGTGTCAAAACTTTCCTAAAATGGATTGTTAACCAATACACTTAGAGCACTCGTTAGCATAACCCATAAATGTAATATTTAACCAAAACATATTGGAGATGGGAAACAACTTAAATATGCCAAATCCCATGGAATGGACCAAAGTTTTGAATAAAACTAGGACTTGAGTCTGTCCCATAAGAGAAATTCTTGCCACACATGATAGGTTCTATTGTGAATGAATGTGTATCATAGGTGTGGCAAGTTAGTGTTATTAAAGTAATTAGCTACTTAACCCCACCTTCCCCTCGTCCACTATATGTTTTTATTATTAAAAAAAAAAAAAAAAAGTAATTAACTACTCAAGTTAGCGCATGCAAAATTTATTGTAAGGACAAGGTTTTTTTTTATTTTTTTATTTTTATAAATAATACAATTGTAATAATAATGGAGAGTCAATTTGAACAATAATTCCTTTAATAAAAGAGAACAAATTGTACTACTAAGTTAACTACACACCACTTGGCTACGAGTCTCCCTTTGTTTACAGTAGTTAACGCATTTGTTTACGGAGTTTGTTAAAATTAATAGTCATTGGTAAAGTTAGAACCTAGGAAAACAGGATGAGAGAAATTATAAAACAAGTATGATAACTTATAGAAGTCATAAACGGATAATTTAGTCAAAGACATAAGGCGGTATTTTTTTTTTTTTTTTTTTGGTCGTAGATAATATTATTATTTTTATGTAATTACCTAAGAGGTCCAACTTAGTACAAAGTCCATCTTTTGCTAAATTATCTCAAGATATTCTAGGGCATGCTTAAACTTTGTTAGAGAGTCAAAAGGCAATACAAGGTTGATTAGAGGATCGACCTCCTTACCCTTGTCTAGATGAGCCAAAGGGGCCAACGACCTAGAAGGCAATGGAGGCAACTTAAGGGGTAGGAAGTGGATCATTGGCCTGGGGCATAAACTTGGTTAAGTCGACATTTTGATATTCTTGGACATAGAATAAAAAAGAGAGAATGTAACGAAAAAGGAAATTATAAGTACAAGATGTAAGTATTCGTACATTTTTAGTATTGTAATTCATGGTCCATGATCATTTGAGTAGGCTTAGGACGTAGTAAGTGTTTCAAAAAAAAAAAAAATGTTTAGACCCCAGTTTAGTTTAATTAGCCAAGATGTTAATTAATCCAATTGAATTGGTCCAATTAATAATACGTTGTGTGTAGTATAACTTGCTCCATCCTCCCTTAAATGTTACCATGACTTTTGAGTGGAATTGTAATGTGCATTTGTTTTAGAACTTATTTTCCTTTCTCTTGTGTGTGTGTTTGTTTCTCCACCCAAAAAAAAAAAAAAAAGGGTCAAATCTAAGGTATAGCGAAAAGTAATTTTAAACACAAAGATTTAGTCAATGGAGAAAATTCTAACGAGATATTACTTTGGAATAAGCATGACTAACATGTTTGGATGTTAGTATGATTGAATTGATTTTCTATTTGGAATAAGCGTGTAATTACATGCTTGGATGTAGGGGTGTCAATTCGGGTTGGCGTGTCGGGTTCGTGTCATGCAATGGTAGGGGTATTTGACTAAATTGCTCAACCCTAACTTGACCCATTTAATAATCATGTCATGATCCTTCAACCCTAACCTGACCTATTAATAAGGCAGGTTGACCTGACCCAACCCATTTGACACGCTTAATAAACGAGTCGTGTTGGGTTGACACGAATGTAACACAACTCATTTCAACATGCATAATATTTAATATAACATTCATCTAGAAATATATTTTTTTTTACATCCCAAAAGCAGTGCATACACTTCAAGTCTGCAACTCACATTCAAAATAATATAGTTCAACAAAAATATAATATTTATCTAGAAATAAGTTTTTTACACTCCAAAAGAACTGCATACACTTCAACCAAATTCAAAATAAAATAGTTTAAAAAAAATAACATAGTTCAACAAAAATATAATATCTTGGAACTTGCCAAATGCTAAGTATCAATATTAAAAGAATTGGAGCAAACAGTAGACTAATCCTAACTATGACTACGATCATCATCCGTAGAGAGAGAGAGAGAGAGCAATAACCGGTTTGAGACTTTGAGTTTGAGAATTGGGAATGAGACTATAAGATAATAGAGCGAGTAGTATGGCTGAAATAAAAAAATAAAATTAGATATTTATAAGAAAGTTTATAGATTTAAGGTTTGTAAGGTTTAGAGATCTAGGGTTTATAAAGTTTTAATTTCCAAATATATCCCTTGCAATTACTCACTTTTTTTAAAAAAAAATTTAAATATATGTTGGATATAACAGGTATTTGACAAATCTAAAATACAATGAATATTTTTTTGTTATACGACTTAAATATGTTATGTTAAGTGGGTCATTTCGGGTTGACACAAATAAATTAGCGCGTCAAACGTGTCTATTGCGGGTTATGCAGGTTGACCCGCTTAGGACATGTTTCTTATCATGTAATTTTTGGGTCGACCGATTTCTAACCCAAACCCATTAAGGCACAACCCTAACCCACAAAAACCCGTGTTGGGTTCTTGTCGTGTTCGCGGTTTGGATCGAACATTGACACCCTACAAGAGGGGAAATAATATAACCAAAGGCTGGAACGGTAAGACGTCACTTCCACAATAAAAATTGGATTTTAAAAGATATCGTTCCATTAAATGTGGCTACACTATTTTTGCTTCAAGTGGTTAAACTTCATTAAAAACTTTGGTAAATTATATAATTTTCATATAATTTATAGTGATTTCAAATTAAACCTTAAATTTTAAAAAGTTTTAGTTAGACTGGTGAACATTTTAAATCTTTTGAATATACAACATCAATGAGTTACTATTAATTAAAAATAATAGAAATTTTCAAAAATTGTAACTAAACTTATTATTATTATTTTTTTTAAAGCGTCCCTCGTGAAAGTATAAAGACTTTAGTATGGTATCTCAGTCATTTAATTATTGTCATCAAAATATATACAATTTAATTTTATATAAGCTCAAGCCATGATCAATTCATACTATATCATATATTATACAGTTAAAAATTGTCAAGGGCACTGTAAATTTTTTTTTTTTTTAGAAGAAAAACTAAGCTTTCATTTACAAAAATTAGCCAAAATCAGCTGCAAGTACATTATTAAGTTGTGGTGGAACATCCTCATCCACACTACTAAACTGTTAACACGTCTTGCATGTCTAGCAAGGTTATCAGCTACAGAGTTCCTTTGTCGACGAACATGAGAAAAACTAATGCTTTGAAAGGCCTCTAAAAGAGTTTTGCAATTCAACTGGCACCTCCCAATCTTTTCAACATAGATGTCTGGGTTTCAAATTCCTCATCCCCATTGTAACTATACATTCTCTTATAAAAAAATATAGTAAAAATTATATCATACACATTGTGGTTGTATCCAGTGGATGTTCTCCCCTTTTGTTTTTATACATTAAAAAGATTGTAAAACTTTATGACGGAAATGAAGAATTTTAAAAAAATACTACCCTAATTAAAATTCTAATAACATGAGTTTTTATAAATTTCCTATATAATTTTATATAATTTTAATGATCTTATAAGAAGCACTCTAAATTGTCAAAACTACACTTTTGCTCAAAACCTCTAGATTTTGAATTTTTTTGAGTTGTTTCTCACTACAAACTTTTATCAGAACAATTATGAGAGTAAACATGTGCTCAAATACTCTAAGATATAGAGATGGAATGGAAAATTAGATTTTCATATCATTTTTCGCTATAAAATTAAAAGGAAATCATCATATTAGCATTTAGAAAATTAGTGAGAAGGAGAACGACCTAGCATAGAGAATTTAGGTTATTTTTATGCAACACTACTCTCAATAATGAGCATGACCAAAGGCTGAGAGGATCTGAATTTCTACATTCTAACCATCTTTTCCACATCACACACAAGCTTCCATTCTTGATCTAGATCTGTCGTACTTGCTCAGGCTTTAACCAAATCAAGGTCCTTAAGATCAATCCCTTTGGTTCCCTAGTCACTAACTTGCAATGAAACCAAGCTGTAGTTTTGTAATTGAACTCAACTCCCACAAAGTTCATGTATATCACTAGAGTTGCTAATGGCTCGATGTTAGTGAAAATAAATCATTATTAATGATTAAACATATTTACAACATTTTTTTGCCAAACAATTTACGTTTTTAATTGGGTTGGGTTTCTATTTTTCTAATATTTTGGAGGGTTTTTTTTTTTTTTTTTTTTTTTTTTTTTTTTTTTTTTTGGGGGGGGGGGGGGTGGGGGAGTTGGTAATGGGAACCTTAGGCCAAGACCTTGAGCCAGAATCAAAGAGATTTATACTTTTCACACATCGTAGCACATGCATGCCACATCATCAATTTCAATGTGAATGAATTTAGATTATAGGAGAATTATCTATAGCAATTGAACAAAACATCCCTGTTACAGAATCAGTGGCAACTCTAAACATTTATTTCAAGGTTAGTCATTAAGAAACTTAAAGTATACAAAATATAATTAATTGAGAACTTCAATATATTAACATCATTAAAAAAAAAAAACACACACACACACACACATAAATACATAAAATTTTACAATTTCCTTCTACTAACAAAATGAAAAGGCAAAATGGGACTAATGAAAAAAAAAATGAGAATTGAGATTGTTGAGATGATAGTAATAAAGTGAGAGAGAATTTAGAAACGCTGACAGGGAAGATAAAAAATGGATAGTGAGTGATAGAGAGAGCAACGAATGATAACTGTTGCAATTGTGCCAAGCCTCTGAGAAGAGCATAGTTGATTGTGAAACACACTGCCACAGTATCTCCCACGATACCAATTTTTTGGAAAAATGAAATTAGGGATTATGTTTATTGAATGCGTTGAATGAGTTATAAATCTGAATGAGCTTATGAATGGGTTGAAGGGATTTATTCTTTTATTTTTGAATTAGATTTTTTCTAATATTATTGTTTATTTGTTGTTATTTGACCTAATTTTATTGTTGTTTAGTCTATTTTTGCTATCATTTGGGCTAATTTTATTTCGCACTTTATTTATTTATTTATTTTGTTTAAGTGGTTAAGGATTATGTTTAGGGGCCAAGATTATTTCTATTAAACCCAAATTCTTGGAATTCTCAAGTTAGAACATTTAATATTTAGGAGAGTTTTAATACTACTTTTATGGGAAATATAAAAACAAGGACGTGAAAAGAGTTAGTTACTTTTTAATTTTCACATAAAAAAATTTAATTTCTTAAATTAATCCTCTTAAGATATTTTTTTATTTTTTTCCATATCATAAATACTAGTAGTTGTGATTATCAAAGGTTGGTCCTACTCGTTAACACAAAACTTAATGGGACTTCAAGTCTTTCCTAGTCACAGTAGTTAAGATCCTCTATCACATGATTGCTAAAATTTATGATCCTCGCAAAGGTTAGCATCAAGAATTTGTAAGGATGTTAAAACTTTGTAGCTCACGATCCATGTTTGTTGTGGGATAGTAAATGATTATGATAATGGAAAATGCTAACGAATGCCTTTAGGATATTAGTTAATAATTTATTTAAAGAAAATTTTTATGGGAAAAGAAAAAAAAAGTAATTAATATTTTGACAGCTTTTTTTTATTTCTCATAAAAGTGGTATCAAAACTTTTCTAAAATGGATTGTTAACCAATGCTCTTAGTGCACTCATTAGCATGACCCTATGATAATTTATTCTAACGACTTCTTCCTAGAAAAAAAAAAAAAAAATTTTTCTTTTGAGATTTATTTCATGCAATTAAAATTCCCAATGAAATAAGATTCATGTCCCTAATCCTATTCATTCTTTGCATTTTCTCAAAGAGTAATGCTATGAACTTAACAAAAAGTTAAAAAAAATAAATAAATAAATTTACAATATTTCCAAATTAGTATGTCATATCATTAAAAAAAATTCAATCGAAGATTACTGCAATTTGTTTTTAAGATTAATATATATAGTTGGCTCATGTATGAGTTGTCATGTTAATTTAAGAATATTGTGAAATTGTTATGATTTTTTTATTATGTCTCCACCATTACTCTTGCTCAAACTGTTTCCAATAGACGCAAGTCCGGCTCAAATTGAAAATCTTGAGTATCTCAGCGGAGGTCATTGACTCACTAATAGTCTTCTTAACTCGTAAGAGGAATAAACCTACTAAACAAAAGTAGGAATAAACCTACTAAACAAAAGTAGACATACTATGCATCAAGTTTAAGATATATAGAACTACAAATTCGGAGACAAAGCTGTGATAGCATGATGCCAAGGGGCATCACAGTCACAGTGCTTCTCCACAAGAGTCCTGGAACGTACAAAAAGGGAACCCAAATAGGGCTCCAATCAGATCTAATGAGCTCGGAAATGTTGTCACAAACAAGGATAGCCTGATAAAAATACAACCATAGTATCTCCCAACAGTCCTCGATGAAGTCTGTGTTTGGATGAATGAGGACTAGGAGTCTAGGACCACTCGAGAAATTAATGATGATGAGCAAGAATTTGAGCAAAAGATTTTAAGTGCAGAAGATGCACTCAGCCACAGATGACAAGCTAAGCCTCGAACCTAAAGGCCCAGTGCAATGTTTAGGGACCGTAACCAACAATGTGGCTTCATCATTTCATGCTCTAAATCTTGGCCATGATAGAGGTAACCAGGTAATTATGTCCCCATAATTGTTCATAATGGCGATGTTGCTAAAATCAAGGAAAACGTCACAATAAAAAGCTAATGGGATACGTATTAGGAATTGGTATGAGAGAGATTCCCTTACTTTCAATTGATTTCTTCTATTATAAACTCAACTAACTTAGGTATCACATTAATCCTATCTTGAGTTCTCTTCTTTCGTATAGGTTATCTCATCAACTGCTCTAATCACTGAACCATCATCACAATCAATGTGGCTCTTCTTTGAATTAGAAAAGGAATAATGTTAGTTACGAACAAAGTTGTGCCAATGTCAATGATCTACTCCCGAGGCTTGTGCACCTTTTTCAATCGCCAGCTTCCTTTTTCGTAGTTACCAACAAATTAACAACAATAATTAGCACTAGAATATGCAATCGTCCATATATATATATATATATATATATATATAAATCTCATGTGTGACAGAATGAGGTTTTGTTATATGACTCATTCTTTGAGATTCTTTTCATTTAACCTTCCACTTCATATTTTAATTAGTGTCCTGTGTTTTCTACCTTTCGTTTTCCTAGTGCATATATCAAATAAGTATTGAATTTCATGGCTACACAATAAAATTTAACCTTCTTCTCCTCTTAAGGACAATAATATATTCAACCAATTGAAGTTAATTAACTAACTGACATACACATTTACTTTTCCATTGAAAAAAAAATGAAATAGAAATTAATCATGCGTATCCTAATCGTGGTTTTTGAAAACTCGAATATGTGTAAAAACACAAAAGCTTGTTTAGACCCCAAATTAAAAGTTATAGCTAGATGGCTTTTACTCTAACTTGTCTAGGTGCAGAATAAGAGTAAATGGTGCGCAATAAACCGATAACTACTCTTGTGCATAAACATGAAAAACAAACAATAAAAGTAAAGCACAAGAGTAAGGTGACGGGACTGACGAATCCATTTGACATGGACGATACCACCAGCACGGACGAAACTAGCCTCTGGCTAGGAGAACCGATTACAAGCGCTGCTGACGAAGGTATCCAGGCTATTCAATGCAGGTAATTAAACCTGAAGCAGTTACAAGGACAACTGTACAATCCGTTGGAGAACATTGATAACACACTATACAGCTCCGGACGTTACGAGGAGGAGCATTAAGATCTCCATAACTGCTCCAACGGCTAGAGACCTTAGAAACATATATAAATCCACACCTTGCCAAGAGAAAGGTACATACACAGATACAAGTAACAAGAGATTTCTTTTCATTCTGTTTTACATTACATTGCCTTATTTTGAAGAGAGTTTCATATACTGACTTTGGCATCGGAGGTGTTGTGGCAGGCACCACACCGGTATTCATCCTTGAGGGCTGAAGAATCTTCTCTATCTGACGAACGTGACTGACGATCATACACATCATCAGTTTGGCGCCGTCTGTGGAAAACGACATTTTCGTATTCACATTCGAGATTGTAGTTTCCGATCAATTATTCTTCTCAGATGGAGTCCAATCAAGATTCTGCAGCCTTAGCTCAGCAAATCCAAGCTCTTGCAGCCACAGTGGAAGAATTGACCAGACAAAACCAGGAGATGAAGCTACGACTTCAACAAGAGGAGAATAGGTCCAAGGGAAATCAGGAAGACGAAGAGGACAGTCATAGAAGAAGTGATCCTCGAAGGCCCACCACTCCGACCGAGCAAAACTCAGATATGTTGAGAGAGATGAGGAGGGAAATGGACGAGCTTAGGAATGCCATCAAGGAGAAGACGGAACGAAGTGTGGATCGAATGGTCCGAGCGACGGATTCACCGTTCACAACAACAGTCCTCGATTGTCCAGTACCATCCAAATTCCGGTTACCTCAGCTCGAACCTTTCGATGGGCTGAAGGATCCTCAAGATCATTTAAATACCTTCAAAACAACCTTGGGACTTCAGCAGCCCCCAGATGAAATATTATGTCGTTCCTTCCCAACCACGCTCAGGGGAGCTGCTCGAAAATGGTTCACAAAGTTGCCAACATCGTCCATCGATACATTCGAGCAGTTGAGCAGCGCCTTCCTGCGTCACTTTATTGGGGGACAACGACCAAAGAGGACCGCAGACCACTTGCTCACCATCAGGCAAGGAGAAAAGGAAACTTTGAGGTCGTATGTAAAACGTTTCACAAGGGAGACACTAGAGGTAGACGAAGCTGATGATAAGGTACAGCTGACGACTTTCAAAGCAGGGCTGAGAACTAGGGAACTCGTCACTTCACTCGCGAAGAATCCCCCGAAGACGATGGCTGAAATGCTCCTTAAGGCGCAGAAAGACATGAACGCTGAAGACGCGTTAGCTGCCATCAGGGATGGAGATAGACCCGGGGACAGGGGAAGAAGAGAGGACGACCGTAGGGGACAAAAGAGGGAGAGACAGGATCGTCGAACCAATGACGGAGTCAGAAGGAAAGACGATAAGAATCCACGAACGGTAAAATTCACTCCTCTCATTATGCCTGTTGACAAAATTTTCACGCAGATCAAAGACGAGCACTACCTTAAGTGGCCGCGACCACTGCATTCGTCCCCAAACGTCCGTGACAAGAGTAAGTATTGCCGATTCCATAAAGATCATGGCCACTACACAGAAGATTGTAGGGACCTCAAAGAACAAATAGAAGAGTTGATACGATGGGGAAAGTTGCAGAAATTTGTGAAGAAGGGAGATCACAATAAATTCCGAGATGAAAACAAAGGCCAACATGAGTCCTCGTCTAGGAGCAACGGTCGTCAATCCCAGCCTCCTCAAAATGTGATCGGGGAGATACAAACGATTGTAGGGGGGCCCACTACAGGGGGTTCATTCAAGTCACTCAAGAAAACACACCAACGGCAAATAAACAGCGTCCACATGACACCCCGCCAAAATACAGACGAACTGACCAAGACATGACCTTTAACGAGAGTGACGCTAGAGGAGTGAAGCAACCACATAATGACCCCTTAGTCATAATGCTCACCATAGAAGGGTTCAACACCAAAAGGATCCTCGTGGACAATGGTAGCTCTGCCGATATCATCTATTTTCCTGCATTCCAACAGTTGAAGCTTGATCCCAAAAGGCTTCGTCCCTTCGATTCCCCCCTCGTCAGCTTCAGCGGCGACAGGGTGTATCCTAGAGGAATAGTAACGCTGACAGTAACAGTGGGAACGTATCCAAAACAACTGACTTGTCAGATAGATTTTTTGGTGGTAGATTGTCCCTCATCCTATAACGTCATCATCGGAAGGCCAGCACTCAACAAGTGGAAGGCGTCCACGTCCACCTACTGCCTGAAGGTAAAATTCCCAACAGAAAACGGTGTTGGTGAAGTCAAGGGAGACCAAGTATTAGCTCGGGAATGCTACCAAGCTGTTTTAGCAGCTAAAGAGAACCACACATGGATAATAGAAGAAAAGGAGGGAGAAAAGGTGGAAGCCCTGGAAGCAGTAGAACTGATCGAAGGGGAAGCGGCGAAGACAACCAGAATAGGGACGACCTTGAGTCCTGAAATGAGAACGAGGCTCATTCGGTTTCTTAGGGACAACTTAGACGTCTTTGCCTGGAGTCATGACGACATGCCAGGCATATCCCCAGGAGTCATACAACACAGGCTAAATGTAGACCCAGAGAGAAAGCCCGTCAAGCAGAAACGAAGGACCTTTGCACCCGAGAGAGACCAAGCAATCACAGACGAAGTGAGTAAACTCCTGACTGCAGGCTTCATCAGGGAAGTGTATTACCCAGAATGGCTCGCCAACGTCGTCTTAGTAAAGAAAGCAAACGGGAAATGGAGAATGTGCGTGGATTTCATGGACTTGAACAAGGCCTGCCCAAAGGATAGCTTTCCCCTCCCAAGGATAGACTAGCTCGTAGATTCTACTGCCGGGCACAAACTGTTAACATTCATGGATGCATTCTCAGGATACAACCAGATCAAGATGGCTGACGAGGATCAGGAGAAAACTGCCTTCATTACCAGTCAGGGGCTCTACTGTTATAAGGTGATGCCCTTTGGGCTGAAGAACGCAGGAGCAACCTATCAGAGGTTAGTGAATAAAATGTTCGTCAAGCAGATAGGAAGGAATATGGAAGTATACGTCGACGATATGCTCGTCAAGAGCAAGGAAGAGCTTGCACACCTGGACGACCTTAAAGAGACATTCGAGACCCTCAAGTAATACCAAATGAAGCTGAATCCTGGTAAGTGTGTCTTTGGTGTTGCCTCAGGAAAATTCCTGGGATTCATGGTATCCCAGAGGGGAATAGAAGCAAATCCTGAGAAAGTGCAAGCCATAATCAACATGACATCACCTAAGACCGTCAAGGAAGTTCAGAAGCTCACAGGCCGGATCGCAGCCCTTAACAGGTTTGTGTCTAGAGCAACTGACAAGTGCTTACCATTCTTCAAGACCCTGAAGCAAGCTTTTGAATGGACCGACGAGTGTGAAGCGGCATTCCTGGAGCTCAAGCGTTACCTTAGCAATCCACCCCTCTTGAGCCCGTCCAAAGAAGGTGAAAACTTGTACTTATATTTAGCAGTCTCATCTATAGCCGTCAGTGCCGCCTTGATCCGAGAAGAAGATGGGAATCAGCTTCCGGTTTACTATGTCAGCCAAGCTTTCCAAGGAGCCGAATCCAGATACCCAAAGATTGAGAAGATCACGTTTGCATTGATAGTAGCCTCGCGCAAGCTCAGGCAATACTTCCAGGCACACCCGATCTTAGTAATGACGGATCAACCCATCAAGAAATCTATTAGCAAACCCGAAGCAGCAGGCAGAATGGTCCAGTGGGCGATTGAACTCAGCCAATTTGACGTGGAGTACCATCCAAGGACGGCTATCAAAGCACAAGCCCTGGCAGACTTCATCGCCGAGTATACCTATCCAAACGAGCCGAGCCTTGCCAACATGAACGAGACATGGGTAATAAAGACTGACGGCTCGTCAACAAAGAAAAGAGGGGGAGTAGGGGTCGTCATAACCACTCCTGACGGAGAAATATTAAGATATGGAGTTCAACTAAAATTCCCAGCCACCAACAACGAGGCCGAGTACGAAGGAATCCTGACAGGCTTAAGGCTCGGAAAAGAACTTGGGGCCAGGAACCTGCTAGTCCAGAACTACTCACAGTTAGTAATTGGGCAAATCAAAGGAGAGTACGAAGCAAAAGAAGAAAGAATGCAGAAATATCTCAGACTGACGAAACACCTGACTCAAGAGTTTGAAAAAGTGGAGTTCATCCAAATCCCAAGGAACCAGAACGTGGCCGCCGACGAAGTCTCAAAGATAGCCTCGTCGGAAGAAGAAGAACCAGGGACAGACCTGATGATGGAGATACAGGGAAGCCCCAGCATAGAAGAAGCCACAACATTCGCAGTCCAAGACACAAGCAGTTGGATGACGCCCATCATCTCTTTCCTCCAAGATGGCCATTTACCCCAGGACGCAGATGAAGCTAGAAAGATCAAAAAGAGATCCACCAGGTTCACAATTCTCAATGATATCTTGTACAAAAGAGGTTTCTCCATGCCCTACCTGAGGTGCGTTGACGAAAAAGAAGCTGAATACATCCTCAGAGAGGTCCATGAAGGAATTTGTGGAGATCACGCAGGCCCAAGATCCTTGGTAAGAAAAATTATGCGTGCAGGTTACTTCTGGCCAACAATGCAAGACGACGCAACAAAGTTCGTCAAGAAATGTGACAAATGTCAGAGGTTCGGGAACATTCAACGACTCCCATCAGAAAAGCTAACGACGATAACATCTCCCTGGCCGTTCGCACAATGGGGAATTGACATCGTCGGCCCACTGCCCCAAGGCAAAGGTCAGGTAAAATTCTTACTTGTTGCTATTGATTATTTTACTAAATGGGTTGAAGCAGAGGCATTGGCGACCATCACCGAAGCTAGAATCCAGGGGTTTGTATGGAAGAATATTATCTGCAGGTTCGGGATCCCGCGGACGATCATATCGGATAACGGACGACAATTCGATAGCCAGGCTTTCAAGGATTTCTGTTCGGGCTTGGGCATCAAGAACCAGTTCTCATCACCAGGCCATCCACAGGCGAACGGACAGACAGAAGTGACGAACCGCACATTACTCAAGATCATAAAAACCAGACTGGACGACGCAAAGGGTGCATGGCCAGACAAGCTGCCCAACGTTTTATGGGCTTACAGAACCACGGCTAGAACCCCGACAGGAGAGACCCCCTTCAAATTTACCTACGGCACAGAAGCAGTGATCCCAGTCGAGGTGGGAATAACCAGCACCAGGCGAGAAGTTTTTAATCAAGAAGACAATGACGACCTCCTACGAGTTGATCTGGACTGCCTTGACGAAGTTCGAAACAAAGCCTTCAACAGGATGACTGAATACCAGAAGAAAATGACAGACTACTACAACAGAAGGGTGAGACTCAGGCGACTCAACATAGGAGACCTCGTCCTGCGTAAAGTGACCCAGGCAACCAAGGACCCAGCTCAAGGAAAACTCGGCCCCACCTGGGAAGGGCCATACAAAGTCATTCACTACTCCAGACAGGGAAGCTACCACCTGGAGACCCTAGACGGAGAAAAACTCCCAAGACCATGGAACATTGAACATTTGAAGAAGTATCATCAGCAGTTGTAATAGAAAAATACATTCGTCATTATTAATCAATAAATGAATTATTCAGCTAATATTCTTGTGCAAACAGGCTTGATCCAGAATAAACTCACAACAGGCCAAAAATGGCTAAGTAACAAGATTCCGCCTTGACGGATGTACGTTACCGACGAAGATAAAATCACTAAGAGTGATCAAAAGGCCGAAAATGGCTAAGTAACAAGATTCCGCTAAAGACGGATGTAAGTTACTGACGAACAAATCTACCAAAAGCCAAAAATGGCTAAGTAACAAGATTCCGCCTCGACGGATGTAAGTTACTGACGAATAAATCAAGCCAAAGCCAAAAATGGCTAAGTAACAAGATTCCGCTAAAGACGGATGTAAGTTACTGACGAACAAATCTACCAAAAGCCAAAAATGGCTAAGTAACAAGATTCCGCCTCGACGGATGTAAGTTACTGACGAATAAATCAAGCCAAAGCCAAAAATGGCTAAGTAACAAGATTCCGCTAAAGACGGATGTAGGTTACTGACGAATAAATCCACCAAAAGCCAAAAATGGCTAAGTAACAAGATTCCGCCAAAGACGGATGTAAGTTACTGACACATGCAAGCTACTATCAAAGACGTATGCACACCCAAATAACCAAGCACCAGAGCTTAGAATGCAGGAGTCTACCTTAGCAAAAACGCACAACTAACGACTAGGATGCAACTAAGATGATGGATATGGCAAACATACATCAGAATTAAATGCAAGTAAGTACCGAATAAATAAAATTAAAGCCTGAAGCTGGCAGGTAAATTACCATTGTTTTTACAACTAAAGGCCCATAAACACTGGGCAAAAATGCTGTTCTCAAAATAGATCAAATTGTTCTCCAAAAATATATATATATATATATATATATATATATATATATATATATATATAAACAAATGCCCAAAAACATGACAGGCAACACAGGAAGTTAAAAACTTAAATAGCAGGTTCAAACTTGGGGAGGGGCATCAGTAGCAGCAACATCGTCAGCTGGGGCATTCGCTGGAACATCATCAACTGGAGCAAGAACCGCTTCGTCAGCAGCCATCTCTTTGTCTACATCCTCTAGGTCCAGATTCCCGATGTCAACACCAGTCGGATGCTTGATCATATACCTTCGAAGAAGCTCAAAGCCTTTGAAATACCAGCTGAAGAGCACAGTATTGTACTCGTCAGTGGTTTGAAATGCTTCAACAGATCTCGCCGCGATAGTTTTTAGTGACTCTTTAGCACTCTGAAGCTGCTCGTCCTTCTCCATATTCAGCTGGCGCTCAACTCTAAGGTCGTCACCTAGAACTTTAGCCTTCTCCTTTAAAGGTGTAGCTTCGTCCATAGAATCAATGAGATTTTTCTTCAGCTTAAAATTTTCGCTCTCCAAGGCTTGCACCCTTGACGAAAGGGACGTTAACTTAGCTTCTTGAGTGAGATACTAGGAAGCAATATGTAGGCTCTCCCCCAGAACCTGTTACTTAAGCTTTCAGTAAAAAAAAAAAAAAAAGAGTGCTGCTCACGAAAGAAATAAAATCACTTTACCTGGACGAGCTTGTGGACTTGCCCACCAGCCACCTTACTAAAAGGGACCCCAGAGAAAGTCTTCAAGTCATCAGCTGTCACAAGGCTGTGAGCTCGTTCAACCGCCAACCTCTCATCCCCCCAGATTGAAGGAGGACAAGCATCCCCTTTCTCCTTGTCCGCCTCCGTCAGTCGAGGCCTTTTTGAGACAGGTGTCGGAAGCTCTTCCACGGAAGTAGATGGGGAAGCGGTCCTCGTCGTCTCGATGCCGAAGACGAGAGGAGTGACAGTGACTGGCGGAGTGACTGAAGCGCCCCTCACACGCATGGCCTTCTTGCCGATACTAGACAAGGGCTCGTCCTTCTTTGCCCTCATCTTGGCGTACATGTCCTTGTTAAACTTGGACGTCATTTCTGTAAAAAAGGAGAGCATAAGTCTTAAATAAGCACACAAGAAAGGAAAGGATAACAATACTGACGAAGCTGGTACTTGGAAAAGAAAGGTAAGGATAAAAGTACTGACGAAGATGGTACTTACTCTTTTTTCCTTCTCTATCAATAGTTTTCAAAACAAATGCAGAGGGCTCAGGCCCGAGGCAATAGAATGCAAGAGTCCTGGGATCAACGAGATCGTCCCAACTCTCGATCGTTTGCGCGTACTCAATGGCCTTCTCCACACGCCGTTTGTACCTGCTCTTAAGCTTTGGTCGTCTCTTTGCTAAAAAAAAAAAAAAAAAGAAAAAAAAAGGAAAGTTTAAAGTGTTTAGCAGCTGTGAATGTAAGCACGACATAAGTCAAGAAATAAAGAAGAAATATTGACGACGACGTAACCTCGGGAGATCACCCCAAAACTCATCCGAGGGTGTCTCAAAGTCATCCCCAGACACATAGAAGAATCTGGATTTCCAATACTTGAACGACGAAGGTAAATTCTTGATAATCCTAGTCCTCCTCTCCCAAGGCACTAGTTCGTAATACCCATGCTCCTTCGACACTTTCAAACGATACAAATACACTAGCTCATCAATCCTGAGCATATCCCCGTCATTAGCAGCCAACCATATCCCCATACAGCTGACGAGGATCCTCCACGAATTAGGCATAAGTTGCCCAGGTGCGATACCAAAATGATCCAGCAACTCCATCAGGAACGGATGGATGGGAAATCTCAATCCACAGGTAAAAGCAGCCTCATAAAAGCATACTTCACCCGGGAAGAAGTGACATGCCCGGTCCTCCTCACCAGGTAGACGAATCCTAACCCGATCCGGGAATTGGAATCTGTCCCTAAACCTCGCCAACGTGTCAGCATCCAACCCACACTCCTCTCCCAGGGCATAAAAAGCCCTAACCTCTCGAGGGCTGGAGACGGCGGTATCTTCCTCCGCTGGGCCGCCGTTGGACGACAACCCAGTTTCAAGCTCGCTCGACCTAACTTCAGACATGACTATTTGCTCTCCAACCTCGTTCACAAACCAATCCAAAGACTGACGAAGCAAAGGCAATAGATCAGCCAATGCAACACTCAGGCAATTACCCTCAAAAACAAAATCCTCAATATTAGAGGGAACCCCTAAAGACCCTCCTAGGCGAGCAAAAAGAAATGAAATTGATGGACAAGCTACCCTAACCTCAGAGTTATCATCCATGAAACCCAGAAAAGAAGAAAACACAAACAGCCAACTAAACCCCCATGAAATTTAGAAGCAAACAACAAGAAAAAAGAGAAATCAGATGCAATAACGAAGACAAGAGAAGTTAACACAAAGTTGAAAGAAGAATGGGCATACCTTAAAGAAAGCGATCAGCAAAGGAAGCACCACCACACCAAGAAAAATTGCAGAGAAAGGTCGCCGGAGAAGGTGATCAGAGCAAATGATTGAAGAATTTTTAAAGGGAGTGAACAAGAAAAAGCTTTTAAACAAAGGTTTTGGGAAAACTGAAAAAAAAAAAAAAAAAAAACAGCGGGAAGTCCAATAGTCTCACCTATCAAAGCATTAAACTCCACCCCTCGGCACGTGCCACGTAGGCCACGATTTACGAAGCGCCGCCACTACACATTCAATGCGGAACGAAATCCCAAACGACACTCATAGACTGTAGACTCTCCATATTCTATATTCGTCATTTAAATGACGAACACAGAATCGGGGGGCAACTGACGGGACTGACGAATCCATTTGACATGGACGATACCACCAGCACGGACGAAACTAGCCTCTGGCTAGGAGAACCGATTACAAGCGCTGCTGACGAAGGTATCCAGGCTATTCAATGCAGGTAATTAAACCTGAAGCAGTTACAAGGACAACTGTACAATCCGTTAGAGAACATTGATAACACACTATACAGCTCCGGACGTTACGAGGAGGAGCATTAAGATCTCCATAACTGCTCCAACGGCTAGAGACCTTAGAAACATATATAAATCCACACCCTGCCAAGAGAAAGGTACATACACAGATACAAGTAACAAGAGATTCTTTTCATTCTGTTTTACATTACATTGCCTTATTTTGAAGAGAGTTTCATATACTGACTTTGGCATCGGAGGTGTTGTGGCAGGCACCACACCGGTGTTCATCCTTGAGGGCTGAAGAATCTTCTCTATCTGACGAACGTGACTGACGATCATACACATCATCATAAGGGAAAAGAGAATGCAAACACAAGATAACGTGCCGATGTGTTATCGAAGAGGAAACCAAAGAACTCGGCAAAAAACCTCTCCCCCGCCCTCCATGCGGTAAATTGATCCGCTAGAGAATAAAGTTGGAGTACATGAATAACAAAATACCTTCCAAGCCTAGTCTATCCAATGTACTTAAGCCCTCTATGCTCCTGCTACCAACTGACTTCGCCAAGCCTTGTCTTCTCTAGCTCTCCAGATCCCGCAATACACCCGATTGCATCTGCCAAGCCTCACCAGCTTCTTTTGGCAAATCTCCAATGCTTCCAGCTCCAAAACACTCTCTACACTCTAAAAAGGTGTGAGTTATATTTGGGTGCAAATCTCCTCTCAAGGTATGATAATGGGAGAGGGAAGGAGAAGAAGCTAGAAAAATTTCTCACTAAGGATGAGTAGCTCTCTCTCTAAAAGATGGGTGTGTGTGTTGTAGAAAACTTATCTAGGGTTTTTCTCTCTGAATGGCCTCCTCAATACTTTTGTGGGTAATAAGGGTATATATAGTATGGGTGAAGGTTAAGAAAGTCACACTTAAAAATCCTCAAAGCAGGAAGTTTCGCGGGTATCTCACGAGAAGGCCTTACCCGCAAGACACTCGTGAAATTGATAGTCCGGCATAACTCTTCGACTTCTAGTCATGTGCTTCTCACGTGGCACTTTCGCGGGTTAGCTTCTCGCAAGCTTCTCATGAAATCCACTTAATCTTCAATTAAGCTTGAGTCTTCACCAACTTAATACTAAACCCAATACAATAAAAACCCACAAAAATACAAGGAAACACCCTAATGTTATGATAAAAAACATAACTTAACAATCTCCCCCTTTGGCTATTCCATGACAAAACACCCTATAACAGACTCTAGACTTAAACGAAAATACTTGATTTATAGAAAATCGAGTTATACCTGATCAAACTTAAAAAAAAAAATAAATAAATATTTGCATAGAACTCGACTTTGAGAAAATCAAGTTCCATGCAAAATTTTTTTTACAAGTGTGAGCCCTATAGTGGCGTTTTCTTGCAAATTTTTTTTTTATAAGTGTGATCACCCCATACCAGGTTCAAGGAGCCCCTATAGTAGCATTTTTAAGCCCTATAGTGACGTTTTAAAGCCCTATAGTGGCGTTTTTCTACAAATTTTTTTTATAAGTTTAATCTCAAGTTCGGGGAGCCCTATAGTGGCGTTTTTAGGCCCTATAGTGACATTTTAAAGCCCTATAGTGGCGTTTTTTAACTAGATTTCCATAAACTTGAGTTCCATGCTTTTTTTTTTTTATTTTTTTTTTTAAGTTTGATCGGGCATAACTCAATTTTCTATGAATCGAGTATTTTATTGAAACTCGATTTTAGGATAATCGAGTATCGAAACAGGGGCATATCCCTATATAGTTTCGAAATAGAGGCATATTGCTAATTTTTTTTATAAATGAAGGGCAAAAGGCCAGATAGTCCCAACTTTCTCACTAACTTGCCATTAATTAATTCATTAGCATCAAGGACTGAATACTTTTCCTGTTTGTTTTTTCCTGAAGAGCTAGTGAAAAGAGTTAAGATATGAAGGGCCACACGTCAAAATCTTGTAGTTATTAGGATTGATTTGCTTCGTGTCTTCACTTTCTTTCAATCTTTATGTGATAAGAAGAGAAATAGGACTTGAGTCTATCCCATAAGAGAAATTCTTGCCACACATGATAGGTTCTATTGTGAATGAATGTGTATCATAGGTGTGGCAAGTTAGTGTTATTAAAGTAATTAGCAACTTAACCCCACCTTCCCCTCGTCCGCTATATGTTTTTATTATTTAAAAAAAAAAGTAATTAACTACTCAAGTTAGCGCATGCAAAATTTATTGTAAGGACAAGGTTTTTTTTTTTTTTTTAATAATACAATTGTAATAATAATGGAGAGTCAATTTGAACAATAATTCTTTTAATAAAAGAGAACAGATTGTACTACTAAGTTAACTACACACCACTTGGCTACGAGTCTCCCTTTGTTTACAGTAGTTAACACATTTGTTTACGGAGTTTGTTAAAATTAATAGTCATTGGTAAAAGTTAGAACCTAGGAAAACAGGATGAGAGAAATTATAAAACAAGTATGATAACTTATAGAAGTCATAAACGGATAATTTAGTCAAAGACATAAGGCGGTTTTTTTTTTGGTCGTAGATAATATTATTATTTTTATGTAATTACCTAAGAGGTCCAACTTAGTATAAAGTCCATCTTTTGCTAAATTATCTCAAGATATTCTAGGGCATGCTCAAACTTTGTTAGAGAGTCAAAAGGCGATACAAGGTTGATTAGAGGATCGACCTCCTTACCCTTGTCTAGATGAGCCAAAGGGGCCAACGAGCTAGGTAGGAAGTGGATCATTGACCTGGGGCATAAACTTGGTTAAGTCAACATTTTGATATTCTTGGACATAGAATAAAAAAGAGAGAATGTAACGAACAAGGAAATTATAAGTACAAGATGTAAGTATTCGTACATTTTTAGTGTTGTAATTCATGGTCCATGATCATTTGAGTAGGCTTAGGATGTAGTAAGTGTTTCAAAAAAAAATGTTTAGACCCCAGTTTAGTTTAATTAGCCAAGATGTTAATTAATCCAATTGAATTGGTCCAATTAATAATATGTTGTGTGTAGTATAACTTGCTCCATCCTCCCTTAAATGTTACAATGAATTTTGAGTGGAATTGTAATGTGCATTTGTGTTAGAACTCATTTTCCTTTCTCTTGTGTGTGTGTTTGTTTCTCCACCCCAAAAAAAAAAAGGGTCAAATCTAAGGTATAGCGAAAAGTAATTTTAAACACAAAGATTTAGTCAATGGAGAAAATTCTAACGAGATATTACTTTGGAATAAGCATGACTAACATGTTTGGATGTTAGTATGATTGAATTGATTTTCTATTTGGAATAAGCGTGTAATAACATGCTTGGATGTAGGGGTGTCAATTCGGGTTGGCATGTCGGGTTTGTGTCGTGTCATGGTAGGAGTATTTGACTAAATTGCTCAACCCTAACTTGACCCATTTAATAATCATGTCATGATCCTTCAACCCTAACCTGACCTTTTAATAAGGCGGGTTGACCTGACCCAACCAATTTGATACACTTAATAAACGAGTCGTGTTGGGTTGACACGAATGTAACACAACTCATTTCAATATGCATAATATTTAATATAACATTCATCTAGAAATATATTTTTTTTACATCCCAAAAGCAGTGCATACACTTCAAGTCTGCAACTCACATTCAAAATAATATAGTTCAACTAAAATATAATATTTATCTAGAAATAAGTTCTTTACACTCCAAAAGAAGTGCATACACTTCAACCAATTCAAAATAACATAGTTTAAAAAAAATAACATAATTCAACAAAAAAATAATATCTTGGAACTTGCCAAATGCTAAGTATCAATATTAAAAGAATTGGAGCAAACAGTAGACTAATCCTAACTATGACTACGATCATCATCCGTTGAGAGAGAGAGAGAGAGAGCAATAACCGGTTTGAGACTTTGAGTTTGAGAATTGGGAATGAGACTATAAGATAGTAGAGCGAGTAGTATGGCTGAAATAAAAAAATAAAATTAGATATTTATAAGAAAGTTTAGGGATTTAAGGTTTGTAAGGTTTAGAGATCTAGGGTTTATAAAGTTTTAATTTCCAAATATATCCCTTGCAATTACTCACTTTTTTAAAAAAAAAAATTAAATATATGTTGGATATAACAGGTATTTGACAAATCTAAAATACAATGAATATTTTTTTGTTATACGACTTAAATATGTTATGTTAAGTGGGTCATTTCGGGTTGACACAAATAAATTAGCGCGTCAAACGTGTCTATTGCGGGTTATGCAGGTTGACCCGCTTAGGACATGTTTCTTATCATGTAATTTTCGGGTCGACCGATTTCTAACCCAAACCCATTAAGGCACAACCCTAACCCACAAAAACCCGTGTTGGGTTCTTGTCGTGTTCGCGGTTTGGATCGAACATTGACACCCTACAAGAGGGGAAATAATATAACCAAAGGCTGGAACGGTAAGACGTCACTTCCACAATAAAAATTGGATTTTAAAAGATATCGTTCCATTAAATGTGGCTACACTATTTTTGCTTCAAGTGGTTAAACTTCTTTAAAAACTTTGGTAAATTATATAATTTTCATATAATTTATAGTGATTTCAAATTAAACCTTAAATTTTAAAAAGTTTTAGTTAGACTGGTGAACATTTTAAATCTTTTGAATATACAACATCAATGAGTTACTATTAATTAAAAATAATAGAATTTTTCAAAAATTGTAACTAAACTTATTAAAATTTTTTTTTTTTTAAAAGCGTCCCTCGTGAAAGTATAAAGACTTTAGTATGGTATCTCAGTCATTTAATTATTGTCATCAAAATATATACAATTTAATTTTATATAAGCTCAAGCCATGATCAATTCATACTATATCATATATTATACAGTTAAAAATTGTCAAGAGCACTGTAATTTTTTTTTAGAAGAAAAACTAAGCTTTCATTAACAAAAATTAGCCAAAATCAGCTGCAAGTACATTATTAAGTTGTGGTGGAACATCCTCATCCACACTAGTAAACCGTTAACATGTCTTGCATGTCTAGCAAGGTTATCAGCTACAGAGTTCTTTTGTCGATGAACATGAGAAAAACTAATGCTTTGAAAGGCCTCTAAAAGAGTTTTGCAATTCAACTGGCACCTCCCAATCTTTTCAACATAGATGTCTAGGTTTCAAATTCCTCGTCCCCATTGTAACTATACTTTCTCTTATAGAAAAAATATAGTAAAAATTATATCATACACATTGTGGTTGTATCCAGTGGATGTTCTCCCCTTTTGTTTTTATACATTAAAAAGATTGTAAAACTTTATGACGGAAATGAAGAATTTTTAAAAAATACTACCCTAATTAAAATTCTAATAACAGGAGTTTTTAGAAATTTCCTATATAATTTTATATAATTTTAATGATCTTATAAGAAGCACTCTAAATTGTCAAAACTACACTTTTGCTCAAAACCTCTAGATTTTGAATTTTTGTGAGTTGTTTTTCACTGCAAACTTTTATCAGAACAATCAAGAGAGTAAACATGTGCTCAAATACTCTAAGATATAGAGATGGAATGGAAAATTAGATTTTCAAATCATTTTTCGCTATAAAATTAAAAGGAAATCATCATATTAGCATTCAGAAAATTAGTGAGAAGGAGAACGACCTAGCATAGAGAATTTAGGTTATTTTTATGCAACACTACTCTCAATAATGAGCATGACCAAAGGCTGAGAGGATCTGAATTTCTACATTCTAACCATCTTTTCCACATCACACACAAGCTTCCATTCTTGATCTAGATCTGTCGTACTTGCTCAGGCTTTAACCAAATCAAGGTCCTTAAGATCAATCCCTTTGGTTCCCTAGTCACTAACTTGCAAAGAAACCAAGCTGTAGTTTTGTAATTGAACTCAACTCCCACAAAGTTCATGTATATCACTAGAGTTGCTAATGGCTCGATGTTAGTGAAAATAAATCATTATTAATGATTCAACATATTTACAACATTTTTTTGCCAAACAATTTACTTTTTTAATTGGGTTGGGTTTCTATTTTTCTAATATTTTGGAGGGTTTTTTTTTTTTTTTTTTGGTGGTGAGAGAAAACCCAAAATCTTATGATATAAGGCTTTTTTTTTTTTTTTTTTTTTTGTGCGGGGGGGGGGGGGGGGGGGAGTTGGTAATGGGAACCTTAGGCCAAGACCTTGAGCCAGAATCAAAGAGATTTATACTTTTCACACATCGTAGCACATGCATGCCACATCATCAATTTCAATGTGAATGAATTTAGATTATAGGAGAATTATCTACAGCAATTGAACAAAACATCCCTTTTACAGAATCAGTGGCAACTCTAAACATTTATTTCAAGGTTAGTTGTTAAGAAACTTAAAGTATACAAAATATAATTAATTGAGAACTTCAATATATTAACATCATTAAAAAAAAACACACACACACACACACACACACACACACACATATAAATACATAAAATTTTACAATTTCCTTCTACTAACAAAATGAAAAGGCAAAATGGGACTAATGAAAAGTAAAATGAGAATTGAGATTGTTGAGATGATAGTAATAAAGTGAGAGAGAATTTAGAAACGATGATAGGGAAGATAAAAAATGGATAATGAGTGACAGAGAGAGCAACAGATGATAACTGTTGCAATTGTGCCAAGCCTCTGAGAAGAGCATAGTTGATTGTGAAACTCACTGCCACAGTATCTCCCACGGTACCAATTTTTTGGAAAAATGAAATTAGGGATTATGTTTATTGAATGCATTGAATGAGTTATAAATCTGAATGAGCTTATGAATGGGTTGAAGGGATTTATTTTTTTATTTTTGAATTAGATTTTTGTTAATATTATTGTTCTTTTGTTGTTATTTGACCTAATTTTATTGTTGTTCAGTCTATTTTTGTTATCATTTGGGCTAATTTTATTTTGCACTTTATTTATTTATTTATTTTGTTTAAGTGGTTAAGGATTATGTTTAGGGGCCAAGATTATTTCTATTAAACCCAAATTCTTGGAATTCTCAAGTTAGAACATTTAATATTTAGGAGAGTTTTAATACTACTTTTGTGGGAAATATAAAAACAAGGACGTGAAAAGAGTTAGTTACTTTTTAATTTTCACATAAAAAAATTTAATTTCTTAAATTAATCCTCTTAAGATATTTTTTTTATTTTTTATTTTTTTCCCTATCATAAATACTAGTAGTTGGGATTATCAAAGGTAGGTCCTACTCGTTAACACAAAACTTAATGGGACTTCAAGTCTTTCCTAGTCACAGTAGTTAAGATCCTCTATCACATGATTGCTAAAATTTATGATCCTCGCAAAGGTTAGCATCAAGAATTTGTAAGGATGTTAAAACTTTGTAGCTCACGATCCATGTTTGTTGTGGGATAGTAAATGATTATGATAATGAAAAATGCTAACGAATGCCTTTAGGACCTTGGTTAATAATTTATTTAAAGAAAGTTTTTATGGGAAAAGAAAAAAAAAAAAAGTAATTAATGTTTTGACAGCTTTTTTTTTATTTCTCATAAAAGTGGTCAAAACTTTTCTAAAATGGATTGTTAACCAATACTCTTAGTGCACTCATTAGCATGACCCTATGATAATTTATTCTAACAACTTCTTCCTAGAAAAATTTTTTTTTTTTCTTTTGAGATTTATTTCATGCAATTAAAATTCCCAATGAAATAAGACTCATGTCCCTGATCCTATTCATTCTTTGCATTTTCTCAAAGAGTAATGCTATGAACTTAACAAATAGTTTTAAAAAAAAAATTTTACAACTTTTCCAAATTAGTATGTCATATCATTATAAAAAAATTCAATTGAAGATTACAGCAATTTTTTTTTTTAAGATTAATATATATTGTTGGCTCATGTATGAGTTGTCATGTTAATTTAAGAATATTGTGAAATTGTTATGATTTTTTTATTATGTCTCTACCATTACTCTAGCTCAAACTGTTTCCAATAGACGCAAGTCCGGCTCAAATTGAAAATCTTGAGTATCTCAGCGGAGGTCATTGACTCACTAATAGTCTTCTTAACTCGTAAGAGGAATAAACCTACTAAACAAAAGTAGACATACTATGCATCAAGTTTAAGATATATAGAACTACAAATTCGGAGACAAAGCTGTGACAGCATGATACCAAGGGGCATCACAGTCACAGTGCTTCTCTACAAGAGTACTGGAACGTACAAAAAGGGAACCCAAATGGGGCTCCAATCAGATCTAATGAGCTCGGAAATGTTGTCACAAACAAGGATAGCCTGATTTTAAGTGCAGAAGATACACTCAACCACAGATGACAAGCTAAGCCTCGATCCTAAAGGCCTAGTGCAATGTTTAGGGACCGTAATCAACAATGTGGCTTCATTATTTCATGCTCTAAATCTTGGCCATGATAGAGGGAACCAGGTAATTATGTCCCCATAATTGTTTATAATGGCGATGTTGCTAAAATCAAGGAAAACGTCACAATAAAAAGCTAATGGGATACGTATTAGGAATTGGTATGAGAGAGATTCCCTTACTTTCAATTGATTTCTTCTATTATAAACTCAACTAACTTAGGTATCACATTAATCCTATCTTGAGTTCTCTTCTTTCGTATAGGTTATCTCATCAACTGCTCTAATCACTGAACTATCATCACAATCAATGTGGCTCTTCTTTGAATTAGAAAAGGAATAATGTTAGTTACGAACAAAGTTGTGCCAATGTCAATGATCTACTCCCGAGGCTTGTGCACCTTTTTCAATCGCCAGCTTCCTTTTTCGTAGTTACCAACAAATTAACAACAATAATTAGCACTAGAATATGCAATCGTCCATATATATATATATATATATATAAATCTCATGTGTGACAGAATGAGGTTTTGTTATATGACTCATTCTTTGAGATTTTTTTCATTTAACCTTCCACTTCATATTTTAATTAGTGTCCTGTGTTTTCTACCTTTCGTTTTCCTAGTGCATATATCAAATAAGTATTGAATTTCATGGCTACACAATAAAATTTAACCTTCTTCTTCTCTTAAGGACAATAATATATTCAACCAATTGAAGTTAATTAACTAACTGACATACACATTTACTTTTCCATTGAAAAAAAAAATGAAATAGAAATTAATCATGCGTATCCTAATCGTGGTTTTTGAAAACTCGAATATGTGTAAAAACACAAAAGCTTGTTTAGACCCCAAATTAAAAGTTATAGCTAGATGGCTTTTACTCTAACTTGTCTAGGTGCAGAATAAGAATAAATGGTGTACAATAAACCGATAACTACTCTAGTGCATAAACATGAAAAACAAACAATAAAAGTAAAGCACAAGAGTAAGGGAAGAGAGAATGCAAATACAAGATAACATGCCGATGTGTTATCGAAGAGGAAACCAAAGAACTCAGCAAAAAACCTCTCTGCCGCCCTCCAAGCGGTAAATTGATTCACTAGATAATAAAGTTGGAGTACACAAATAACAAAAGACCTTCCAAGCCTAGTCTACCCAATGTACTTAAGCCAACTGACTTCGCCAAGCCTTGTCTTCTCTAGCTCTCCAGATCCCGCAATACACTCGATTGCATCTGCCAAGCCTCACCAGCTTCTTTTGGCAAATCTCCAATGCTTCCTAACTCCAAAACACTCTCTACACTCTAAAAAGGTGTGAGTTATATTTGGGTACAAATCTCCTCTCAAGGTATGATAATGGGAGAGGAAATGAGAAGAAGCTAGAAAAATTTCTCACTAAGGATGAGTAGCTCTCTCTCTAAAAGATGGGTATGTGTGTTGTAGAAAACTTATCTAGGGTTTTTCTCTCTGAATGGCCTCCTCAATACTTTTGTGGGTAATAAGGGTATATATAGTATGGGTGAAGGTTAAGAAAGTCACACTTAAAAATCCTCCAAGCAGGAAGTTTCGTGGGTATCTCACGAGAAGGCCTTACCCGCAAGACACTCGCGAAATTGATAGTCCGGCACAACTCTTCGGCTTCTAGTCATGTGCTTCTCACGTGGCACTTTCGCGGGTTAGCTTCTTGCAAGCTTCTCATGAAATCCACTTGATCTTCAATTAAGTTTGAGTCTTTACCAACTTAATACTAAACTCAATACAATAAAAACCCACAAAAATACAAGGAAACAAATTTATGCAATTACAACACTTTTTGTCATGGAATAAGCCAATACTAATGTTATGATAAAAAACATAACTTAACAATCTCCCCCTTTGGCTATTCCATGACAAAACACCCTGTAACAGACTCTAGACTTAAACGTAAGTTTGAAAATAATGGCAAAACTCACTCACACCTAATTCTAGAAGCTGTGATTAACTTGAAACATGTATACCTGTAACCTGAAACACTTGCACAAAATGCATTAGACCCTCAAGGTAAATCAAGTGATAAAAGGACAAGTATAATATAACAAATATATTGCGATCAAGTAAACATGATGTGAAACATGTGAGCAACTTGATTATACAAAAGAACAGTCATATAGAAATGACTACAATGATCACATCGCAAAAACAAATGATCATTCGGACATGCAACCAATAAAGCATAATAACAGAAGGATGTATGCATGTCCAACACATAAACACGATGTGATGAGAGCAACAAAGCATAGATACTAAATGTAACTCAAAGCACCATAAAACAATGAGAAAACAAGCATAAAGTAAAATAAAGCAAAACAAGGCTTTCTAAAAAAAGAATGTCTTCTCCCCCTTGGTATATGCATCTCCCTTATGGCTTTCTTCCCCTACGAATGTGCACATAAATCATATAGAAATGATGAAACACACTGGTATACTCTCCGGTATACTCTCCCCCTTTTTGTCACGAATAGACAAATGAATCAAGAGAAAGGAGGGAAAGAAAAGAAGATATGAACAAGGGTAAAAGATGATGCATTAGGGGTGCAAGATGAATGAGAAAATGAAGCTCAAACGAAAGACAAAAAACATCAAAAAATGCTACAAAGCATATAGTAAACATGACATGCTAAGGATGATGGAACATGATATAGATCTAGGCATGATATAGACACAAGAACATGTTATATGTGTTAAAAGGTCTAAAAAGACTTAACTAGCATAAGTGAGTGCAAAACATGTCAAGTGTTAGAGTATGTGCAGCAAAGGTGCATCTAGTGTGCATGTAAGATGCATGACCAATGCATGAGCAAGCACTCACGGGACAAAGTGTGTAAAACACACAACCAATGATCAAAACATGATAAACATGCATAATCATGGTAATCCCCAAAAATTGGTACTCATTAGAGTCCAAAACAATGAGAAAATGTCATTTGGGCATTTTATCAAACACATAGAGTGCACACACTACACATGTATGTTAAACAGTGCATGAACATATAAAAATCTTGCCTAAATACATGTTATTTTCACCACAAGGGGCCAACATCTAAAACAAATCATCATTTAAAGCAAAACCCAATCAAAAAGATTGACAGAAAATAAGTTTTCCAACTCCCATTTGAGAAAATCCCAACTCTGAACATAAAACCCCCAAAAACATAATCTAAGGATCAAAATCAATGAAAAGAGTTAAAGATTACCTTAGACATGTTAATGGAATGAAAAACAATTGAATTTAATTGGGTTTTGATGTAGAAACATTAAAATAGGGGTTTGGGAGAAGATAGGAGAAGTTTTAAAACAAATGACCCGCGAAATGCCCTTTAAAAAGCTGATCTGGAAATTTTCACTGGTATCTCGCTGGTAAGCTTCCTGCGAAAATTTCGCTGGTTTCTCGCTAGTAAGCCTTACTCGCGAAACTCTCTATTCAAAGTTGAAAAACTTGTCACGAAAACACCAAAAAAACATGATTTTCACCCAAAAAACAACTTGAAAAACTTTGAAAAACATAAGTGATACAAATCACTTCCAAAAGCAAACAAAAAAAACAAAAATCTTTTCGGTTTGATTCACATATGGTTAAGCACACACATCACATTTGAACATGTATAAACACACAAATGAAATAGGCATTCATTGAACATTAGACTTATGTATTGTGTGTGTGTATCAAATGTGGAATAGTCTTTAGTCTAGAGTGAAGTTTTAATGATCAATTCAATCAAGTCATGCACAACTAGTACTAAGTCAAGTGGTCTATTTCAATTATAGAAATGAACATATATGACCTCCCACAAGAAAATGATTACATATCTTTGAAGCTTTTCTTTTGGCTTCATTCAACTCATAACATTTGATCATTTATGAACAATACATTTCATTTTGAGATCGATACCTGAAATTTTTGATATTTCATTTTTGAGAATATGCCTTTGGCTTTTTAGGCACCATACATTACAATACAAGTCACTTTCCCTTTTTCCTAGTCAAATACTAGTATGTGCGACGACTTTTGCAATTTTTTATCTTTTTTCGAGATTTGACATTTGTTGAGCTATAAAGTAAAAACATAAATAAATAAAAAAAGTGGGAAGATATATAGGCACAAGTCTATGCATGCATCAAAACCATCAAGACCATTGACCAATCATTCATGACAAACTTGAAGATTGATTTACAACAGTCACACATAGATTTCAAGATTTTTCCCACAAAGATATATGTGCATACATAACAAGCTAAGCTCATAAATGCACTACGCCATTAGTACGAAGGTACTAGGCCAAACTCACATGTGAAGTGTGCTCAAACAAATACGATCAAACTTTTTGAATTTTCCACTTTTTATGTGTTTTTGGAATTTTTACACACACAAAAACAAAAGCATAAAAGTAAGATCAAATGCAAAAACAACAAAAACAATGCGTATAAAAAGATGCACGATGCACAAATGCATGACAAAGAAGCATCTAATACATGAAGGGTCCTACAAAGATCGAAAAAATTAGATCAAGGACCAAAAGGGCATAAGCTCAACCATAGGAACCCTTCCTCATCCAAACGGAACGATTGTTTGGAATAAGTATCTCAAGAGAAGTGAGACGAGGGTTGGAAGAATGAGAACTGGAGATGCATATAGACAAGGAAGTAAGAGCATCAAAAACTTTCTTCAATAACTTACCAATTTTAAAACCCGGACGGTCCGACTGAGAAAACCGCGAACCTCTCAGCTTTGTGGTTTTTTTAGCTTCAAGAACAACTCTATGGAAAAAAAGTAGGGACCCGTGTGAACCGTGGTTGGACCGTACGGTTTTGAGAATCGTGACCGGTTTTTGAGGTTCGGATGGTTTCTTTTTGTTTCAGCTTTTTCGGTGAATTTTGGCCAATACACCGATATGAAATTATGATCAGATCTAGAATAAATGAAAAAGAAATGAAAGAAAATGAAGAAGAACAAAGATTGAAGGGAGATCTAATCATTTTTGGAGGTGCTTAAGCTTCACTAATTCACAATCTTCAAATCTGCTGCAGAGAGAGTCAAAGAGCTCAACACAGAAAGGAGACTGATTGAATAATGAATTATGGCTTTAGCGGCCAAAAGTAAAGAAAGAGAAGTGGTCAAGTGGGGTAGTAGGTGGGGTAGGTGGGAGAAGTTATTGGAGTTGCCATGTTTTGCTTTGCTAGTTGTTGAAGTTTTTAACTTTTTATGTTTTGCTTTTTTATTTTAAAGAAAATAATTGATTCTTATATTCCTAGTGGGCCACGTTGTAGACATGCAATGTAATACAAATATCATCCATCTGTTCATCTCTTTAAAAAAAAAAAATCTTTAATGCATTTGTAATTTTATAAGTGCCACATTGTGGACATGCAATACAATTACACAAATACCATTATGAAAGCTCGAAAATGTGTTGAAAATATAAGAGCTGTTTAGACCCCCAAATTAAAGTTACAGCTCGATAGATCTTACACTAGCTTAATACTATGTGCGGAATAGTGTAAATGCAAGCAGATAAACAAACAAGCTACTCTAATCCATAATGAAGACAACACAGCAATAAAATGGAATGTAAAAGAGTATGGGAGAGAGATGCAAACACAAAATAACACACCGATGTGTTATCGAAGAGGAAACCGAAGAACTCGGCGAAAAACCTCTCCGCCGCCCTCCAAGCGGTAATCAATCCACTAGACAATTAATTGGGATACATGGGTTAGTAAGAGACCTTCCAAGCCTAATCTACCCGATGTACCTAAGCCTTCTAAGCTCCTACTCTAACAAGGCTTCTCGGAACCATGTCTTGTCTAGTTTTTTGGATCCCGCAATATGCCCGATTGCATCCACCAAGCTTCACCGGCTTCTTTTGGCAAATCCCTAAAGCTTCCCAAGCTCCAAAACACTTTCTACACTAAATAGGTGTGGGTTGTGTTTAGGTACAAATCTCTTCTCAAGATATGACAATGGGAGAGGGAAGGAGAAGAGGCTACACTGATTTCTCACTAAGGATAAGTAGCTCTCTCTCTAAAAGATGAGTGTGTGTGTTGTAGAAAACATATCTAGGGTTTTTCTCTCTGAATGACCTCCTTTATATTTGTGGGTAATGAAGGTATATATAGTATGGTGAAAGGTAAGAAAGTCACTCTTGAAAATCCTCCAGGCAGAATGTTTCACGACTACTTCGCGGGAAGGCCTTACCTGCGAGACACTCACAAAAATGACAACTTGGTATGACTCTTCAGCTTCCAGTCATGTGCTCCTCACATGCCCTTTTTGCGCGAACCCTTCTCACAAGCTAGTCGTGAAATGCACTGATCTTCAATTAAGCTTGAGTCTTCACCAACTTAATACTAAACTCAATACAATAAAATCCCACAAAATACAAGGAACAAAATAAAAACAATTACAACACTTTTTTGTTATAGAATAAAGCCAACATAAAACATAGTTGTAAATCACAACTTTACACATTATATGTATATATATAATTCTAATTATTATATTATTAGATATTATCACAAATTTAACTAATCAACATAAACAATACTAGGATTTAATATTTCTTAAAGTTATGATATAGAAAATACATTTGACAGATAGATCTCTTTTCTATAAAGGAATAATAGATCTCTATATTTAATTGCACTATTTTAGTTAATTTTTTTTAATATTTGTACTAATTTAATATAATTATTTTTATTTTAAATAATTACTAAATTAATTATGACGTCATCACAGTTCAACCCCGGTTCAACCTCAATTCGATCTCAAAAACCTTGAACCTCTCCCTTTTACGGATCAATGAATGGTCTAGGTTTCAAAACCATGATCCTAATAGTTGTTACAGGAAATCATTAGCTAAGTATAAAAACACTTAGAAACCTACCTTGCAAGGCATGTATATTTTCTGATTAAAATTTCAAAGTACAAGTTACGTAATATGAACTCAATCAAATTACTAATATTGATCAAGTTTTGAAGAATTATATCTTGAAGAACGAAAATTAAGTGATCGGATGGAGCAAAGATATTGATATTTGAAATTAAATGCTTCTATGCTAAACTCCAAACGGCAGCACAATCAGCTAGAAAGTTATGAATTCAAATATTTGATTTTCATTCATGAAAGAAAAAAAATCTTGTACACTGTTGATAGCAATTCCTAAAATCTTGCACCCCTATTTATACTGTGATCTCACTCTCTCAAACAGAAAAATAAATAAAAAATCATGTCATGCTTGCAATCATGTCATTATCATAAATTTACAAACATCTTCTACTTTTTCCACCTTTAAATTTATAATTGATTTCCAAAATCAACAATTGAAACTTCACTTGGTGTATAAAACACAAATGAATGTTTAAACCCTCAATTTTAAATATAACTACCACAAGCTTATACTTAAACAATAAATGTGCGGAACAATAAGTACAAGCAAAAACCCAAATAGATAAACAACTCTACACCATAATTAATCACAACACAACAGCAATTAAAAGGCAAAAGTAAGTGTTAGAGAGATGCAAACACAAAGATAACACCGGCACGTGTTATCGAAGAGGAAACCGAAGAACTTGGTAAAAAACTTCTCCGCCGCCCTCCAAGCGCTAAAATGATCCACTGAAGAAAAAAGTTGGGATACACGAATAGTAGTAGACCCTCCAAGCCTAATTTACCCAATGCACCTAAGCCCTCCAAGCTTCTTGCTCCAACATGGTTAAGCCTAACTGTGTCTTCTTTAGCTTCCTGGATCCCGCAATAAGCCCATTGCATCAACCAAATGAATTGGTCATCTCCGAATTGCTTCCCAAGCACCAAAATACCTCCTCACTAATATGGGTGTGGAGAGATAAGGATTTGGAAAATGTGCCTCTCAAGGATATGTCAATGGAGAGGGTGAGAGTAAAGGAATTTGGAGAATCAAATGTCTAAGATTGTGGATGAGTTAATCTTGGTTTTCTCTAGGGTTTCTCTCTCAAAATTCTTTCTAGAAGCTCTCTACATTTTGTGGGTATAAGGATATTTATAGTAAGGTACGTGAGGAATGTGAAAAGTCATTTTTTTGCAAAAAACAGGGCATTCTGGCGACTCAATCTCGCGAGTGGGATGAGTCGCGAGTTAACTACCGAGCCAGACTATCAATTTTTTTCCTGTAGTGCTCTAGCTGTCGTGACCCTTCAGTTTCTTGCATGCTTCACACATGTGGCATTTTGGCGAGTTGCCAATCGCGAGTCACTCGCAAGATCCAGTCATGAGAAACCTCTTGAATGCTCACACATTTGAATTCTTCACACTTTTCTCACACATAACATTTACATTATTTCCATCTAAATACAGGATATCTAATTGCTGAAATACAAGCAAATTGCACGGAATAAAACCAACACATGATTGAATAAAATCAACCTTACAATCTCCCCATTTGGCTATTCCTTGACAAAACCCTAAAGCAGACTCTAGACTTAAAATGTGAGTTAAGAACAGTTGCCAAAACTCACTCACACCTAACTCTAGATTTTGTGAAGATCTTGAACCATAATGACAAGTTTTTCTTGAAAACAATAACATAAGACGATCATTGTAAGCTGAAATCTTAAAATGCATATGAAGCAAGCACAATGCGATCAAGCAATAAAGAATATAACAATAAGGCATGGCTTAACCAAACAAGAACAATCACTACAAATAATGACCACAATGATCATTCACACAATGAATGAACATCCGGACATTAAAGCTAATAAACTCAATGCAAAGTATCATTTGCATGTCCAACCTTCAATCGATGCAAAACACTAAGATATTTGCATCAAGGATACAAGATCCAACAAGGGCACAAGTGTACTAAAGATAATGCAAACATAATCTAAAAGGTACATAATTAAAGCATAGTTTAATAGCTATAACGTTCAAGCATTCATGACACACCATATCCAAGTATCTTAAAAACCAATTACTAGAGTCATAGAGTACTTAAAAACCAAACCAAAGTATTAGAAATAAGTGCTATGAAAACCCATAATAAAAACTAAAACCATAAAAGCTATTAAAAACTTGTAAAATACTCCCCCTCAAGAGCTACTCTATACTACTCCCTTTTTTTTACTGAAATAGCCAAAGGGCTAAGGTTGGTTGGTGAAGCTGTCATACTTGGCTGCAAGCAAGTTGATTTGGTCTTGAAGTTGGTCAGCCTATCATAGTGCTCAAAATTGGACTTCCCTTAAGCCGTCAATCCTCTCAAGAATGATCTGAAACGCATCTGGAGGCATTGTTGAAGATGATAAGGCTCTACTTCTTCCTTTACCACCAACTCTTTGGGAAGGAGATGGTTGTCTTTCTGCTTCAGTCTTGGGGTCCATAGGTTGTTCTTGTGTAGGATCAACCTCCTCCTCATCGCCTGAAAGACGAACTTTTCTCCTTGTAATTGTTAGAGCATTGATAGCAGGAGGTGTAGGCATGAGGTTGATGTTTTGGGGATCCTTATGATTAGACTCGGGAGGATAAGCTTAGGCCTTGAGGTTGTCCTTCTTGCATTGGCAAGGATGGAGAATAGATGAGCACCAATGTCAATGTAAATGTTTTCCCGAAGTTCCATAAGAAAGATGGCTCTTGCATTGTTGATGGTGGTCATCCTTCTTACTAGATTTAGGTTAAACACCATGATGTAGGTAAGGCATCGCAAATCTGGAGGGAAGGCATTTGTGTTAAGACATCTTCCTTCTCTAACTCCACCAATATGGGATTAAACAGTCTCTATGGAGAGCATTCTGTTCTTGAATGAAATGAAGTCATGATCTATGTCTCCATGTCTAAGAACATTATCAATGTCCTCCACTTCAATGTTGAATTTATGGCCTCTAACCCAACAGTCTAGGTAATCCTCTCGTAGGATGACATTGGAGTAGAATTCCCGAATTAGTGGTTCACAAACCCCAGGGAGATCACTAAGTAGCTTTTCCCAATCTCTTTTCGCAAAACAACCTAGGATGAAGTAGTCCTTGAGATCAACAAATCCACAAACTGCTCTTGAATGATTGGTGCTTTGTGAAAGTGCTGGTTATATCGCCCAAAATGTTGCGTGAAGCGAAAGCGAGTCTCATCCATGCATTTCCACTTGTCAGCCCGCTTTGTAGTGGTTTTCCTTGGAGACATCTGTAAAACAGAGCAGCAAACACCACAACACAAAGCATAGAATTTGATAAAAAACTTGATTAGTAACAAGTTAGTACCAACACAATGGACATTGAATTAAAAACCTAAAAACTTAATTTAAAGAGTAATTAAAAAAAAATGACATGTGAAGACAAAAAACATCAAAGCATGATAGAATCATGACATTAAGTACAAAACATGTCAAAGATTATATGTGTGTGTGTGCATCAAATGCAAAAGTGTGCAAACTAAGGCAAAGTGTAAAAACACATTATCATATGATGTTTCAAAATCAAAGAAACATGATTATCCCTACAACCTTTTTATTCCATGGAATCCAAAGAGACACACAAAAATATCTAAGAGACATTTTATCATCAACATGGTATGCACAACACAACACAATACTTAGTACAATGAACAAAAATGAAACACAAACATGAAAGCATGTAGAATAAGCATTATACTAACAAAGCCAACAAAACCCATATATCAAACTCATCAAAACATCAACAAAACCATATTCAACAACCATATTTCCATATCTCAACATAAACACAAAATCCAAAAAAAGTAGAGCTAGAAACTTGAAATACATTGAAAATAAGTGAAAACCCATACCTTTTCTTGAAGAATGAGGAAGGATTGTTGAAGAAAATGGAGGTTTTGGGAGAGGGAGAGGTGGACAAGACAATGTGGGTGCACATGATGGGAGGGAAAATTGAAAAGTTTTTTAAAACTGTCTTTGATATAACCCTAATTATGCAAAACACGCGATTTTTGTGACTGGATTGACCTGCGAGCAAGTCGTGAAAATGAGCCACCAAAATCCCTTGAACAAAATTTTGAAAATTTTGTCTAAGTGTTTTTCCCGACTAGAAGGTCCACTCGCGAGTAAATCGCGAGGTGAGTCGTGAATCCTTCTGTGTAAGCTTGCGACTGGAGCTTCCACTCGCACCCAAGTCGCCAAACTAATTCGCGAACATGCCAAAAACCCAGAAATTTTGAAATATTTTCAAAGTATTTTTGGCGACTAGGGAACTAACTCGCCAAAAAGTCGCGAGAGCTTCTGAGTAAGCTCCCGACTGGGGTCTCGCGACTAGCTTGACCTACGAGTGAGTTGCCAAAACAAAGTTGCAAAAATTTTTGGATTTTCTGAAAATTTTCAAAACAAAACACTTTCCAAAAACAACTAAAAATTCTCAAAAATCTTTTTATGTTTGATCAATATATGATTGAGTATGTACAACACATTTAATCAAGTACAATCACACAAATGAATAAGGCATTCATTGAACATAGACATGTGTGTGCGACGGTTTTTACAACTCATTATCTCTTTTCGAAATTTGACATTGGTTGAGCTATAAAGCATAAACATAAAACAGTGAGAAGATATATAAGCACAAGTTTATGCAAGTCTCAAGATCAACAAAACCATTGGCGAATCATTCATGACAAGTTTGAAGATCTATTTACAACAATCACATGGATGTCAAGATTTTTCCCACAATGATATAAGTGTATAAAAAACAAGCTAAGCTCGTAAATGCACAAAGCCATTTGTACAAAGGTACATGGCAAAACATGCATGTGACAAAACACAATAATGCCGATCAAACTTTTTGGATTTTCTACTTTTTATGTGTTTTTGGATTTTTGACAAAAAACAAGTAAAGATTGATCAAAAAGAACAAACATTCAAAGCTATTAAAAAAAAAAAGCAGTAAAAACATGCTAGAATGAAAAACATAAGCAAATAACCACACAATGTCACAACATATAGAAAGAATTGATGCATAGACATGTTCTAATGCTTATGCATGTGTACCCTTCTTCACCCATACGGCACGTGCATTTGTGGTGATATCCTTAAAGGATTGGGTACTCAAGTTGTGATTCTCAAACCTTAGGGTGAAGTTTGCCAAACAAGAAGTGATGGTGTCTATCATCTTCATCACATCACCAATATTAGAATCAACCTCTCACCCTTTTGAATGCTTGAGGTTCCCCTTGCCATTTCTTTGTCCTCCTGGACTTTGGGAACTTGTATTCTTCAATGCTTAAAGCTTATGGCAATTAGGTCTAGTGTGTCGTCGGATTCCACAATGGTGACAAAAATGTTAAGTTTAAGGACCTCTTTGTGACTTCAAAAGAGAATTCCCTTTAGCCTTGGGTTTGGCCACAAATGGATTTAGAGGTTTTGTCAAAACCTTTTGAGCAATCCCATTTGGCTTCTTCTCAACCTTCACATTCTCAACAATTGGAGTTGCTACCATTGGTTCCTTAGCTTTAACAAACTTCATCTCCTTAGACATACTGGCGATTAAGCTACTTTATCTAGTGTATCCTAAGCCGCATTTGTCAGAAAAGGGCTTTTGATGTGTAAGCACTTCATCAAGTTTCTTGGAGGCAACACGCTCTACAATGGAAATTGCTTGAATCACTTCAAGCTCAAGAAACTTGATCTTGGAATAGGCATCAGTTAGTTCTTCATTCAGCTTTTCAACTTCACACTTTGTTTCTTTGTACCGCACTAGAAGACTTTTATAATCCCGTTCAGCTCTCTTTATTTTTCTTATGGCTGCCTTAGCTATTCTTACATACTTTCCGGTCTTCTCAAGAAGAGAATTATAGGTTTCTTTGTTTCTTCATAGACGCATTCTTCATCTTCGTCACCAGATTCCTCCCTAACTCCCATAGATTCCACTTCAGTGTGCTCACCGAGCACTTCCATTAAAGCATTCAAATCTTCTGAAGAGTCCATGGGTGCAATAATCATAAATGTGAAGTAGTTTCCTTCTCCGTCACAACTTTCTTCTGAATCCGAATTGGAACTGTTCGAGTCACTAAGGGTAGTGGCAAAGCCTTTACCCTTTGTTTTCAAATAAGTGGGGCATTCTTTCTTCACATGCTCATGCCCTTTGCACTCGTAGCAAGTTACTACTTGAGATGGAGAAGAGTCCGTGGAATCCTTCTTCTTGAAGTCTTTCTTATTCTTCTTGAAATTTAAGAATTTCCCCTTCTCAAAAGACATCTCATCCTTCTTGAATTTCAAGAACTTGTAAAAGTTCTTAGCAAGGTATGCCACTTCCTTTTCAACCTCATCCTCATTCGAGGAGTCTTGAGCTTCCACTCTCTCATTTGTTAGGACATATGTGTTCACATGTTAGGAACATATGTCATATTTTATGTAAGTTGGCTAATCCTTTGACAAAACGCACTTTACTTGTAATTGGGTAGATCTAGGATGTGTTTAATACTTCAAGAAACCATGTTTCAAGATCAAGTGTTGAAGTCATCAAGTCTGTCCAAGAAAAACAAGCTGAAGTGCAATTTCATTAAATCTCGACACCTTCTCGATAGCTCCTCGACACCTAGCTATCTGTCGAGATCTTCAGCTGATTCTTATCGCAATCTCGATAGCTTCTCGATAGCTGGTCGATCGATCGAGAAAGTTTCTGTCCCCTCGACACCTTCTCGACACCTCCTCGATAGCTGTCTATTGAGATTCATTAAACCTCGACACCTGCTCGACACCTCCTCGATAGCTGCTATCTATCGAGGTTACGGGAAATCAGAATTTTCAGCTTTTTGATTTTTAGGCCAGGCTTATGTATTTGAGTAGGGTTTCTTTTCCCACAACCCTAGACCTATATAAAGCTTATTTTGGAGGCCGTATCACAAGAGAATAAGAGAATACAAGGAGAACATATGAAAAAGATTATTCTCTCTGAAAGAAGTCACTGCGTCTTTTGCGCCTTAGGGTTTTGTAACCAAGTGCTTCTTGATCTTCATTCTTGATGAAGTGAAGAACTTTGCAACCAACATTCTTCTTCCTTAAGTTGGTGAGTGAGTCACGTACTGAGATTCGTGCAAAGAAGTTAGTCACGTACTGGGATTCGTGCATCAAAGGGTGGCGTTCATATATTGAAGAGTTCAGAGGTTCTGAAGCGGTAGAAGGTTTCTGCTGTGATTTCATCTACGGGGATTGTAGAGTCTAGGGACAAAGGTTTTGTACTAGATCTGAAACTTCTCTTTACTATAGTGGATTGCTTTTCGGGAAGGTTTCCCCCCAGGTTTTTTACTGTGAAACTGGTTGGTTTCATTGGTTTTCCTGGGTCATCATATCTTGTCTTATTTATTTTTCCGCTGCATATTATTTTGACATGATATTGATGTTTGTTTGTTTTAACAAGTTTTAATCATAATAAATCTAATTAACAACTTGGGTTTAAAACTTGTTTATTCTATCAACCGGGGTCTAAATTTCCCAACAAGTGGTATCAGAGCGGGTTCACTCTGATTGGATTAATTTCCTGAGTGTGATCCATTGACCCCTGTTGTCATGGATAGAGGACAATCTTTATTTATTCCTCCTTTATTTGATGGAACTAATTATGCGTACTGGAAAGTTCGTATGAAAGTGTTCTTGCAGGCTCTAGGTGAACAGGTATGGCAAGCTGTTGAAGTTGGCTGGACTAAGCCAAAGGAAGCACCTGTGGATTGGGATGATGCAACAATTATAGCTGCAAATTTCAATAGTAGGGCCTTGAATGCTCTGTTTTGTGGGGTGACCAATGAAGAATTCAAGAAAATTTCATCCACTGAAGTTGCCAAGGAAGCATGGACCATTCTTGAGACCACCTATGAAGGTACCAAGGCAGTAAAGACTGTGAAGCTTCAACAACTCACTAGTAGTTTTGAAGAAATAAGGATGGAGGAGGATGAGACCTTTGATGAGTTTTATGCCAAACTCAAGGATATTGTGAATTCTACCTTCAATCTTGGAGAATCTATTGCAGAATCCAAAATTGTTAGGAAAATCCTTAGGTCCTTACCTGAAAGATTCCATGCCAAGATCACTGCCATTGAAGAAGTCAAGGACATTGATCAAATTCCTTTGACTGAGCTTGTAGGGAACCTTCAAACCTATGAGATGGGATTAGGCTCAATGGGAAAAGGTGGAAAGAGCAAAAACTTGGCTCTTAAGGGTATAGAGGAAGAGACTGAAGACTCTGAAGATGAAGATCAAAGTGAAGATGAGGATGAGGATCTAACCTTCATAACTGATGAGATTATCAAGCTTCTTCAGTTTAGGAAAAAGGATAAGGGCAAACCTCCTAGGAAACCTAAATCCTCTAGGAAGGGCAAGAATGAAAAACCCCTTATTCAATGCCATGAGTGCAAAGGTTTTGGTCATATGAGGATAGAGTGTCCAAACTACCTCATGAAGGAAAAGACCGAAAAGCCAAAAGAGAAAGGGTTGGTTGCTACCTGGAGTGATACTGATGATGACTCTTCTGATGAGCTTGTGGATGAATGTCGTCATGTTATGGCCTTTGCTGCCTCAACCGATAAGGTGATTGTGGAGAGTGCTAGTGACAGTGAGGATTCTTCTGATGATGAAGTACCCAAGAAGTTGACCCTTCAGGAAGCCTATGAAAAGCTATGCACTGAATTCATAAAATCTGAAAAGACTTCTCATCTTTGTAGAAAAGAGCTTAATGAGGTAAAAATTGAAAAGGCTGATCTGTTAGTCAAGCTAGATGAGACTACAAGATTAGTTGAGACTCTTGTTATGGAGAACACCTCATTAGAAGAGAAGGTCAAGAATCTTGAGGTTGAGCTTAGTCAAGCTAGAACTCAAATAGAGAGGATGTCTAGTGCAAAGCTTGATGAGGTATTGAGTGCTCAAAAGCCTAATTCTGACAAGACTGGCTTAGGATATGCTGTCTCCTCCGGCCCCTCCTCTTCCAAGGCTTCTGGATCAAGGACTGTCATTGTGCCACAATCTGATAAAGGTAATAAAGATATGAAATCCCAAACTGATCTGGCTAATTCTAAATCCTTTGTTAAACCTCATGTTTGTCACCATTGTGGTGTTGCTGGACATATTCGTCCTAATTGCTTTAGGTTGTATCCTCAAAAGCAATTGTCCAAACGGTCACAGGTTTCCTCTCAAGGACCTACACCTTTGTTTGGAGAGTTATAAAAGTCTTGAACTTTTTAACTCAATTTCAGGAGAATTCTAATTCTTCTTTGTCCTTTAGTAGACATACTAGGACACGTGCATTTTCATCTTCACGGCAAAAAGACTCGTGCTGTGTGGGTGAGAAAGGAGCCTAAGACTTAATTGTCTTTTCTATTTGTCCTCTGCTTTAATTCTTTCTATCTAAAGCTGGACTCTCTTTGCTTGATTTCTTATCTGCTTTTGGAATCATGCCTTCATGCATTTGCATTTTTCTACCATGCCTTCGCATTTTTCTATGCATATGCATCTTTCTCTCATGCTTTGCTTAACATGTTTTTGTTTGTTTATTTTCAATTTTGCTTGTTTTTGTTTTTAAAAAAAAAAAATTGAAAAATTGAAAAATACAAAAACAGTGTGTGTTTTGTGTACTTTGGTACTTGTGTACCTTAGATGGCCAATGAAACAAAGTTTTCTAAACTTTGTATCTCTTGTAGCTTAGATGAGCATCTCTATGCACAACTAAGCAAGTGAGCTTTGTGGCTCTTGTTTGTGATGAGTAAGATTAGGTTATTTCTTAAACTTAACACTCATATCACTCTTTTTGACGGGTAGGACTAGAAAATCCTAAGAGAAAGGCATAAATAACCATCTCACCACTGTTGCCCGCCAATCATTAATGACATCTGTATGTTTCGGCATAGCAAAAGTGTGATGTCAATGACATTTGTGTGCTTAGGCATAGCAAAATTGAAATGTCAAATATCAATGGGTATTTCTTTTCTTTCTCATAAGCCCATATATGATATGCTTAAAAAGAAAATATGCAAAGAAATAAAAAGCAAAAAGATTAAAAATGCTTTAAAATGGTTGCAAGCGTGTATTCTAGGAGATGTGGGAGTTATAGGATGTACCTCGAAGGTGATAGTCCCCATCAAACGGTTATGATTGTGTGTGAGTTAAAGTTATTTTCTCATATCTCAGATCGTCATAACATGTATACACATATGCAATCTTGCGATGTTTTTCACACACAACACGCAATATTCTTTGCTACTTTTGATACATGTGTAGGTACAATGTGATTTGGCCATCACTAAGGTTTTACATGTGCTTATGTATGCTCACTAAACTGTCTTGACTTGTTTTTGAAATATAAAATTGGTTAGACTTGTTTAGTGTGTGTGTGTGTGTGTTTTGCATCTTTCTCTTGTCATCCATAGCATCTTGTTTCATTACATTCATGCATTTATATGGATTTCTTGTGCCCCCATGATCATCCTTGATCATCTTTATGTTTCTCGGGCGAAACTTTCTAGCTTCTTGTACCCTTTGTCAATCATGACAAAAAGGGGGAGAAATTGTGGAGACTTTGTGGTTTCTTTCTTTAAGATTCTACAAGTTAGGGGGAGAAATACATGCCTCTGTAAGGGGGAGTTGTGTTTCATCTTGTTAGGGGGAGTGTTTACTTCCTTCTTCTTGTACCTTGGGTCTTGTGACCATGTTTACATACATTGTGCTTATCTTCTTTATATGCTGATGTATGTTTCTTTCACCTATCTCTACATGTGTTGGTTCTTTTCTATCTTTATACACATGTTTCTTATTATTTGTATGCAATCTATTATTTCTGTTTCACACTAAAATGCCTTGATGAGTTTTGTTTAAAGTGTTTCAGAAATACAGGTTGTCAAAGTCTACTTGTCATAAACTCTCTTCTTGCAAAGTTTTTCAAGAGTTTGTGTTAGGATAGATTTTATTGTATTCAACAAGTGAGTATGAGTTAAGTGATTTATGACTTTTCTCATATGTTCATTTGTTTGTTGTGGTTTTGTCACGGATTGCCAAAGGGGGAGATTGTTAGGACATATGTGTTCACATGTTAGGAACATATGTCATATTTTATGTAAGTTGGCTAATCCTTTGACAAAACACACTTTACTTGTAATTGGGTAGATCTAGGATGTGTTTAATACTTCAAGAAACCATGTTTCAAGATCAAGTGTTGAAGTCATCAAGTCTGTCCAAGAAAAACAAGCTGAAGTGCAATTTCATTAAATCTCGACACCTTCTCGATAGCTCCTCGACACCTAGCTATCTGTCGAGATCTTCAGCTGATTCTTATCGCAATCTCGATAGCTTCTCGATAGCTGGTCGATCGATCGAGAAAGTTTCTGTCCCCTCGACACCTTCTCGACACCTCCTCGATAGCTGTCTATTGAGATTCATTAAACCTCGACACCTGCTTGACACCTCCTCGATAGCTGCTATCTATCGAGGTTACGGGAAATCAGAATTTTCAGCTTTTTGATTTTTGGGCCAGGCTTATGTATTTGAGTAGGGTTTCTTTTCCCACAACCCTAGACCTATATAAAGCTTATTTTGGAGGCCGTATCACAAGAGAATAAGAGAATACAAGGAGAACATATGAAAAAGATTATTCTCTCTGAAAGAAGTCACTGCGTCTTTTGCGCCTTAGGGTTTTGTAACCAAGTGCTTCTTGATCTTCATTCTTGATGAAGTGAAGAACTTTGCAACCAACATTCTTCTTCCTTAAGTTGGTGAGTGAGTCACGTACTGAGATTCGTGCAAAGAAGTTAGTCACGTACTGGGATTCGTGCATCAAAGGGTGGCGTTCATATATTGAAGAGTTCAGAGGTTCTGAAGCGGTAGAAGGTTTCTGCTGTGATTTCATCTACGGGGATTGTAGAGTCTAGGGACAAAGGTTTTGTACTAGATCTGAAACTTCTCTTTACTATAGTGGATTGCTTTTCGGGAAGGTTTCCCCCCAGGTTTTTTACTGTGAAACTGGTTGGTTTCATTGGTTTTCCTGGGTCATCATATCTTGTCTTATTTATTTTTCCGCTGCATATTATTTTGACATGATATTGATGTTTGTTTGTTTTAACAAGTTTTAATCATAATAAATCTAATTAACAACTTGGGTTTAAAACTTGTTTATTCTATCAACCGGGGTCTAAATTTCCCAACATCATTAATTGTCTTTAAAGCAAGAGATTTGCTATTCCTTTATGATGGTAGAGATAGCTCATAGGTTTGAAGAGAATCGAAAAGTTCTTGAATTTTAATCTCATCAAGGTCTTTGCTCTATTCAATGGCAGTAACCTTAGCACGAAAGCTCTCTAGTAATGATCGTAGTATCTTCCTCACAACCTTGGAGTCCTCCGTCTTTTCACCCAAGTTGAATTTCCTAATCACCACTTCATTTAGCTTCCCATAGAAGGAGTCGAATGGCTCATCTTCGCTCATCTTTAGTTCCTCGAAGCGAGTGGTGAGCATTTGTAACTTGGCATCCTTCACCTTTTTGGTGCCTTCATATGTGATCTCCAAAATTTCCCATGCCTCCTTGGCAATTGTAACATGTGAAATCCTATGAAATTCATCGAGTGAGACACCATAAAAATAGCATTTAAAGCTTTACTATTGGCATTGGTAGCCTCCGGCCTAGTCCATCCATTCTCAACTGCGTCCCATACGCTCTCATCGATAGAGCACAAGAATGCACGCATATGCACTTTCCAAAAGGTGTAATTGGTCCCATCAAAGAAGGGAGGTGCATTTAGGAATTGAGACCTATCCATTGTAGGGTCAAGGATCACACTTAGGATGTAGAAATCCGACAAAGTGCATCCGCTCTCCAAGTGGTAAAATGATCCACTAAAGAATAAAGTTGGGATACACAAATAGCAGTAGACCCTCCAAGCCTAATCTACCTAATGCACCTAAGCCCTCCAAGTTTCTTACTCAAACAGGGTTAAGCCTAAACGTGTCTTCTTTAGCTTCCCAGATCCTTAAATAAGCCCATTGCATCAACCAAATGAATTGGTCATCTCCGAATTGCTTCCTAAGCACCAAAATACCTCTTCACTGATATGGGTATGGTGAGATAAGGATTTGGCAAATGAGCCTCTCAAGGATATGTCAATGGAGAGGATGAGAGTAGAGGGATTTGGAGAATCAAATGTCTAAGATTGTGGATGAGTCAATCTTGGTTTTCTTTAGGGTTTCTCTCTCAAAATTCTCTCTGGAAGCTCTCTACATTTTGTGGGTATAAGGGTATTTATAGTAAGGTACGTGAGGTATGTAAAAAGTCATTTTTCTACAAAACAAGGCATTTTGGCAACTCAGTCTCACGAGTGGGATGAGTCGCGAGTTTGAGTCGCAACTGAACTGCTAGGTCAAACTGTCAATTTTTGTCTTGTAGTGTTCCAACTATCATGACCCTTTAGCTTCTTGCATGCTTCACACGTGTGGCATTTTGGCAAGTTGCCAGTCGTGAGTCACTCGCGAGATCTAGTCACGAGAAACCTCTTCAATGCTCACACACTTGAATTCTTCACACTCTTCTCACACACAACCCTTACATTATTCCCACATAAATACAGGGTATCTAATTGCTGAAATACAAGTAAATTTGGCACGGAATAAAGCCAACACTTGATTGAATAAATTCAACCTTACAACAATGATAATCAAAATTTATGGGAGGTTTATGTATAATATGTTGTAAGACTAGCATTATTCTTGTGCTGTGTGAAACAAAGACTTGCACTTAATATGTTCATTAATAATAAGGACCATTGCCATTGTCAATTTTCCCGAAGATAGAAGAGAAGCAAGATCATTTCACACATCTTATTCAGACAGAATGATAGAAACGGGATGAGAATAAGAGGAATGCTTGTCGCATTCATAAGAGATGCACACATAAGACATGCATTCAGTTGATTAATAGAGAGAGAGAGAGGTCTCTCTTGTGCCTCCTATTTTGTATCTAGGGTTTTTGTACACAAAGCTCTCTCAGATCTTGTACTGGTGATAGTCTTATACTAGTCATTAAACATGTTAGAAATCTTAATCTTTAAGGGGACATTGAAGTCATGGGCTAGAGGTTCATGTAGCAATAGATTGCTATTAGAGATTTCTATGGGATTCAGAACTCAGTTTGATAAATGTAGTTAGATTTATGATGAATAGGGTTATTTTGGTCGTAAATCTTTATCTAATAGTGGATTTTGTTCATCATAGGATTGGTTCCCCCCAATTTTTTCCTTTGAAACGATTTGTTTTATTAGTTTTTCTAAGTTGTCATATCTTGTCTCATTTATATTTCTATACTTACATGATATTGATGATTATGTGTTTAACCAAAAGCATGCATAATTGATCTAATAATCAACTTGGCTTTATTTTGGTTAAATATAATGTTTTTTCAGGGGTCTAAAACTAATAGACTTCAAGTAAATGCACCCCATCTTTGCTCTAGTTTTCTACACACTACCATGAACTTTAACACCACTTAATAAGGAGAGAACACATTTGAGAGACTCCATTTAAGTAGTTAGCCCAAAACTTTAAGCCAAAAAGTTTGGACCTGTTGTGCTATAGCAGAAGCTTAAATATCAATTGTTATGATTGTGAAGAGTAGTTTTTTGCGTGTAGCCACATGTCTTCTACTGGAAGTGTAACTTTGCTAAGCCCGGATTTGTTTTGGGGAGTTCAACCTGGAACTCGACATTAGACTGAATAGACCAATGGCTTCCGGTGTATTTTTAAGCCTACAAAATAGATAAAACCCAAAGTCTTAGAATCATGATAATGGTTGAAATAAATATGCTTAGCGTAATAGCTTTGATTAAGTGGTGAGTAGAACGTTATTATTATGTGTGTTAAGTGATGTTCATTAGAATGCAATTAATTAATTGTCATACGTCCAGTAATGGGATGAGTCCAATAGTCCATATCCAGCTGTGGTATAGTTCATGTTCAATATAATAAGGTATGTCCAGTAATGGTCTATGTCCAAATAATGTATGTCCAGCAATGGTTTATGTCCAAATAATATACATCCAACAATGGTTCATGTCCAAGTAATATATGTCCATTGGTGGTATATGTCCGAATAATATATGTCCATCAGTGGTTTATGTCCGAATAATATGTCCAGCTATGGTAGATCAATTTATTAATATATATGTTCATTAATGAAGTATTAGTGTTGTAGACGACTAAATTTCTTAATTCGAAATAAATCAAACGAGTAAAATAGTTGCACAAATGCGAATTTGTATTGATGATTGTGGTATAATTCTCTGTGTTTACAAAAGAGTGATCCTCTGATTCGATTCTCCTTGCAAGACTTATTGATTTGGATTTGTGGTAATGTGATTGTGACTTGAACACAAAATATCCTTCAATTTGGTTGAGGGATGGATCGAAGATTGCTAAAACGGAATTACAATGAATCTCTGGCTATGAGCTTGTTAGAAATCCTTTGTTCTTCACGTTCTTCGTGTTCTTCGTGTGTTCTTCGTGTTCTTGGATTTGTGGTGGAAGTTCTTCGGGGCTTTAGAGGCTTGAATCCATAGAGCTTCACTGATTTATGGTTTGTTAATGTTTTCGGACACTTTCGGCTTGATTCCCGCAGACTTTTGGATCTAGGCGGATGATTTGGATGATTCTGCTTCGAATGTTCTTCTTATTCGAAGGTTGAAGTTCTTGAAGTTCTTGGAGGCTTTAGAGCTTGGTTCCGGCAGAGCTTCTGTGCTTCTGATGCTTCTGAATCTTCTCTGATGCTGCTTGTGCTTCAGATGGCTTGGTGTCCTCCTAAATGTCTCAGGAAGGCTTCTATTTATAGGAGTTTTGGGGTGGATGAGCGACACGTGGCGGAGTCTGACTGGTGACACATGTCACAATCTGATTGGTCCGCTTGTGTCATTGCTTACACGTGCGAGGTTGCTTGGGTCATTGCTTACACGTGCGAGGTCGCTTGGGTCATCGCTTACACGTGCGAGGTCGCTTGGGTCATCGCTTACACGAGCCGATGCATGATTGGTTCTTACATGACACTTGGCAAACTTCTGTTGGCTTCTGAACAGCAATAGTAAAACCTAGCAGCAATACGTGGCGCTTTGTAATTGGCTGTATTTTGTGGACTTGGTAGTATGACGTGTCAGCTTATGATAGGTCGGGAATTTTCCTTCTCTACAAGTGTGATCATGTTTCATTAAATAATGAGATGATATTAAAGTAACTTGCATCCAGCGATACAATAATAATGAATTAACATGTACTTAGTAATGTAATCTTAAAAATAGAGAAATATTGACTTATCTTGTGTGTTTCTAACTCCAGCTGTACAGTATCACTTTATTCTTTATATGATTTGTGGCTCTAGCTGTATAGCATTAATGAGCTTCACAGTTTGTAGCTCTAGCCCTAGAACAGCAGTGAACTTATGACATTTCAGCAGTGTGATAAAATGAGTCCAACGGTACAATATGATATTATGAGTCCTTCCATTGTGACTTCATGATTGAAGGGGAAAATGGGTGCAACTGGAGGGAGAGAGAATATGTCCAGCCATGTGCATAGGTTGGTTAAGTTTATCCCCTTTCATCATGCACTTAAATGACTTTCCTCATGTAATGCTCTTTTAGTTTTTAGTTAAATATGAGTGATGTCGCCTTCCATGAGAATGACTTTTAGTATTATAAGTCTTTGCCTTTCATAAGAAGGGCTTTTAGCATTATAAATATATATCTTCCATGAGAAAGGGCTTTTAGTAATAAGTTCTTAGAAGAGTATTTGATATGTTTTAAGATGTGTGGAGATGGTAAGAAATATCTATAAATATATATATATATATATATATATATATATATATATATATATATGTTTTGTGAGATATGGCGTTTGTAATATGTATAAGAATTATATGTAGATACATTGTTGGACATGGATATTGTATATGTATATTTTGTGAGATATGGAGTTTAAAGATATTGTTGAGAAATTTAGACCCTGGTTGATATAATTAACAAGTTTTAAATCCAAGTTGTTAATTAGATTTGTTATGAATAAAACTTGTTAAAACAAACAAACATCAATATCATGTCAAAATCATGCAGCGGAAAAATAAATAAGACAAGATATGATGACCCAAGAAAACTAATGAAACAAATTAGTTTCACAATAAAAAACCTGGGGGAAACCTTCTCTAAAAGCAATTCACTATAGTAAAGAGAAGTTTCAAATCTAGTACAAAAACTTTGTCCCTAGACTCTACAATCCCCATAGATGAACTCACAGCAGAATTCTTCTACTGCTTTAGAACCTCTGAACTCTTCAATATATGAACGCCACCCTTTTGATGCACAGATCCCAATACATGACTCACTCACCAACTTGAAGAAGATTGTTGGCTGCAAAGTTCTTTACTGCATCAACAATGAAGATCAAGAAGCATTTGCTTACAAAACCCTAAGGCGTAAAGACACAGTAGTTTCTTTTTGAGGGAATAAGGCATTGGTCACCTTTTACATATGTTCTCCTTGTATTCTCTTATGTGACGGCCTCTAAAATAAGTCTTATATAGGTCTAGGGTTGTGAGAAAAGAAACCCTACACAAATACATAAGCATAGGCCGAAAATCAAATTTGAAAATCTAAATTTCGTAAGGCTCAGTAATTCTCGATTGATCGAGGAGGTATCGAGGAGGTGTCGAGCCTATCTATTGCGAGCTATTGAGAGCTATCGAGGAGACATGAGATTTCTCAATCGCTCTACTAGCTGTCGAGAAGCTATCGAGATTGCGATAAGAAGAAGTTGAAAATCTCAATAGATAGCCTAGCTGTCGAAAGGTGTCGAGCAGCTATTGAGCTTTAATGATAGGCACTTTTTAGACTTAAATCTTGGACAGACTTGCATGGCTTCAACACTTGATCTTGAAACACAGTTTCTTGAAATATTAAACACATCATAGATCTACCCAATTACAAGTAAAGTGCATTTTGTCAAAGGATTAGCCAACTACATAAAATAGTAACATATGTTCCTAACAAGTGAATCACATATGTCCTAACAGATATATGAGAAGTATGTATGGGTATTTTGTGAGGAATGTGTATGTAAAATATATGGAAGTGTGAGGTAAATAATTTGAAGGTTAAATATAGTAAATACATGAGATTATAGCTACTGCTGGAGGGTGTTTTGTGTTATGTCATGGGTTATGTTGCTTTCTAAGAATGGAGATTTTGTATGAGAAATAAAGAATGAGATGGAGATGTGTTTTTGGGCAGCAAAATGATGAAGTTTTAGAATATTAAAGTGTGGGAGAGATGGATAGTGTGTAATGGTGTGGTGTAATAGGTGTGATGTAATGATATTATCTAAGAAGAGATATTTTTGTAAGGGAGATGGAGAAGTATGGAAAAGTTTAGAGATATGTGCAGCAAAGTGAATTAAGTTTCAAAATATTGAGGATGAGAGAGGGATGGTGGTTTGTAATATGTGTGTTGTGTCGTTATCTATAAAGAGAGATTTTGTAAGAGAGATGGAGAAGTATGAAAATGTGAATGTGGTGGTAAAATGAATGAAGTTTTAGAATAAGGGGGTGAGAGAGGGATGGATAGATTGAGACTTTTATGTTGTTGTTACATTTGCCAATCATAGTTATTACAGCTGGATGGTGTCATCTGAATGACATCTTTTGTTGGAGGAAAATATTTGGCATTAAATTCATGGTTTGGCTAAAAATGGTAAGATAATCTTTATGGGATCCTTCTATTTCTAGTACTATAGCTGGAAGTACTGCAACTTCTGCTAGTGCTGTTGCAGTTTCTGCAGAAGCTGTATGCAACTTCTGCTGGAGCTGTTGTTGGTATTTTTGGCTAAGTTTCCTCTTTTGGAAAATTATATGTTTAGTCCATATATAATTTTGGTAAGTAATAGACTAATTGGTTGATATTTGATGAAGTTTTAGAGATGTAATTATGGCCTTTTTGTATTTTAACCAAATCTTGGAGAGTAAGGAGAGCATTTAATGCTAGATATAAGATATTAATATATATTTAACCATGTGCTTAGAATTGATTTAAATGAAAATAATAATATAAATTATATGAAATACTATAATTACATTTGTAAACTTATATTATATGATGAACATTAATTTTTATGTTATATGAGAGGCTTACCAAGTTTTACCCATTACACACTGACCTGTCAGAGTTCAGGGAATTGGGGAAGACATGCCAAGCAACATACTTTCCTTTATTAACTTTGAACCACTAGAGCTTTACTGAATATACTTCTTGGCCCTCCAAACCACGACTCCCAAAATTCCCCCGATGAGACTCATGAGCTTGGATCATAAGCCAAAAATGAGATGTTATGCCATGAGCTCGAACTATGGGCTTTGATGAGATTATATTGCCATTAGTTTTGGACCATGGGCTTCGACATCATTTTGTGAATATGGACTCTTTTGGGGTTTAAGAGAGATTTTCCCAAAATCCATGATAGTGTTGACATGATGCGAGTCACCAATGAAATGAAGTCATGTGGTGTGAAAAAATTTTCCTTAACATTCAGCCCACCGAGTGCATGGGCTTGCTTTGCAAGGGCTTGTCTTACAGGGCTTGTTTTGCAAGGGCATGCTTGAATGAAGATGTTTCTTGAAGACTTTGTAAATGAGCGAATCTAATGTTGTTGGCTACTAGAGATGATGGCTGATAATACTGTTAGAGTAGTAAAATAGGCGTTGTTGGACATGTGGGCTACATTGGCTATCTCATAGGTATAGCAATAATAGATTGATGTAGCTGAAACTTCCATAGATGGAGTAGTAGCTTTGTTGAAGCTTCATTTTCTTTTTGGTAGATTGATTGATCTTTATCTAGATCCATGTGTAGCTTTCTTGAATGAGCTGCTGTAATAGTGAAAGACCAAGCCCCCAAGTGTAATATCACAGCAACTTTGGTGATGTATGAGATTTTAAGGATTCTAGTGAAGTGATGGATATGATTATCATGACTTCGAATATGTGTGGGGGCTGCCACGGCTTGATATAATAGGACTGCAATATAAATCTTTGTTGATAAATAGAGCTTTATTTGGTGCTCGTAACTTTGAGATGAATGCCAATTAAAATGTTCTTGAAAGAGATTGGCCACTGCTAGACCAATAGAGTTATGTAGTGGAAGTGCCTCCATTGACATATTTGATACTTTTTTGATCAATACCCAATTGTAGCTCCCAGAAATGGAATCCTTTGGATTAGTGAATCAAGCCCCCGAATGTAGAGAGGCATTGGACGAGCATAGATTTAGAAGGTGGGAAGTGCCTTGACAAGTTCAGCGGTGGAATCTTGCACTTTGATGTTTGAAATATAGCAGGCACTTACGGTAATGATCTTGTATAATTTTTTTTTTTTTTTTTTTTTTTGAATGTGCTTGACTAGTAGGAGTCTGACTACTGGAGGTGTCTGTATAGACTGCAATACTGCTGGTATTCTAAACAAGAGCAACTAGAGTTCTGATTTGGATGTAACCCCTAGATTTCTTTGTGAACTAGGACATGGCGTATCCAGCAGTTGAGATGATCATTATATATATATATATATATATATATAGCAAAGAGATAGTTGGGATCTTCCAGCCATAAGGAGCTTGTTTTATTTGTCCAGGTAGGCTGTTGGATATGTGTTCAGTTACCACTGGAGTAATCTTTTCTTGATTTGAATAAATGGTTCCTCATTCCTTGGCGGCTTTGTGACTTGCTAAATGTGTGATTTTTGAGTAGATGATGATAATTGAGAGCATTGGATCTCCATCTCTTTGTTGGAAGCTCTTAGGAAGGTATGGCTGGTATGAGTTCCAGCGGTAAAATAGTATGAGCTAGATTTGCTACAGGTATCACTGCTAAACCGTTGGCTATTTCTTCTTAACTGCATGAGCTTTGTTAATTAATTTTCCATGGGCTTGAACCGTGGACTTTGATTATGGGATTGAATTCCATTGATAAAATAACTTTGCCATGGACTTGAATCATGGGCTTTTAAAATATTGCCAAGTTGTATTGGGCTTTTGATAAGATATTGCCAAGCATTATTAGGCTTGGGCTTTGATAAATAATTTGACACGGGCTTGAACCATGGGCTTTGATTATGGGATTGAATTCCATTGATAAAATAGTTTTGCCATGGACTTGAATCATGGGCTTTTATTATTTAGTGTAATTATAGAATAAATAATTACTCTAGTAATATAGTTTTCCATGGACTTTTGACAAATGTGTGCCATGGGTTTGTAAAATAAATGTAATTGTTGTAGGTTTCAAATACAACTTCTATGAGTTTTGAATATTAGTAACACAAGTTCATGTTTCTCCATGGGCTTGATGTATGTTAGCCATGGGTTTTGGAAAGATGAATAGTGTTACATAAGATAAATAGTTACTATGTTTTATATAAATCTTGTGGTATAGATAAGTACATATATATGTTAGGAAATCTATGTTACCAAATATTATTAGTTTTGGGCTTTTAGTAAGATATTTGAAATAATTTATTTGCCGAGTATTATTAGTCTTGGACTTTTAAGATTTTACAATAATGTTTGCCAAATGATATTGTGCTTTTAAAATATTGCCAAGTAGTATTGGGCTTCTAATAAAATGGTGCCAAGTATTATGGGTCTTGGGCTTTGAATGTCAATGGGATAAATAATATAACATAAGACAAATAATTATAATTTTCATGATAATATATATATATATATATATATATATATTTTTTAATCATGATTTCCATAGGTTTTGTAAAATAGTAAGGTAAATATTAATTGCCATGGGGTTTAAAATAATTTCCATGGGCTTTTGAATAGTAGAGAGATAAATAATGTGATAAAAGATAAGTGATTACCATGGGTTTTATTAAGGTAAGTTCCATGGATTTGTAATAAAGTATGAAGTAAATAAGTGTCCTAAGTTTTTAATGTAATTGCTATAGATTTTAAGGTAAAAACTTTTATGGTCTTGGATATTAGTAACACATATTCATAATTCTCCATGGGCTTGATATATGTTTGTCATGGGTTTTGGAAAGATGAATAGTGTTAAATAAAATAAGTAGTTAAGTTTAATTGCCATAGGTTTCGAATATAATTTTCATGGGCTTAAATATTAGTAACACAAATTCATAATTCTGCATGGGCTTGATGTATGTTTGCCATGGGTTTTGGAAAAATGAATAGTGTTACGTAACATAAATGGTTACCATGGGTTTTACAAAATAGATTCAATGGGTTTATAATATGGTATAAATTATGGCTATGAGTTTTAAGAGCTTAGTAATATAATTTGCAAAAAAAAAAAAAAAAAAATGTTTATTATTGGGTTTCAAATATTTATAATATAGTATTTGCCAAGTATTATTATCCTTGGGCTTAAGATATTGCCAAGTATTATTAGTCTTGGGCTTTAAATGTTAGTAATATAAGATAAATAATTACCATAATGAAATAATATAATTTTATTTGAGTCTTTTATGTGTTTTTCTGAAATAGCAAGGTAAATAATAATTGCCATGGGGATTAAGATAATTACCATGGGCTTTTGATTATTATAATCATTGAATAAGTAATTACTTTGATAATATAATTTTCCATGGATTTTTGTAAATATTTTCCATGGGTTTGCAAAATAAATAAAATTGCCATAGGTTTTGAATATAATTTCTATAAGCGTAATTAGTGACACATACTCACATTTCTCCATGGGCTTGATATATGTTTGCCATGGGTTTTGGAAAAATGAATGATGTTATTTCATAAGATAGATAATATGGTATAAATATTTGCCATGATTCATTAGCTTATATACGTGTTTAGGAAATTTAATTTGCCAAAGGTTATTAGCTTTGGGCTTCAAGTATAATGTGTTTGTTAAAAAAAAAATATATATATATATATATATCTGTTTTGCCAAAGATTATTAACTTTGGGCTTTGAACAAGATATAATATTTTTGTAAAGTGATTTTGAATTTATTGAAATGATGGTATGCCAAAAATAGTACTTGGGCTCTTAGTAAAATATTTATAATATAATATTTGCCAAGTATTAATAACCTTGGGCTTTTGATAAAATAGTGCTAAGTAGTTAGCTTAGGTTTTTGATAAAATAATGCCAAGTAGTTAGCTTGGGCTTTTGATAAAATAATGCCAAGTAATTAGCTTGAGATTTTGATGTTGCCAATAAGAATTGGACCTTTTTTGATGTTGCCAGCAAGAACTGGGCTTTTGATGTTGCTAATGAGAATTGGGCTTTGATGTTGTCAATGAAAATTGGGCTTTGGAAGAACGAGATATGTGCAATGGGCTTATAGAGCTGGTTTTGGGTTTTGCTAAGCTTTAAAAAGGAGAGAGCAAGATATGTGGTTTTTGGGCTTTATGATAATGGTTCATATCGTGACCCAATTTGGTAATGAGATAGCAAATATTTGTGGACTAATCCGGTGATGGGACGAGAAATATTTATGGGGGCTATTTGAGCATTTTGGTGAGTGCATAAATAGCGTCAAATATGCATGTGTATATTTTTATGCTATTGGATAGGAATGATTTGCAAAGGGATTTAAATGTTTTTGTTGGAAACTTATCTGATTGAACTGCTGGAGAAGAAAATAAATTGTCTAGCGATAGGAATGGTTTCTATTGATGAGGTCCCCTTTTTTATACTGAAGTGATGGATAACAATGTGTTTGTCTAGCAACATAAGGGCTTATTGCTAATGAGGCCATCTACTGCTGGAGAGATAAATATGTCCAGCAGTAAGAGAGGTTTCTATTGATGCAGCCCTCTATTGCTAAACTTTCAACCTTTTTTTTTTTTTTTTTTTTTTTTTTTGCTGCTACCGCTGGATAAACCTTTATCTTTTAGGCATAAAAGCTTCTTATATATATATATATATATGGGGGCTATAAGCTTATAATAAATATGTAGCAAGCCTTAGTTGGAGTAGCTCAAATAGTTGAGAGATAGGTAGCTTGGCATCTCATGAAATATCTCGAACATAATAATGTTGACTCAGCTCCATGAGCTGCTAGATCAAGGGATATTGAGCATGTGTATGTTGGAGTTGAGATCTCCTTCATGATATGTGATTCTAGACTTTTGGAGTTATGATAAGGCTATACTTTATGAATCCCTAGTGGAGTCACCAGAATGTCGAGGGCGGTTTTTTGTGCATAGCCACGTGTCTTCCGCTAGAAGTGTGACTTTGCTAAGCTCGGATTTGTTTTGGGGAGTTCAACCCAGAACTTGACATTGGGCCACATAAACCAATGGCTCTCGGTGTATTTTTAAGTCTACAAAATAGATAAAGCTCAAAGTCTTAGAATCATGATAATGGTTGAAATAAATATGCTTAGCATAATAGCTTTGATTAAGTGGTGAGTAGAATGTTATTATTATGTGTGTTAAGTGATGTTCATTAGAATGTAATTACTTAAGTGTCATTCGTCCAGTAATGGGATGAGCCCAATAGTCCATATCCAGCTGTGGTATGGTTCATGTTCAATATAATAAGGTATGTCCAGTAATGGTCTATGTCCAAATAATGTATGTCTAGCAATGGTTTTTTTTTTTTTAGAGATAATTACAACATGCTGCTAACTCCGCAACTCGAACCCTTTCCCCTCTAGACCCCCAAGCACTTTTTGCACTTTACCAGCAATAGTTTATGTCCAAACAATACACATCCAACAATGGATTATGTCCAAGTAATATATGTCCATTGATGGTATATATCCAAATAATATATATCCATCGGTGGTTTATGTCTGAATAATATGTCTAGCTATGGTAGATCAATTTATTAATATATATGTTCATTAATGAAGTATTAGTGTGATCATGTTTCATTAAATAATGAGATGATATTAAAGTAACTTGCATCTAGTGGTACAATAATAATGAATTAACATGTACATAATAATGTAATCTTGAAAATAGAGAAATATTGACTTATCTTGTGTGTTTCTGACTCCAGTTGTACAGTATCACTTTATTCTTTATATGATTTGTGGCTCTAACCGTATAGCATTAGTGAGCTTCACAGTTTGTAGCTCTAGCCGTAGAACAGCAGTAGACATATGACATTTTAGCAACGTGATAAAATGAGTCTAGTGGTACAATATGATATCATGAGTCCTTCTATGGTGACTTCATGATTGAAGGGGACAAATGGGTGCAATTGGAGAGAGAGAGAGAGAGAGAGAGAGAGAGAGAGAGAGAGAGAGAGAGAGAGAGAGAGAGAGAATATGTCCAGCCATGTGCATAGGTTGGTTAAATTTATCCCCTTTCATCATGCACTTAAATGACTTTCCCCATGTAATGCTCTTTTAGTTTTTAGTCAAATATGACTGATGTTGCCTTCCAAGAGAATGACTTTTAGTATTATTAGTTTTTGCCTTTCATAAGAAGGGCTTTTAGCATTATAAATATATGTCTTCTATGAGAAAGGGCTTTTAGTAGTAAGTTCTTGGAAGAGGTTTTGATATGTTTTAAGATGTGTGGAGATGGTAAGAAATATATATATTTTGTGAGATATGGTGTTTGTAATATGTTTAGGAATTATATGTAAATACTTTGTTGGATATGGGTCTTGTATATGTATACTTTGTGAGACATGGAGTTTAAAGATATATGAGAAGTATGTATGGGTATTTTGTGTGGAATATGTTTGTAAAATATATGGAAGTGTGAGATAGATAATATGAAGGTTAAATATAGTAAATACATGAGATTATAGCTGCTACTGGAGTGGTTTTTTGGATTATGTCATGGGTGATGTTGCTTTCTAAGAAGGGGAATTTTGTATGAGAAATAAAGAATGAGATGGAGATGTGTTTTTGGACAGCAAAATGATGAGGTTTCAAAATATTAAAGTGTGGGAGAGATGGATAATTTGTAATGGTGTTATCTAAGAAGAGATATTTTTGTAAGGGAGATGGAGAAGTATGGAAAAGTTTAGAGATATATGTAGCAAAGTGAATGAAGTTTCAGAATATTGAGGATGAGATAGGGATGGATGGTTTGTAATATGTGTGTTGTGTCGTTATCTATGAAGAGAGATTTTGTAAGAGAGATGGAGAAGTATGAAAATGTGTACGTGATAGCAATGTTGGTTCCTTCATAGGTTGTTTGGAGGATGGTCCATGCTTCTTTAGCAGTTTCAGTAGAAGATATTTTCTTGAACTCCTCATTTGTGACTGCACTGAATAAAGCATTCAATGCCCTGCTGTTGAAGTTAGCCGCCATGATCTTAGCATCATCCCAGTTGACGGGCGCTTCCGTAGGCTTGGTCCAGCCTATCTCCATAGCTTGCCACATTTTCTAATCTAAATGCTGCAAGAAAACTCTCATGCGTACTTTCTAGTATGCATAGTTAGTGCCCTCAAATAAATGAGGTATAATAAGAGATTGTCCTCTATCCATGACAAATAAGGGTCAATGGATCAAACAACAAATAGCAGGGCCATGATTCCAATAACAATTGCAGTGCCTCTCCAATTATCACATAAATAGACTGTTCTCAAGGATCCCATATTTCGGTTCCAATCTCTCTTATAATAATCATTAATTTGGTCAGCGAGATCTTTGTAACAAGTATTCTTTTCCACAATTTCAAGGGCAAGTTTGTTAACTGATAGGCCAAGAACGTATTGACCCATTGTGATGAATTAATTGATTAATTAGCCAAGTTTATTAATTAATCAAATTAACATGCAATTATACATGGCAGCATAAACAAATCACCAATTAACTAAAGTATGCAGCGAAAAATAAAATGACACGGTGATTTGTTTATGAATGGGGAAAACCTACATAGCAAAAACCCCACTGGGTGACTTAAGGTCACCACTCCCGAGAATCCACTATTATCAAAACAAGCAATTACAAGTAAAGGAATCCCAGTACTTTATACTAACCTACAGTTGAACCCTTACCCCAATACCCAATTAGACTTATTCTGTAGTGACAATTTCTCATTTTCAATGCACGGCTCTCAGTATGTAACTAACCAATTGCGCGGATCCTAGTACGCGACTTGATCACCAACTTGAGAAGAATGTTGGCTACAAAGTTCTTCAATTCATCTAGACGATGAAGATCATGAAGTTGCTTGGTCACAAAACCCTACGGTGTACAAAACACAGCAGCTTCTTGAAGAACTAAGGCAAACTAGGTTTTTAGTCACACTCTTCTTCACACTTGTGGAATTGTACTCTTGTGCAACTTGTCACCTTTTACAGCCCTTAAAATAATCTTTATATATGTTTAGGGTTGTGAGAAAAGAAAGCCTAAACATACATTCATGAATTGGATGAAAAACAATCTTGAAAAATTGAGTTTCATAAACCTCGATAGACAGCCATCTATTAAGCTAGCTGTCGAGCCACGGGATTCAGCAGCTTTTAAACCTTGATAGATGCTAGCTATCAAGTTAGCTGTCGAACTTTAAAATTCAGCACTTCATTCCTTGATTCTTGAACAGACTTGCATGACTTTAACATTTGAACTTGAAATCTTGTTTCTTGAAACATTAAACACATCCTAAATCTACCCAATTACAAGTAAAATGTGTTTTGTCAAAGGATAAGACAACTACACAAAATAGTGACATATGTTCCTAACAATGAATCATATATGTCCTAACATTAATCATAGTGGCAACTGCTTTATTGCTGCCTAATGCTAACGATAATCCCTTTGTCAACAAGCAACTCCACATCATCTCTAGTGTTGATAAGATAATCTAATAGCACAATATAATTGCATATGTAAGCTTCAGATGGATAAAGACACTTCTCCAAGGCCATGAGGCTTCGAAAAATGCCTTCAGTTTCATCATGTACATCAAAGCATGGGACTTGTAAGAAAGTTTGTGTATTCACCAAGCATTGAAACCGTTTCAAGTTCATCAAGCAATTCAAGAGACATGAGCAAGTGAAGCAAGGAAATATGTTCGTGAGGCAACCTTTCTTGAATTCTATGTCAAGTAACTTTCCCTTTTCAGCCTTTATGAATACCACTCCTGCCTCATCCAGGTTTTTTGCATTATGTAGAACTTCAATAAGATCATCATCAGCTCCAATACAAGCTTTGGATGGACAGTAGTGATATCTCATCAAATCAGTGAAATGTTTTACTTTTTTCTTATCAATGGGTGGGGTGTCTTTCTTCTTCTTGGGTGCGGGAAAAAGGTAATTACGGGCAAGCTTAAGAAAGGAAACACAATTGTTTTGTTCACACTTGGAAAATTGTGTGTGTAACTCGTCGAGAATAAAAAATGGAAGCTGATTCTCGAGTAATAACAAGTCTTTGTTGTATATGCTTCCTCAGCAGTGGTTTACTTGCTATGCAGTCTCCTCTTAGATTACAGCATCTATCGTCTTCACTTGCATAACTTTCATCTTCTCCACACGCAGTAATCCTCCTAAAGTGCCCATCAATCGCAGCAGACCTCAAGAATAGCTCAATTATAAAGACTGAATCCAATAAAACCATATTCACGAAATCTTCACTGCTAAGATCAAAGTCAGAGATCTCTTTATAACATCGGCGAATCTTTAGTTCATTTGCTTCAATGACCCTTGTAATATCCTTGTGGCATGTCTTAGTCCAATAACAGAATTCCCTTAGATATTTTAGTTTCAACATTTCCATGGAACGCAATTCATATTCGCCATGGTGAAGAGGGCCTATTGAAATTAGCTTTGGAGTGTAGGCTTCTTTGTTTACTTCACGAAGTTTCTTGGGGACTATGTAGATGTAACACTCAGGCCACTGGGATGGCTCCATGACTAGTGGTATGTCAATGGCCAATTCTTCGCACCTCACTTCTTTTGCAAGTGTCTCCAACCAATGAGAAATTATAGGATCCTCTGGCGGACCACGTCACTTGTCTACCATTCCACTAAAAAACTTTCATTTGTTTAAAATTGTTGAGTTAGTAATTAATTTTTGTTTAAAAAATTTTTCTAACTAACAATTTTAAACAAGTGGTAGTTTTTTAGTGAAATGGTGAACTTCATCACTTGTCCACCATGTGGATCTTTTAATTTCTCCCAACCAAGAAAGAAATTCTTTTCTAAATTCTTGTAGGTTTGGCCATTTTTTCCAATAATAATCAAGTTTACTTCCCTAGTGACAGACAAACAACATCATTAGTACTTGGATAGAATCTTTAATTACAAAATCTAATTTCAATGTAAAAAAATTTGAGGAGAATTTACTCACCCAGATATGGTTGAGTTCAAACGCGTGGTCACTTGCCACCATTAAGGGTGGAATAACAAAAAATATAACCTTTTGCTATTGATAAGCATTTTTCTCATACATATATTGTTTTGTAGTTATCATTGTTACCATCATCGTCCATGGGTGCAAGATTGAAAAATAAATTATTAGACAAATGAATTTGAAAAAATTAGCAAAGAAAAAACTTTTAATTTCTTAAAAAAGTGTGAAATTGTAAGTTTTCTATATCGATAGTGTTGATAGAAACATGACCCAATTGCATCAATTTATATTTTACTATTACTAAAAAGAAAAATCTAAAAACTAAATAAGTTTTTGTAGTATAATGATCTTAATTTTACTGTAAACATCACAATTGTGCAGAAACAATTCATGAGAAATTTACTGACAATAATAGTTACAATATGATGATATCATATGAACATTATCTTAAGCCAAGGGATGTAAAAGAGTAAAAATATACATTAATTTGACACTTGGATGCTACAAGATCATATTAGAGCAAGTAAATTATTCACCTATTAAAACATTAGTTTAATAATAAATCAATAATATAGTATCAAATAAGTGAAGAAATATTTATAAAACATAATTACACAATGAATCTTTTTTTTTTTTTTTTTTGAAATCTAAGACTTCCATCATGTCTTTTTGGAAAAAATGCTCTAGGCTTTCCTAATACAAGCATACTTAGTAAGATATGGGATGATCTTCTCCAATGAAAAATAAAAGTAATATGTGGGACGAGAGATATACATAGTACAGATCATGTTTCATTTAGTTCAAGGTTTATATATATATATATATATATATATATATATATATATATATATATTATGGATATAACATGAATTTGAAAGAAAATCCGGGATCAAAAGAACGACTGTATTAATTATTTACTAAGTTGTTTCTTTATTTGTTTTCAATTTATTGATGCTGTCTTAGTGTAATTTCATAAGCTATTATAAAAAATAAACTAATTAAGTGTTTAATTTATTTAGTATCCTTCCCAAATTTTGGATATGTTTTCTAGAAAAATAACAAGTAAATGAATCAGAAGTAAGGGTGGTAACAATTTGTGTTAGTAGACATGTTGTGGCAAGGATATTCAACAACATGGATAAATCATAACCCATCTCACTTAATAATTGTGTCAAACCTTCTCATGAATAACACGAATTTTTTTTTTTGACAGTAAGAGATAGAATTTTATTTAATCAATAGTATTGTGTTACATCATACAAACGTTGGCTGATCATGTACAGCCAATCCAATCAAATACTCAGCATGGGCATATGTGGAAACTTAGTTTACAAATATACTGTTTACAACCCCTCATTGTATTCCTCTATTGACATATAGTCTCTGGTATTCCTGCAAAAGTGACAACGCTCCATGCAAAATGTCCGAAGGTTGAGATTGTTTTTTGTCAAACAGGTACCTGTTGCGTGCATTCCAGATAGACCAAGATACTGTAGCCCATACCTCCAATTCTTTTGTCGCCAGGATCCCCATCAGTTCTCTCACCAGGATATAAAAGTCGTCCACTTCAGAGCTACGTTTCTGCATCTTGCCCATTACCAGCGCCCATACATTCCTAGCCAATGGACATCCCCATAGAGCGTGGGCCACGGTTTCCGTCATGTTGCTGGCATATTACATAAGCCGGGTCCAGTGGTACTTTCCTTCGACATAAGTTTGTGCGAGTAGGGAGTACATCAGAGCACGCACGCCATACAAAATTTCGGACTTTGGGAGGTATATTTAACTGCCATATACGGTTCCACAACCTTCTGTCTTTCTGGGCCGAAGAGTGCTCCACCTGCTCTTGTTGTTTCAGCCTTAAGGCAACACGATAGGCCGTCTTCATTGAGAAAGCACCCCTCTTATTTTCCTTCCAGATTAGCCTATCTTGGCTGCTTGTTTCGGTGAGGTTGATGAGCTGAATCTCTGTCACAGTGGAAGGCATGAACGTGCTGAGTAGTACCTGCGTATGCCACTGCCTAGTGGCTGCATTGAATAGGTCACTCACCCTCATGTTCTTGTTGTCTGAATTGTGGGGGGTGTGGTAGCCATCTGTGGTCATCTATTTTTATGCTTTTCCCATCGCCTACCTTCCACACTGTCGCTGCCCGAATTAATTCCCTTGCCACACAAAGGACGGATTGTGTCCCAAAGCAGCCTCCATAAATGAACAATTATGGAAATACCGTGCCTTGTATACTTTGAACAAAAGTGATTGGGTATCTCGGTTTAGTCTCCATGCTTGTTTGGCTAGCATAGCAAGATTAAATGCATGAATGTCTCTAAACCTCATTCCTTCTTTCTCCTTTAATTTACATGATTTCTCCCATTTTATCCAATGAATTTTCTTCTCATTTCTTGTTTGGCCCCACCAATATTTAGCTAGCACGGAATTTATATCATCACAAATCTTTTTTGGGATTTTGAACATGCTCATGGAATAAGTTGGGATTGCTTGTGCCACCGTCTTGATTAACACCTCCCTACCCACCTTTGATATGTGTTTTTCTTTCCATCCCTTCACTCTTTTTGTTACTCTCTCTTGTACCTCCCTAAAGGTGCTCACCTTGGATTTGCCTCCCACCATTGGTAGTCCTAGATATCTCTCACAATTGGTCATGATTTGTGCCCCCAATGTGTTTTGAATGGCGAGCTTTACCTGTTGCTTGGTATTGGGGCTGAAAAAAGTGTGGTTTTTTGTCTGTTAATTGCTTGGCCCGATGCTCTCTCATACAATGCCAATATATCAAGCAGCGTTTGGCATTCAGTTGTTGTTGCCTCACAAAATAATAAGCTATCATCAGCAAACAGCAAGTGTGAGATCTTAACCCCACCATTGAATGATAGCACTCCCTTCAAGTGTTGATTCTCCATGGCTCGACGAATAAGAGAGGATAGACCTTCCACACATAGCAAGAATAAGTAGGGAGACAATGGATCTCCTTGCTTGATCCCACGAGTTGGAGTGATAAATCCTTTGGCTTCTCCATTAACGAGGGTCGAGTATGGCGTCGTGCATACTATTTCCATGGCTAGGTTGACCCATTGATCAGGGAAGCCAATCTTCAGCATTATTCTTTGGAGGAATCCCCATTTCACTCTATCATATGCCTTGCTGATATCAAGCTTCACTGCCATGTGGCCCTTCTTCCCTCTTCTCCTGTTTCTCATATGATGGAGCAATTCAAAGGCAACTGTAGTATTATCTGTTATGAGTCTATTAAGCACAAATGCACTTTGTGAGTCAGATATTACATTGGGTAATAATTGTTTTATTCGGTTCGCTAACACCTTTGATATTATTCTTGATACAACATTACCCAAACTAATAGGGCGATACTTTGTAATATATTCTGGTTGATTTTTTTTTTTTTTGGAATAAGAACAATATGTGCATAATTCATTTTTCTTAAGTATCTCCCTGAGTGTAACACAAATAATACAGCAGTAGTAACATCATGCCCAACAATATGCTAGAATTTTTGAAAGAAGAAAGGTGACATACCATCAGGTCCTGGTGCTTTGGATGGGTGCATTTAGATGTGGCAAAACAAGCGGGTCGGGTTGGGTCAATCAAGTCGCGGGTCAAAACAGGTCACAAGTTAAAACGGGTCATTTTTAAATGGGTCAAAGGGGTTGCAGGTCAAATGGGTCGCGGGTCAAGTCGGGTCGTAGGATGGGTCGAGTTGACCCGTATTTTTCAAACTTTTTTTTTTTTTTTTTTTGGAAATAGATGCAATTTGTCAATTGTTTCTGAATTCCTTAACTGTGATTAGATTCTCATTGGTGATACTATTACCACTTACCAATTACCACTAAACACTTGGTACTTAAATTTGGTGCAACTTTTGTTCCAGCTTTCTAGAAACTAATCTTGGTATAATCTTCGATCTGTTTAAAGTAGGAAGAGAAAATGAAGGTGGCAAGTAAAGAATGACAAACTATAATGGAGTATATAACATATTAAGTGAAAAAGAATAAGTAAATATCTTATAAGAATTATACCTCAATCTCAATATACTCAATGTTGGTAGACGTGGCAAAATGGGCGGGTCGAGTCAGGTCAATCGGGTCGCGGGTCAAAACGGGTCACAGGTCATTTTTAAACGTCAAATGGGTTACGGGTCAAACGGGTTGCTGGTCAAACAGGTTGTGGGTCAAACGGGTCGGGTCAGAAAATTCTGACCCATTTTGCCATGTCTAGGTGCATCTGGAAAAGAGCATTCTTTATTTCTTCCTCTGAATATGCTTGGGTCAAGGATTGGGCCATTTCATCCGTCACCTTCCGGTCCATTGCTTCCATCACCTCCTCCACATCCATGGAATTGGCGGATGTGTATAGTTGCTTGTAGTACTCTTCTGCTATTTTGGCTATTTGATCCTCTTCAGTTTGTCATACTCCAAACCTATCATACACCCCCTCAATGTTATTCTTCCTTTTTCTTTGGCTCACCCTTTGGTGGAAGAATTTCGTATTTTTATCTCCCGCCAGTAACCATATGGAACGCAATCTTTGTCTCCAAAATACTTTCTCATGGTGTAGGAGTTCATTGATCTCTTTTTTCACCTCATGTATCCTCTCCATATTCGGTCCATATCCCGACTCCATCAATTCTATCAATTCTCCTTGTCTTGCCTCCAACCGGTTTCTAGCATTGCCAAAGGTGACTCGGCTCCATGCTATAAGGTTCATTCTGCATCTCTTTATTTTCTCAAAAAGGCAATACATGGGACTGCCTTGGGGCTGTGTTTGGTTCCAAGAATCCCAAATTATTTTCTCACAATCCATATGTGTTACCCATTTCTCTTCAAACCACTAGATTTTGTGTCTACGTTTCTTGGGTTGGGTGGGTGGATCCATGTCCATCAAAATAGGATCGTGGTCCAAGTAGGATACGAGAATGTGTCTCACTTTGGTTCTTGGGAACATCTCCCTCCACTCCGATGTTGCAACCGCCCTGTCTAGTCTTTCTTCAAAAAAAGCTCTTCCCCCTCTACCATTCCTCCATGTAAAGCGATAGCCATTGAACCCTAAATTAACTAGCCCACAATGAAGGAGAGTTTGTCAGAATTTCATCATTGCTTCCATAGGTCTAAGGTTGCCACCATTAGGGATGGCAATTTATATCCGACCCGCGGATACCCGGCCCAACCCGACCCTAATGGGCCGGATTTTACCCGGCCCGATAAATTATAGGGTCAGGTATGGGTTTAAAAAAAAACACCCGAAGCGTGTCCGGGTTTTACCCATACTCAGCTCGAACCCAAACCCGGACCCGACCCGTTTAAGGATAAAATACCAAAATACCCCCATATATATATATATATATATATATATATATATATATAAGTTAAAAAAAATAAAATAAAAAAACCCCTACTCCCCTAATCCCATTTCACTCAGCCGCCAACCCTCTTACACTCACATCACTCTCCTCTCCCACTCGGCTGCTCTCAGTCCCACTCGGCTGCTCTCACTCCCTCTCACTCTCCTCACATCACTCTGCTCTCCCCAACCTCTGATCTCTGTTACCACCGGCCATCACGGCCATCCGATCAGGTTGTTTTCTCTCTTTCTCTCAATCTCAGCTCACACGATCTCACACTCACAATCTCACTCACTTTCAAGTAGCGCCGCCCAAGATCTCAGCCTCTCACCGCCGTTCCAAGCATTCACCACCACCGGTCCAAGCTCTCACCGCCGATCTGTTCTCTACTTCTCTTTAATTATTTTTTTTTTTTAATATGAGTCTGAGAATATGAGATGTTTGTTTCAATTTTTTTTGTTTGGTGTTTTCTACTTAGACTATGGACTTCAACAGATGGGTTGTGCTACTTCTAGTTATTGTAGTTTAAATACTTGAAATTCTGAGTCTTTGTGGTGTAATTTAATATATTGTAAATGCAGTGCCTAAATGGAGATGGGAGACAAAAATGAATTTGGGCTTCATTCATTTTTTTTTTTTTTTGGTTGGGCAATGGGTTAACGGGGCCTGTGGGGCCCGCGGGGCGGGTCTGGGCCCCGGGAAAAAAAAACCCGATTAATAATCGGGTCGAGTCCGGGTCGCAGGTCCAGACCCGCAGGTCGGGTCCGGGTATGCAAAAACTCGGCCCGAACCCGAACCGTTGCCATTCCTAGCCACCATTCTTTTCATCAGAGGAAAATATTTCATTGAAGTCCCCTAAACATACCCACGAGAGAGATGCTCTAGCATGTAGATGTCTCATGAGTCTCTGTGTTTCACATTTCCTTTCTTCCTCCGAGTGCTTGTATATCCCTGTTAGTCTCTACATCGAACCATTTGTGCGAACTCTCCCATCTATATAGTTGGGTGAGTAAGTATGTGTTTCTATGGTCACTTCTTCTTCTTTCCAAAGTAATGCTAATCCTCCCCTACGGCTCTCACATGACACAGCAAGCATAGCGAAGAATCCCAATTCAGATTTAATCGGCTCCATCTCATGGACATTCAACTTTGTTTCCATGAGAAACAAAATTGTGGGAATTTGTTTCCTCACCACTTCAATAAGGACTTCAACCACACAGTGGTTCCCAAGCCCCCAGTAGTTCCAGCTTAGTGCGATCATTGCGATCGGCGAGGCTGAGCATTAGCCTCCACCGTTGATAAATCTGTTTGTATGTTGTTGTCTCCGAGTTTGATCCGCTTCGCTTCTTCCTTCCCATGATCAATGCCCTCATTATGTCTCTTCTTCCCTGCTGTGGATAAGCTTAGTAGTGGGGGTTCGGTTCTGTCTATAGCTGAGGGGCGGTTGGGTTTCTTTTTTGTGTTTTTTGTTTTTTGGTTCTTTGGGTGGGTCACGTGGGAGTGTGTTTAGGGTTTGGGATTGTGTTTGTGTGGCACCGTACCTGATCGGGACCGAGAATAACTCAGGTCCGTGATTTTCGGTGATCATTAGTGTGGGTTGTGTATTCGATGTAACTGGTTGTGTCATGCTAGGAAAGTCCAGCTGGATGCTTTTGCTGATACGTTATGGGTCTTTAATGTGTCAGTTTCAGGTTTTTGTGGAGGTGTAACTGTCGTGGACATAACTGGGCTGTTATAGGTTTTCTGAGGCATTGAATGCTTCTCCGCAAATATCGGGTTTGCCTATTCCAACTTTTGACTCACCGGTTTTTCCGATTCAGGCCTTTCAGTTTTTTCCGGAGTTGGCGTATCCGTGGTTTGAGGTTGCGCCTCTGAAGCTGTTCGTTTTCGGCGTGTCTGAGACTGTCCGCCACCTGCTGCCATCGTACAGACCTTAGTTCCGGCCTTGAGCCACTCGCCATACAGCTTCTCTCCATTCACTGAGTTCACAGGTATCTCACATTCTTTTTGGTCGTGCCCAATGCAGCCACAGTTGAAGCACCAGCCCACAAGTCGCTCATACCGAAAGGCCACTCTGGTTGTCTCCCCTTCTGGGCTGACCACCGGACCTCCTCGCTTGAGCGGTTTGTTCAACGAGACTTCCACACGTATCCGTAAGAATCTGGATTGGTCCGACTTGAATGCTTTACAATCCACCTCCACCAACTCTCCTATGCTTCTACCAATATCGCTGCCCGCCTCCTCGTTAATCAAGTCCAATGGCAGCCCCCACACTTGAATCCAGAATGGTTGTTTCAGAAACGTCACGGACCTGACTGACATTCCTTTTTCCCATCGTCGAAGAGCCAAAAGATGATTATCAAAACACCACGGCCCATTATTCCAAACCCACATCAGTTGGCTTTCCAATGAGAACTTAAATTGAAGCAGTCCCTCCCCTACGTCAACGATCTTCAAGTTTCCACATAGACCGCAGCAAGCTTCTGGCAGCTCTCAGGTTAATTGGCTTCTTCGTGAGGAAACGTCCTATGAGGCTTAGGGAGAATTCCTCTAATATTTTATCTCTCTGTACTGATCGGATTGCCATAGCCTCATCTTCATCCGTTGTAAGCTTCATATGCTGTATGCGTTCAAGGACTTCGGACTCCATGATGTTACTTCTAGCGAAGCTGGTATGGCTTACTTCGCTAATACGACTGGACAAGAACCACAGCTTCCCACGTTAGTTAAGAAGCAAGAAAACTATAGGAAAGAATGCTCACAGTAGGTGAGAAGTATCGCTCCCACGTAGAGGAGAAGAAGTGAATTTGAGAGAAATAATAATTAAAGTAACACGATTTTGTTTATTAAATGAGTTGATATTGCACATTTCACATAACACATTCAGCAAACAAGTCATGTCCAGTTAACACATTCACAACCTTTTTCTATCCATTTAAAAAAAAATGGCCCAAAATGATTAATATATTTTTTAAGAACATAAATTATAAAATAATAATAAACAAATAAATCCCGCATATATTCTATTTAAATAATCTAAGAAAAATAAAAACAAAAGGCGTTTTATCTTTTTCCTTTTGTTTTGGGTAAAAGAGTTAGGAACACTAGAGTTTCAATAAAAAATTTGTCAAAATATAGTCATTAAATTCTTTTATTTTCACAATTTTCTATTTTAAAATTATTTTGGATAAAAATTACAAATATTTATATGAATTAGATAATATTTAGTTGATTGCGGGTTAAGCAAGCCAACACGCAATTGACCCACTTATTCATCTTCTCAAAGAGAGTTGACCCAAACATTTTGACATAAACTCATTTACACAAACATTAAGAGTAAAATAAAATGTCTTTCTTTGTGCAAGTCAGGTTAAACATTGCCATTTCATAAAGAAGATGTGATTACACTTTCTTTTTCATCCAAAAAAAATATTTGTTGTCTCATATAATTCAAATAATTTGTTTTGGATTACTTAAAATCTAAGATACTTTATTACATATTAAATGAGATTAAGATCTAATCCTTCAAATTTTAAAAAATAAATCTTAATAGATTAAGGGAAAAATAATTATTATAATATAAGAGATGAAAAAGTTGATGTTTAATAATAAATATTAAAACATGGAACTCAAAATATCGATCTACTTAATTTGTTGATTCTTTTTAGAAAAAAATAAAAAAACTCAATGGAATATATGGTTGACTCTGCTTAAAGAAGTACCATTTAATGCATTAACTTTTAAATAAAGTAATATAAATTTCCAAACTATCAACTTTAATATAAGAGAAATGCTATTAATATAAACTTTAGTAAAAGAGAGGTGTTGATATTTTAAATAAAATATAAATAGTAAGTGAAAATTTTATTTATTAACTTTTCAAAGAAAATTATATTTAACCATAAGGGGTTGACTAAGTGGTTTCTAAGACTTTATGATATTTATGAGATCTTGAGTTCAAAACTTCTTACCCTCATTTTGGGGTCATTTCTAAGGGGACTCCTCTGGATACTCTTATTTGTTAAAAAAATAATAATAAATAGAGAAAACGTCATGTCCGGAGCTGGCAGAAAAGAGGCTATTTACGCCACCAATCAGAAGCTGCCACGTCATATATTCAATGAGGCCTCAGTACACTCTATCACACAGGATTGTAGCTCAAATAAAACCAAAATCACCAAACAAACGTGTTCAGAAGCCCTTACCTGAAGAAAACAGAACCAGAACCAGCACCAGCACCAGCACCAACGCCTCCTCTCCTTTGACCAACGGAGCTCCTCCCCGCCACTGTAGCCGCTGCCGTTTCGTTCTGAGTCGGCGCCCACGCACCCAAATACTGCGGTTTGTTCCGATTTCCCCTCTATTGTTTGATTAGTTATCTCCCCAATATTTAGGTTTTGAAATTTTGATGGGTTTGGGTTTTTTTTTGGATATCAATCTGCTCATACTGGTATAGGTTTTTGATAGGCCACAAACTGAATGACCCCTTGTGATTAAACCAATTAATTAATTAGCCAAGTTATTAATTAATCAATTTATCATGCAAACGCGTGGCAGCACAAACAAATCACCGAATAACTAAATATGCAGCGGAAATAAAAATAACACAGTGATTTGTTCACGAATGGGGAAAACCTTAACGGCAAAAACCCCACCGGGTGATTTTCAAGTCACCACTCTCGAAACTCCACTATTATCAAATCAAGTGGTTACAAGTAAAGGAATCCCAAGTACCTTACCAATCTACAGTTGAACCCTTACCCCAATACCCAATTGGACTTGATCTGTAGTGACAGTTCCCTCTTTTGATGCACGGCTTCCAAGTACGTGACTAACCAGATGCGCGGATCCCAGTACACAACTTCAAACACCAACTTTAGAAAGAGAGATTGGCTGCAAAGTTCTTCAGTTCATCCTATGCGATGAAGATAACGAAGATGCTTGGTCATAAAACCCTTTGGTGCAAATACACAGCAACTTCTTCAGAGAAGATGAACTAGGTCAAGAACTTCATCTTTGATCACAATTTGCTTGAACAAGGATTGCTCAATACTTTTGCAACTTGTGTCTATGTTGACGACTTTTAAAATAATCTTTTTATATGTTTAGGGTTAGAAGAAAAGAATGCCCAAAAACACATTCACGGATCCCAAGAAAATCAGATTGGAAATCTGAAATTTTAAATCTCGACAGATAGCAGGTGTCGAGGTAGCTATCGAGAAGGTGTCGAGCTTTAATGAAAATGCACTTCAGCTTGATTTTTCTTGGACAGACTTGATGATTTCAACACTTGATCTTAAAACCTTGTTTCTTGAAGTATTAAAAACACCTAGAACTACCCAATTACAAGTAGAGTGCGTTTTGTCAAAGGATTAGCCAATTTACATAAATAGTATGACATATGTTCTTAACATGTGAACCACATATGTCCTAACAGTTTTGTTGATTTATATGGATTTTGCTTCTTTTTTTATTTTTTTTACCCTTTATTGTTTGATTTGTTATTTCCCCAAAATTCAGGTTTCGAAATTTTGATGGGTTTGGGTTATTTTTTGGATATCAATATGTTCATATTGGTATAGGTTTTGTTGATTTATATGGATTTTGATTCTTTTTTATTTTTTTTATTTCCCCTAGTGAATGGATATTTTAGTTTTATTATTTTCTTTTTTGTTTTATTTTCTGGGTAATGGAGTGGAGTCGTGGTTATTATTATTAAGGGAAGTGACACCAAAGTCTGCTATACAATGGAGATTTCATCTTTACATAACCTATGAAATGTTGACAAGATGCAATCCGTACCAAATTGCTAGATTAAGCAATACCACCGATATTGTTCTCAATATATATGTTGTTAGTAGCCAATAATGATTTCATTTCCCAGTTGAATGAATGTATGTAAACTTTGTAAGCTAACTCCTTGTACTAAAAACAATACTTCAAATACCAACATGAAATGTTCAATAGTTGTACCCAACGAGCTCTAGACGCAGAAAGAGGGTTTGGACTTTGAATTCCTTGTGGAATCAATTTTAAAACTTATGAAAAGTATTGCCTTGCACCAAATAAGCACAAAAACTAGAAATGTACATTATAGTCATAATGTAATTGGTAACTGGGTGCTATAGAATTGTACCTTTTAATTGCTCCATAACCATGACTGCCCATTACCGAAATAGATGCATGGTGTTTATCTATAGCCTCACACAAAACATTCCGGGGATTTCCTTGACTCACTTCAGTTGACACATCATCAATCTGCACAGAAATTTTAATTCATTAATTCAATAAGCTATAACAATAATTCTTACCATAATGCAAAACTTCATTTTAGAAGGTCTGGCCGGCCTATAGGTTCCAATTCTCCAATAATACTGTCAATTATTTAGTATCTAGAAAGATCATTTTGAGTGTAATTATGCAGGCCTTGCATACAAGTAGTGCCATTTACAAAGGTTAGCAGCAACATGACACTCACTCAACCATGTAAGTCACAGCCTTAAGCGGGTACTATAATTCTAATTACATAAATTTTACACACTAATGTATTATTAATCACAAAAAAAAAATTAATTCAAATAATTTATTATATTATATTATTAAAGTGATACTAATCATATTAATTGTCAGTGACTAGTTTTTTTTTTAAATATTTTTAGTTGGTTTAGCATTTCCTTATTTATTTATTATGCGCATGAAATTGTCCCCAAATCGAGAAAAGGGAAAGATTTGAATCAATGAGTTCTACTTTATAAGATGTGATCCTAATCGATTGTACTATATATGTGATTGTTACCGATTTACTGTTGCAGATGTCCTTAGCCTTCTGAATGGTATTAGCGGCTAACTTCCTCAAATCTGAGTCCAAAACCTTTACTTTGGTCCTTCATTTTTACTGTGATTGTTGAATTCTCCACCGTGAACCTAGGCCTTTGGGACACAGCTGGTATCATTTATTTGATAGATATTATCATATTCTTAGCTTCAAATATAATTTTATATTACTTGTAATTTCAATTTTATCCTACTTGTAATGTCAATTTGCTCTCTATATGTACCAGAGTGCAATGAAAGATGTAGTTGGAGCTGTTTTATGTAATGTTTATTGAGTTGTTGAGCAAGGTGTTCAAATGTACCTTGCCTTTGTTGTGCTTATGTGGAATTAATTTGAATTTCTAAAAATTCAAATTGGTTGTTCAGTTTTGTATTAAGTGGTTGGATTTACTCTTTACTTGTATCCTAAAACAAGTCTGTAATTAAACAAGTTTGCCAAATTGGGCAAGTTTGGTATTGTAATAGCACAATATTTGAATTTATTCTCAATTGTTTCTTATGAATTGTTCTTCTCTTTTGTTTTTTATAGGTTATTTTGAAATTTAAAATTACTTGAATTGAAAATATGAGTGCGAGCAATGAAGAACCTGAAACAATCTCACTTTATGATATGGTGGAAGATGAGTCAGAAATAAATGAAGATCAAAATGATGTAGACTTGTCATTGAATGATTCAAATCAACCTTTTGCATGCAATAGGCATTTGGAACCATGTCTCAATATGGTATTTGATAAGCTTGAGGATGCTAAAGCATGTTATAATGCATATGCAAGGCGAAAGGGGTTTGGCATATGAGTAAATCATACTCGAAAGACTAAAAATGATAGAATATTGGTTGGTATTGAATATGTTTGTTCAAAGGAAGGGTTTCGTCGTAGACATAATGAAGACACAGAAAGAACAGGTCCAGAGTGTGCAAAAACAAGAGTGGAATGCAAAGCAATGATAGGTTTAAAGAAAATTGAAGATACATGGGTTGTGTGTAAGTTTGTGGAGGATCATAATCATGAGCTTCTTACTCCTAAGAGTACAAGCATGCTTCGTGGGCATAGAATGATAACAAATGCTCAAAGGAATCTTATAGATACACTCAATGAGACAGGTATACTTCCAAGCAAGATAATGTCTGTGTTAAGTAAAGAATCAGGTGGTGATTATAATGTTGGATATATTTCGGTTGATATTCAAAATTATTTAGGTAATAAAAGAAGAAAGTTGCTTCAAGATAGAGATGCCTAGGGAATGTATAAATATTTTATTGAGCAGCAGTGTAAAAATTCAGGTTTTGTTTATGCAGTTGAAGTTGATGAAAATGGGTGCATGGGTAATTGCTTTCAGGCAGATGCTAGGTCAAGAATTGCATATCAATATTTTGGAGATGTTGTTACTTTTGATGCTACATACCAAACAAATACTTATAAGATGCCTTTTGTTCCTTTCACAGGAGTTAACCACCATCATCAATCTGTGATGTTTGGATGTGCTTTGCTTGTGAATGAAACAGCTGAATCTTATACATGGTTGTTGAAGACTTGGCTTAATGCAATGCTTGGAAATCCTCCTTCTACAATTATCACAGATGATGACAAGGCTATGGCTAAGGCAATTGCAAATTTATTGCCTAATGCAACTCATAGATTGTGTATGTGGCATATTTTACAGAAAGTTCCAGATCAGTTGTCCCATATATATAATAAATATCTATATTTTCAGGGAGAATTTCACCATTGCATCCATGATACACTCACCATTGAAGAGTTTAAGTTAGGATGGAGTAAGATTATGGAGAACTATGGATTGGGGGATAACGATTGGTTGGGAAATCTCTATATGTGGCGTGAAAAATGGGTTTTAGATGTATCTTCAGTCATATGATTCTCTTTTTGCATTTTGAATCATGACATGTTTTATTTCAAATGAATTTGTAATCTTATGATTCTCTTTTTGTATTCTAAATCATGACAAGTTTTATTTCAGGTGAATGTATTGTCAATTAGAAACTTATATTGCAAATTGTGACAGGTTTTATTTCAGATGTATTTGTAATCTTATGATTCTCTTTTTGTATTCTGAATCATGACAAGTTTTATTTCAGGTGAATGTATTGTCAATTAGATTTAGAAACTTTAAAAAAAAAAAATTGTGATAGGTTTTCAAATGTATTTGTAATCTTATGATTCTCTTTTTGTATTCTAAATCATGATAGGTTTTATTTCAGGTAAATGTATTGTCAATTAGAAACTTTTAAAAAAAAATTGTGACAGGTTTTATTTCAGATGTATTTGTAATCTTTTGATTCTTTTTTTGTATTCTGAATCATGACTGGTTTTATTTTAGATGAATGTATTGTCAATTAGAAACTTGAAAACCAATTTGAAAATTTTAAAACTATGTATTTTAGATGAATGTAATCTTTTAAAAAATTATGTTTTGCTAATTAACACTATGAAAAAGAAAATTTCATAAAAGAATATATTTTTTTTAAAAGTCAAATATTATTATAACCACATACAAAGGGGTTTTTATCAAGTTTCATGATGGATGGTGGCCTTCTTGCTAAATTAGAACAGGATACTAAAACTTATGTGCAAGGAATGCTAGTGGAGTTTTAGTTGGCTAAATTATCATAATTATCTAAAATATCCAAGCTTATGTATTACTTTGATCTAAGTTGCTATTTCTATCAAGAGAAAAAAGTAGCCAGGGATTTTATATGACTGAGAATTTCTTATAGATAAAAATGATATTTGATAATCAATAGTAGGAAAGATAGAAAAGAGTTTAACAATTTTTCTGCTGCTTATTATTCCTCCGGTGTTTAAATACAAATAATCTAATCATCAACAATTCATTATCAAATA